>OY101452.1:310286-750286 GCA_956483635.1 Panzeria rudis
ACCTAACTAAAATTTCATACCCACGATACTGTAATACCCACAATATGTTAAACTCCCAACATTTTTCCACCCCAACATTTTTTCTGAGTCTTGCCTTTCATTACGGCTTTTTTGTCAATCCTATAGGTAGTTTTGAGCTCACGTAATATTGAATGCAATTTTTATTGTCAAAATATCAGGTGCCCCAGAGACAAGTTTTTGATTCACGTGGTAATATTTTATGGCCATTCTCCGAAATGCCAGTTTCTTTATTATTTTATGACACTTGACTTTAAAAAGTGAGTGAAGTTAACAGGTAGTTTATTATTATTAGTAACATTTGGTTAAAATAGGTACTTCATTATTATTTTGTAACATGCGGTTAAACCACACTAATCCCTTCTTGACCCTAATAAAAGATTTTACACACATTCATTAAAATGCGCTACCTATATGATCTTAAAAAACTATTTATTGTCATTGTGAAGACATTCGGAAATCAGTTTTTTACAAACAGCGTTAAAGTTTAGACGTGTTTTATTTACATAATTTCTAACATTAACCAATATCATAAGGATGCAGTAGAAGTTCTTGAACAAATAAAAGAGAAATACAAAACATCACAGAGTAGAGCTGAAAGAATTCAACTTCTCACGCTTGCTCCATCAACATGGAGTTGTGCAAAAATAATGACTGAGTTTGGAACGTCTGAACGAAAAGCAAGAATTGCTAAAAAATTGGTTGCTGAGCATGGGATTCTCACACTCCCAAACAAAAAGAAGGGAAAAACTTTAGAGTGCGAAACTGAAGCTCTAGTAACTCAGTTTTATCAGCGAGATGATATGAGTCGCCTGATGCCAGGGAAGAAAGACTGCGTGTCTGTACGAATCGATGGCAAGAAAGTTCAAATGCAGAAGAGAATGGTTCTCTGCAACCTGAACGAGTTATTCGCAACATTTCAATCTGAACACGAGGATGTCAAAATTGGCTTCACAAAATTTACCCAACTGAGGCCAAAACATTGCGTTTTGGCAGGAAGCAGCGGAACTCACACAGTATGCGTTTGCATTTACCATGAAAATGTTAAACTGATGTTGAAGCAAATCAACTTAAAGAACTTAACAGATGATTCGCCAGAAGATTTGCACGATTACCGCGATTGCCTTAAATTGACCATGTGTTCTAATGCATCAACTTCTTGCCACTTAGGTGAATGTTCAAATTGCCCGGAAACCACATTCATCAAAGAGAATTTAATCAACTCTTTTGATAGAGAATGTATTGAGGAGGTCAAATTTGAATCTTGGCTTCAGACTGAAAGATGCACATTGAAAACAATCATTTTAAATGTGGATGATTTTGCGGATGAAATGTGTACTGGATTGCTAAATTTGAGAACCCATGACTTTTTAGTCAAACAGCAATGGTCATTCATCCAGGATTTGAAGATACATTTGAAGTCTGGTGAATTCGTTATTTCATATGATTTCGCAGAAAACTATAAATATGTTCTTCAGGATGCCATACAAGCATTCCACTTCAATAACGACCAAGCAACTATATTCACAGTAGTTATTTACTACAAGAAAGATGAAAAACTGGAACACAAAAGTATGGCAATCATATCCGACGATTTAAAACATGATACCGTTGCAGTTTATGAATACCAGAAAATAATACTAAATTATCTAAAATCTGAATTCACAGTTGAGAAGGTATACTACGTTTCGGACGGAGCTCGTCAACATTTTAAAAACAAAAGCAGCTTCGCAAATCTTATAGCTCATGAAAAAGATTTTCGAATGCCAGCTGAGTGGCATTTTCATCCTACAGCTCATGGTAAAGGAGCATGTGATGGTATTGGAGCAAACCTCAAAAGAAACGCAGCGAAGTATAGCCTCCAGTGCTCGCATCAACATCGTATCTTAGATGCGACTGCTTTATTCGATTGGGCAAAGAATTATTTTAAAGAAACTAAAATAGTTTTTAGTAGCAAAGAGGATCATGAGGAAACATTGAAAACACTGAAGAGCAGATTCGATGCTGCGGTAACAATCGATGGCACCGCTCAATACCATGCTTTTATACCGCTTGACGATGGAAGCCTCAAGTTGAAAAAGTTTTCTGCCTCTATTGAATGCGATTTCTTTCCAAAGCCAAAAAAGAAACCAGCACCAAAATCAACAGCTGAACGTAGTAACGCCAAGAAAGGATTGGCAAAAAAAGCAGCAAATAAAGGCGATAAATAAGCTGGATGAATGACTGGGTATCAGCTACAATAAATTAGGTACAAAAATAGTTATGATATAAATGGATCTAATGTGTTTAAGATTAACTTTTATTAAATTATTTATCTTTTTATTATTATTATTATTATTGTATATTAATTAAGTTAATATTAATATTAATATTAAAAATAAATAAAAAAAAAATTTTTCCAAATTCTATAGAAAAAAATTGATTTTATTTCTGAGGTTAACATATTGTGGGTATTACAGTATCGTGGGTATGAAATTTTAGTTAGGTATGTTACATACCGTCGGAAAGGTAAATTTGTCTAGTTTCTCAGTATAAGTTTTATTTTTGAGGTTTTAGAAACACTTACACACAAATAGGAAAAAATTCAAAATAGTTCGTATGCAAAAATTTTAAAACCTTGGTCTTGGGTTACAATACATTTATTTTGATAGATATCCCACTCGCATCCCACAAAGCGACCAAAAAGCTTTTAAAGGAAAAGACCTAAGCTTTCTTTTGAGCAAAAAAAAAAAAAAAAAAAAATGGTGCGATTTGAAAAAAAAGTCAAAAAAATTTTTAATTTTGCAAAAAAAAAATCAAAAATTTTTTTTTTTATTTTTTTAATTTTTTTTTTAGAAAGATTGAAGAAATAGCTATCTAAACTATTTGGGACAAATTTTCCTAAGAACAATAGGTAATAAGTTACATAGATGAGAAAAAACACCTGTATGGCCAAAATGTCAAATTTTGACCCACTCTAACTCAGAGAGTTCTTGACCGATCTTGTTGAAAAATTGTGTCTAAAATACTATCCAATAGGACTAACGTTGGTGCAAATTTCATCCCGATCGGAAGACATCGGTTTCAAAAGTTCGGTCACTTGACATGAAATGTCCCATATATATATATATATATATATATATATATATATATATATATATATATATATATATATATATATATATATATATATATATATATATATATATATATATATATATATATATATATATATATATATATATATATATATATATATATATATATATATATATATATATATATATATATATATATATATATATATATATATATATATATATATATATATATATATATATATATATATATATATATATATATATATATATATATATATATATATATATATATATATATATATATATATATATATATATATATATATATATATATATATATATATATATATATATATATATATATATATATATATATATATATATATATATATATATATATATATATTAGTGTTTTTCATTCGGGATTTCCCGGGAAAAAATTCCCGGGATCCCGCAGATTTTTCGAGAAATAAATCCCGGGAAAATTGTGCGGGAATTCCCGGGATTTTTTAAATATTATTATGGTAACTTTTTTTTGTACGCACACATTTTTAGTGCTGCTTTTATTTAGAAAAATATGTAAATAAAAGAAAAAATATGTATTTTTGAGCCCATTTTACTTGTCTCCATTTTTATTTTGATATTTTTCTAAGAGCAGCACTCAACAAATCATATTTCGTGAAGAAATGAAAATAATAGATTGTCACTAAGTGGACATAGCGAAAGTGGGCACAATAAAGAAGTACTAGTCTATATTTTCTGAAAATATCAGATTGTTATTTTAAGCCACTATGAGTTTTTTGAAACTCAAAATTTTGAATTTTTCAAAAATTATAAATTTTTGCAAAAAAACAAAACAGCAGGTTCATACAGGGTTCAACTAAAAATCGATACAAACGAAAAAAAATTAATTTTCAGCTGGTCACTTTTCCGCCACTTAATTATTACAATTCAGTTTTACTTAAGGTGTCTTTACATGGTAATACATGTATTACGATATGTCTAAAATGAAAAAATCTTATCATGTAAACGCAAAATGTATTGAATAGGAGAGAATACGGATACAAAATTTGACAAGCGTTCGGTAAATGTTTATTTTTTAAACCATTTTAGAAACTTATGTATGATCATCATACCAGAGGTTTAAACATAAAAAATACTTACAACAGACTTTTGTTCTCTGTTTTTAAGCACGAAGAGTATTTCATAATATTTCGATTCTAAAAAGTCTTTAATACCTTTTATTACCATGTAAAGATAGCTTTAGCAGTATGAAATGCTCATTAGTGTCTTATGAAATAAAGCATAAATCATTGCAATATATTTTCTACTTAAAAAGCTAGGGAAATTATAAAAAAGTATGAAATTAGTACATTTTCTTACTTCGGCTGAAGTTATACAATAAAAAATAAAATTTTTTAATTTAAATTAAAAAGCATGCGGAACAGCTACAAACTTCAAATTTTATAATTTTTTTACTAACGTTTAATGCATTCATAAACTTATTTAATAGATCTCGTGAATTGGTATTTGTTTTTGTTTAAAAAAAATTAAGTGAAATGCTATTTTGTATCGATTTGTATTGGGCGGCAATTCCCGGGAAATTAAAAAATCAATCCCGCTTTCCCGGGAAATAAAAAAGTCCGATATATATATATATATATATATATATATATATATATATATATATATATATATATATATATATATATATATATATATATATATATATATATATATATATATATATATATATATATATATATATATATATATATATATATATATATATATATATATATATATATATATATATATATATATATATATATATATATATATATATATATATATATATATATATATATATATATATATATATATATATATATATATATATATATATATATATATATATATATATATATATATATATATATATATATATATATATATATATATATATATATATATATATATATATATATATATATATATATATATATATATATATATATATATATATATATATATATATATATATATATATATATATATATATATATCAAAATAATTGTATTTATATAATATTGAGTGATGTTCATGTACATGTCTGGAATCATGTATGTTTTTCGGCTTAACCCGCCAATGGTGAGTTATTGGTCTGTGAGACCGGTTGTGTTAAAAAATTCGTATAACTTTATTCTCCGTTATTGTTTTTTGTTGCGATTTCGAATAGATGCAGCATCGCACGTCCCCCACCATAAGTTCACGATGAAACTGCTTATGCTGACTTTAGACGACATGTTTTTTACATACGGCTTGTCATGTATGTGAGACATATGTAACTTCGTATGTTTGTCAAAATTGTCAATTTACAGATGGTTTATAATTTTTGCGTTCACATGACATGTGCAATTATATCTGACATAACCTCTAAGTGTTCACAACAGCTGAGTTTTTGCACAATTTTCATAAATATATAAGGCGCACTATGCTTTTTAATGTTTTTTCAGCCAAACCACACTTTTGTTAATTCAATACAGCTGATGTCATATGCCTTGTCAGATGAAAATAGAACACGCTCTAATTGAAAAATTTTCATATGACTTTGCTTCTGTAAATGTCATCTGACAATGTTTCATATGTTTCACACGGCATGTACAACTTTTGCAGTGGGAAATTTGACAAGTCAGATGTAAAATACATGTCGTGTAAAGTCAGCATTAGTGAGCACATTTTCTGTATTTTTTACTAACCTGGTGTGTGAGACCGTGAGTCACCGTGTATGTAAGTAAAATAATCAGGGATTAAAATAATCAAGGATTAATTTTGGATACCAATTTTAGTTTATTTTATAAAAGTTCCAATTGTCGAAAGACTAATTAACGTTATTTTGCTTAATGAATACGTGATTTTTTTTTCTTAGCTTTAGAAAATGTATTGCTAAAACGTTGTTATTTTTAACACTCTAAGTAAAAACATTTGTGAATTTTAATATTGAAATAAAAGAGCTTAAATTGATTTAATACCTTTGTTTTATTGTCAAAGTGCATAAATAAAAAATAACATGAAGTATTAGCAACACGTTTCGAAAAATCTTCAGTTTAAAGCCCCGGTGCATGAGACCGGCGTCACCATTAATCAAAGTAAAATTTGCGTCACCATTGGCGGGTTAAGTCTCGTTTATGTACTTTTCCATGATCATACTCAAAGTTAATTCCTATTTTTGTGGGTGACAATGAACAAATTAGTGCTGCCAACATAATGAGATATGTGAAATAATTGAGAAAATTAAAAAAAAAATTATGCGGTAATAGCACTTTTTAACCTAAAAATATTAGTATAATGTTTTTCAAAACTTTAATTTTTTATTGTTGATAACTCATACAATATAGAACAGATATAAACCTATATCGTTTCAAAAATCTCTGAAATACCTTTGCACTGGATGTGTGTGAAGATAGCTCCGTTAGTTAGCTTCGTTTTTAGCATCCCTGTTACTTTACATATCTCTCGCTCAGAGACTGTGAAGTAATACACAATCTCTCACTTGAACACTGTTCACTTAACAGAGTAGATATTTTATAACATTTTCAAGTAAAAATATTAATGTGCATCTGGAAATTTTTAGGTGGTCAACATATCGGCCAAAATCAAAATGGTGGGGTCGTACCGCTAACTGGAGTCGAAAGCTAAGGCTTCAGATAATTCAGAACGGTATAAATTGTATTCAGAAGAAATACAGTTTTGAGATATAGGACTTTAAAAAGGAATTTTTTTGGTGGTCAATATATCGGCCAAAATCGAAATGGTGGGGTCATACCGACTGTGGTCTAAGGGTTCAAATATTACAGAACGTTATAGATTGTATTCAGAACTAATACAGTTTTTGAGATATAGGACTTTAAAAAATGTGTAATAAAACATTTTCATATGTATATGGGAATTTTTTGGTCGTCAATATATCGGCCAAAATCGAAATGGTGGGGTCAGACCGTTAACTGAGGTCGAAGATAAGGCTTCAAATATTTAAGAACGACATAGATTTTGTTCGGAAGTAATATAGGTTTTTAGATATAGGACTTTAAAAAATGTGTAATAAAACATTTTCATATGATATGGGAATTTTTTTGTCAACATATCGCCCAAAATCGAAATGGTGGGGTCATACCGCTAACTGGGGTCGAAATCTAAGGCTTCAAATTTTTCAGGATGGTATACATTGTATTAAGAAGTAATACAGTTTTTAAGATATAGGACTTTAAAAATGTGTAACAAAACTTTTCATATGAATATGGGAATTTTTTGGTGGTCAATATATCGGCCTAAATCGATAGGGTGGGGCCATACCGCTAACTGTGGTCGAAAGCTAAGGCTTCAAATATTTCAGAACGGTATAGATTGTATTCAGAAGTAATTCAGTTTTTGAGATATAGGACTTTAAAATATGTGTAATAAAACATTTTCATATGTATATGGGAATTTTTTAGTTAGCGGTATGACCCCACCATTTCGATATGTTGACCATAAAAAAAAGCCTTAGATTTCGACCCCAGTAAGAGGTATGACCCCACCATTTCGATTTTGGCCGATATGTTGACCAAAAAAAATTCCCATATACATATGAAAATGTTTTACTACACATTTTTTAAAGGCCTATATCTCAAAAACTGTATTACTTCTTAATACAATCTATACCATCCTGAACTATATGAAGCTTTAGCTTTCGATCCCAGTCAGTATGACCCCACCATTTCGATTTCGGCCGATATGTTGACCACCGAAAAATTCCTTTTTAAAGTCCTATATCTCAAAAACTGTATTACTTCTGAATACAATCTATACCGTTCTGAATTATCTGAAGCCTTAGCTTTCGACACCAGTTAGCGGTACGACCCCACCATTTTGATTTTGGCCGATATGTTGACCATCGAAAAAATTTCCATATGCACATTAATATTTTTGCTTGAAAATGTTATAAAATATCTACTCTGTTACGTTAACAGTGCTCAAGTGAGAGATTTTGTATTACTTCACAGTCTCTGAGCGAAAGATATGTAAAGTAACACAAGGATGCTAAAAACGAAGCTAACTGACGGAGCTATCCTCACACACATTTGCACAGGTATATAAATATTTAAATCCATTAACCCATTGCGATCGTAATGGAATTTAAAACATTTTTTATATGACTTTTCACGTAAAAGCACCGTTATCTTAAAAACGGGCCGATAAAACGGTACTTAAGCATTTATTTAGTTTAATATAGAACCTTCCAAGCTTTAATTTGATGTTTACTTGAAAGCTGTTATTGATTAAATTCGTAAGTTATTGCACTATAAGAATGAGATTTCAAAAATAAAATGTACTTTAAAATTTTAAGGTTAAAGTTTTCAACGATGCTGGTATTCTTGACTTAGTCAATATTCTATTTTATTTACCAAAGAATAAAAAATGTAAGTATTTAAATAAATTTATTTCTTTTTACATTTTGCGACATCTAAGTATATTTTGAATAAGCGCTTTATTTGTATACAAGTGAAACATTTGAAAGTGGCACCACTGAAATATGTACTTCTACAACAAAATGTTAGCTGGTAAGATGTCGCTGCCGTTTTCAAAATAATTAAGTGGCTGGCTACAGGGCGGCAATTGTAGCTAGCATAAGTTTTTCGACTTTTATATAAGCTCGAAGTCAGTGTTTTATTATTAAATCATTAATTTAAATCAAAATTAGAATTATTTGCCTATATTTCGTTTTAATGTTTTAAAAATAATAAGCCCTGAGGATGATATTCAAAGAATATCGAAATATAGGCAAATAATTCTAATTTTGATTTAAATTGACGATTTAATAATAAAGCACAGACCTCGAGCTTCAAGAAATTAGGCAAGATATTATATTTAATTTATTTATATATAAATAATTGAGTTATGAATTTTAATCGAACTGTATGATTTTTATCCAAAGTTATTTAATTAGTTTGGCTTAAGTTCGTTTTAAATTTAATCTTTCGATCAAATTATTTTTTATTTAAGAAAGAAATTCTAAAGCATGTAAATATTGAACATTCAAAGACAAATTTGGATGTATGGAAGGTTGAACTGACATCAGATGTTTCAAGACCACCACTGTTTTCTCACCAGTGCGATTTTACCTACACTGCCAACGACGGCAGCAACAACACCCTAGCGAAAATCCTACTTACTTTAGTAAGCCCAATCAACATATTTTGTCGCCACCTCGTGGCAAGTCGTACCTATTACTGAACTTTGTAAAGGTTCGGAATTTCACTAAATGTCTTTTCCTCATCATGTTCAATTATTTTAAGCTTTTTGATTTCTGTCTTACCAGCGTGAAATATCATCGATATTTTCAATGCTGGGATTTTTTGAATGTTTATTTTCCCAAGTTTTTGGAACAGTATACATTCATGTTTTTAGCTAAGTGTCTTTAGAGTTTTAACAATTGATTTATGAATTTTAGTCGAACTGTGTGGTTTTTATCCAAAGATATTTAATTAGTTTGGCTTAAGTTCGTTTATAATTTAATCTTTCGATCAAACTATTTTTTATTTAAGAAAGAAATTCTAAAGCATGTAAATATTGAACATTCAAAGAAAAATTTGGATATTTTTATATTTTCAAAATTTCTTTTCAAAAATTGTTCATTCAAAAATATAATTTTAATAAATAAAGTTCTTTTAAAATTTAAATTAATATTTCCATTATTTAAACAACTACATTGGCGATCTTGTAAAAACATGAACTTTAGACAATAAACAAATTAATTCCATCTTCAATTAAAGAAAATAATATAAGATACATTATACACATTTACCAATTCAAAATCTATAAAGGTAAGATCCCAGCGGTAAAATTTACTAAACAGACCTTTTTACCAGTCTGCCAAGAAGGGTTATATTTTTCGCGCGTTTCTTATATGGAGGTTTATAAATTTCTTTATTACCTCGTATCTTCCAAATGCCTGTATTTTCGACAGTTAAGGTATTGTTATAGTTTTCTTAAGAACGCAAGTGTTCCTAGTGTAAAGTTAAAAAGGTGGATGTATGGCAGGATGGGCATGTGAAAGTAAAAAGTTTGTGTGTTGAAAGTTTTAGCCTATAGTCCTCGTTTATATTTAAGCAGCTGTCGAGGAGTGCAGCTTAAAGAGTAGACGTTCAAAAGAACTGCTAACAGATAAGACTAATCAAAGAAAGACAGGCAGATGTTGCCTGTCTTCCAAATGCCTGTATTTTCGACAGTTAAGGTATTGTTATAGTTTTCTTAAGAACAAAAGTGTTCCTAGTGTAAAGTTAAAAAGGTGGATGTATGGCAGGATGGGCATAAGAAAGTAAAAAGTTTGTGTGTTGAAAGTTTTAGCCTATAGTCCTCGTTTATATTTAAGCAGCTGTCGAGGAGTGCAGCTTAAAGAGTAGACGTTCAAAAGAACTGCTAACAGATAAGACTAATCAAAGAAAGACAGGCAGATGTTGCCGATTCAGTTATTCAAATCAATGTCTGTTTTATTCAATATTTTCTACGGCTTATATACTATTTTTGAAAATACCCCTCTACGAAGGATTTTGGGGGCAAACATTTCTCCTTTCGCAATTTTTCCGTAGTTTTTATGCCTACATACCAAATTTCAGTCTTCTAGGACTTCAGGAAGTGTCGTAGAACTTTGAGTTACATGTAAAATATGTACCCCCTGAAAGGTTGGAGGGAGAAAGTGTCCCCTTCCTTAATTCTTCCTTTGTTTGTATGCAATTGCTGGCCTACATACCAAATTTCAGTCTTACAGGGCTTCAGGAAGTAACTTAGAGTTTTGATTACAAGTAATATATGCACCCCCTTTTCGAAGGGATGGACAGGGAAAGTTTCCCCTTTCTTAATTTTTCCTTTGTTTGCATGCAATTGCTGCCAATATACAAAGTTTCAATCTTCCAGGGCTTCAGGAAGTACCCTAGAATTTTGATTATATACTCAAATTTTGAAATGACGTTTTTACTCCTAATATAAAATTAATTCTAAGGGAGTAAAATCCAATAAATTGGTTTAACAAGTTTTTGATAACTGGCTGGATGGAACCTCTTATATAAGTAAGATTCTTTTTTTCGTAAGAGTTTAAAAATTTAAAAGAACATATAGATTTAAAAAAATCAAAAAAACCCGACTACGTAAAGTACTAAAATAAAAAAAAAACAAGTCCAGTAGTATAGAACATAGAGACTTTTACACTCGGTAATCATTAAAAATCGAATCTTCAAATCTTCTTAATAATGGCTCCCGGGTGTAAAAGTTGCTATGTTCCGCACTACTGGAGTTGTTTTTTTTTGTTTTTAGTTTTTTTGGTAGTCGGGTTTTTTTGATTTATTTATTACATTAAGCCATCGATACGTACATAATTGGTATTTACATATGTATTAATAATACTATATATAAAGATAATTTATAAATAACTTTTGAACATTTTACTACATTTGTAATCACAATTGCCGTTGTTTTTAATTTGTAAACTAGTGACTTAATAATAATTGTAATTGTTAGCATACGTTCAATGGCACGACACTAACGCAAATACTAATGAAAACAATGCCAAGATGCACAATCAGTTCCCTCTCCTAACTATTCTTTAAAAAACTAACAATCTGGTCCATCCACTCCCTACTTACTTTACTTTACATAATAGTCTCAGCGCAATTAATTCATCTCAAGTTTTAATAAAGATGCCATAATTTTGAAGTTCTTGTCCTGAAACTTTGTTTTTTTAAACCAAATTGACTCTAAATTTTATAAATATCACAAATGGTATGACTAAGTACAAACTTATTATTACATATTTCTCTTCCTGGGAAAAATTAATGGATCTAGGCGCACGGTAGTTCTCCAGGCCAAGTTCCGGCCACACAGTGTGTATATTTACACGAAACCATTCGAGCAGTTTTTACCCCCCTCATAACTTTGCTCCACTTAATCATAAAATAATGAAACTTGAAACATAAGGGTCCCTACAGAGTTAACCTCATAGGTGAAATTTTAAAGTTCTACCGTAAAAGCTTCCCGAGATATTAAGGTGTAGGCTGGTGCGGGACTAGGGTTATTATATTTGTATGGGGCACTTCCAGTATAGCTAGAAAGCTTAAATATCGTACACAGGTAGACAATTAACGAAATATATTTGAAAACGGGCACTTTTCATCGGGGGGTAAGGTACCCTTTCTTTGTATGCGGCACTTCCAGTATAGCTACAAATTCGGTACACAGGTAGGTCCTGATGAGCAATTAACAAGAAAAAAATTGAAAACGGGCAATTTTCATTTGGGGGGATAGGGTACCCCTTCTTTGTATGGGGCACTTCCAGTATAGCTAGAAAGCTGAAATTTGGTGCACAGGTAGATCCTCAGGAGCAATTAACGAAAAAAATTTTAAAACGGCCACTTTTCATCTGCGGGGGCCTAGGGTGCTCCCTTTTTTGTATGGGGCACTTCCAGTATAGCTAGGAAGCTGAAATTTTGGTACACAGGTAGGTATTGTTGAGCAAACTACCAGAAAAATCTGAAAACGGGCACTCTTTATCCGGGGGAACTAGGCGCCCTGTTATTTAGATGGGACACTTGCACTATAGCTAGAAAGCAGAAATTTGGTATACAGGTTGGCCTTGATGGGAAAGTACTAAGAAAATGGGAAAACGGGAATTTTTCATCTAGGGCTTACTGTATCAAATAAAAGCTTAGAAAAAAGAACTGAGATCCGCACAAGAACATAAATGTGAAAAGAAGGCGAAGTTCCTATACAAAAACTTCGGCCGTAAAAGGTACTGAGATCAAAATAAGGACTAAGTTCTTAATAGGTACAATACCATCTCATTTCTAGGCAACCTGTAAGCTTGGCAACATTTTTCCCATAATTCTTTCCCATATTAGAAAGGCAAAAAAATATTTCCAAGCTAACAGAACCACCTATCAAGAACTTGGTCCTTATTTTGATCTCAGTACTTTTTACGGCCGAAATTTTTGGTTAGGAACTTGGCCTTATTTTCACATTTGTGTTTTTGTGCGGATATGATTTACCCATAGAAAACAAATATGATGATACATATTACGAAAATCATTAGTGAAAAACTTTCCGTAAACGAAGGCGAAATTGGAGATAGAGTTTTTCCATGATTTAAATAAATTTGCTCTTAATAATTCTTTGATAAATACTGATCTGATAATTATGAATGAGAAATTAATTAATTAATAACATGGAGCTTAGGTTCTTTAACTGAGAAGTTAACTTTAAATAAATCCCAAATATCGCGTACATTCGCAAATGAATTAACTTTTTGCAACCGGTCTGCAAATTATTGCCACCGTAAATAAAGAACCTTATTTTGTAAAGTGCAACGCTAAGCGTTGACCAATTTTTCATGTGTTTTGTTTCTGTAATTCAAATTTTTTCATACAAAATTTAACATTGCTAAGCGTTGCGTCTTACAAAATAAGACCCTAAATGTCGCCGCAATTGCAGCAATAAGCGGCAGCACCGTTAATTATTTGTGTAAATAAACTTTTGTTGAACAAAAAAAAAAATATACTGCAGCATGGTGGTTTAGAACGCTAAACTTTAATTTTTGCACAATTACTTCATTTCTGAATGTACCGATCTTATTATTCTACTTTAATTCTTTCTTCGTCGGTAGATATTAGGGTATTCATTTAATCGCGTTTCTGCTTTAATCGGTTAATCGCTCGATTAATTAATCGAGGTTTTGGCTTAATCGGTTAATAATCGGTTAATTGCGGTATTAACCGGTTAACCGATTAATGAAGTTTTTTCATAAATCAAGTAATTTTAGCAAATAAAATTGCATAAATTATGTTTTATTTTGAACTTATTAATAAAAAATACAATAACATAGCAAACATAACAATTCTTGAAATTAATAAAGCAAAAAAACATAAATATGTATTCATTAAAAAAAATTAGATAGTTTTAACGAACACACATACTGCTTAAGCCTTTTTCGGCTTTTCTGCAGAAACACCCAGTGTCTTGGCAGGAATCGAACCTGCGACCCCCGGCTAATCCTTTCATTTATCGTAGATGTTGAAGAAATCGAAAGCAATCCATAATACAAAACATCTAGTTTCTCAGTCCTTTTCAGTCAGCGAAAAAAAGTTTATTTCCGAATTCCTTAGTTTCCGTTTTTGTGCTGTATTTTAAAACACTGTTGCTAGAAGTAAATATTCTTGAGTGGATGTATAAAATAATTGAAATGGTCTCTCATTAAATCTAATCCTTAGATTTTTAATTAAATCGTTTGCAACAGTATTATCAGATTTTATAAAACTATAAAAAAAACTTAATACATAATTCTCTTAAGTTCAATTAGAGTAGCAGAGTCTTTACTAAATTCTTTTATAGGCACGTCCAAAGATGTTAATGTTTTACTTAAGTTAAAATCACTGAACACACTTACAGTATTCCACGGTTAATTACCCCACGCTTAAATGCCTTTCACGCTTATCTACCTTGAGTTTTAAATCCCCGCTTTTTTCGTCCATTTTTCAAACAAAAGTACACGTTTAATTGCCTACGCTTAATTGCCCAATACGGGTAATTGCCTTAAAAATTAGACTTCCAAAATAAAATGTACCCTAGATTTTATTCGTTTAATTGCCTCCGTACTATTTGTCAACAACACTGCAATTAATGCATCCAAGTTTACATGATAATCATAATTATTGTTTGTTTTTGTGTAGATTTTCATTCGTAATCGATTTTTACCGCATTCCTAAAGCTTTTAAGTTAATTTAATAACCAACGGTGGACTATATATGAAGGTAGTAAATACAAATGAATAGATTCCAATCGAACTTATTTTAATGACAGTGTTTTCTTAATTATTTTCTATACATACACATATTCATATAATTACCTCACTGAGGTATTTAAACGTACTCGTTTAATTACCTCAATGAGGTAGTTAAGCGTATTCTTTTAAATGCTTTCCCCGCATAATTACCCAAAAATATTGAAATTTTTGGCGAGGTAATTAACCGTGGAATAGTGTCTTTGTTTGTATGAAAAGTAATTTTTAAACACATACATTTTGTATATGAGACGAAACAAATAATTAAACACACAAAAAATAAGTTATGATACTACAAAATACGAAAAAATTTGTTACGTCGGTTAATCGGTTAATCGACTGAAGTTAATCGGTTTAACCGTTAATCGAAAAAAGCCAATTTTAAATTAACCGGTCAGTTAATCGGGTAGTCATTAACCGGTTAACCGATTAACGGTTAACCGAGTGAATACCCTAGTAGATATTCAATTTCAAAATTCGATAGTTTCGATAGTTCGTCAAATAACTATCGATAGTATCGAATGTTTAGAAGAATGCTAGAGTTTTAACCCTTCACCCATTAAAAGGTTTTTGATTTATTTAACAAATCTTATATGGGAATTTATTTAGCAATTCTCTTATAAAATAAATTTGTTTGTGAATCTATAACTATCTCGTACAATGTTTTATATCGTTACCTTAATACAGAAACGCCTTTACTCATATTCCGATAGATTAGAGATTCATCTAGCCAAATATGGAAAAAACTCGATATGAAAAAACTAGTGAGTTGGGGCGCATCTATATTAAGGTAACGATACATTGTTTTAATAATAACATTTTAAGAACCCCTAAAGAAAATTGATAACTTCAAAACGGCTGGACATATTTTCTCCAAACATAGCTTAGAAGATTTAAGATCAAGTCTCCTTTCAAAAAAAAACCAAATTAAAATCGATTAAGCCGTTTGGGAGTTACGTTGCCACAGACACGAATATTTAAGAGATAGTATCCTCTGAAAAGAGATGATAACTTCTAAACGGGTGGACTGATTTTCTTCAAAAATTGCTAAGAACAATCTCGATAAAATCACCTTTCAAATAAATCGGTCTAGCCGTTTGGACTCTACGATGGTGCAGACAGACACACAGATACACACTAAAAACTTCTAATTTAGCCAATGCTTCATTTACAACTTTTGTTTACCTACAGTACTAATTGTACTGTAATAATACTAAAATTATTCAGGGGCTCTCATGCACCAATTCTATTTGGTTGGAGCCCATAGAGAAAGAAAATATGTACCTATGGTTTTTCTAGGTCACTCCGTAAAGTGGTTTTGTAACGGTAAATGTAGTGAAAAACGATTTTCTTAAAGTTTAATCTACGAAATTTTAAAGATATTATTCTTATCTTTCAAATAAGGCATTATTTTTGAAAATCAGTTAGTAAATAAATAAGTTATGTGGCTTAAGTGTAAAAAAATACAAATTTTTCAATAAAATTTTGCTTTTCGCTGGCTCTAAGTTGCTTATGAGATACTTGTAGTGAACATATTTAATTTACCTACTTGTTAGTTTTTTTATATAATTATAAAATTTTGTTTACTTTTATAATTCAAATTTTTTTCATTCCAATTTTTTCGTTTGAGTCAAAACATTCTTTTAATAAATATCCTTATTTTAAAAAATTATAAATTTTATTAAAATTTATTTAAAAAGAAAGATATCGAAGCCACAAATTGGTGACCCCGTAAAAGAACAAATAAAATGGCTTTCATCCATTCACCGTTGCAAAGAACAGGAGATTTGCTCAATCAAGAACCAATAAACCCAATTTCATCGGAATCTGCAACAACACAAGAAGTTACAATTGTTCCTAATGAAAGGAATAATGGATCACCAAATATTCAAATTGATGCAACTTCAGCAATCAAGTTTCCTCCTTTCTGGCAAAAGAATCCAAAAGTATGGTTTTTTCAAGTTGAAACTATATTCAGCTTACAACGAATTACAGCCGATGAAACTAAATTCCGTTTTAGTGGCAAATAGCGATCCAGGTACACTTGATCTTGTGAGCGATTTACTGTATAATGGTCAATCCGGAAATAGGTATGAAGTGCTTAAA
This sequence comes from Panzeria rudis, assembly GCA_956483635.1. Lineage (NCBI taxonomy): Eukaryota > Metazoa > Arthropoda > Insecta > Diptera > Tachinidae > Panzeria > Panzeria rudis. The sequence continues at coordinate 327,354 of OY101452.1, forward strand.
TTAAGAATTATCAATTTATTTTCTGAATTTGATGAACGTAAACTCAAACGACTTTTGAGTGGTCAAGTTCTAGGAGATCAAAAACCTTCACAATTCTTACGCACCATTCAAAATTTGGGACAAGGACAAGTTGGAGAAAAGGTAATGCGATAAATTTTTCTCGAACAACTGCCAGAAAATGTTCGAGCAATTCTTGCGATAAGCGAACAGCAAGATGTTAACAAATTAGCAGCACAGGCTGACAAAATTATGGATATGACACAGCCTGCAACAATTTCAAACATAGACATTAATACTGGTTCGACGATTTCTGGAAGAATTGATGCTTTAGAAAAGAGTTTTAAAAATTTAAATCAAAATCGTAGCCGAAGCAAAACTCCACATAGACGTAAATCAACCTTACCAAAAAAACTAACTTCGATATCGGAAAGTGCTGCTACCGATGCTATTAGCACAAACTCAAGCCGCCTCTTTATTCAAAACCCCCTATCAAAGAAAGTCTTCCTTATAGATACTGGAGCTGACATTTGCGTTATACCCAAAGACCAACGAATCAAAGGTAACGATTGTACTTTTTCTAACACACTTTTCGCTGCAAACGGCACTCCAATTAAAACTTTCGGCACTGTTATACTGCAACTGTCTCTTGGTTTAAGAAGAATATTTTCATGGTTATTCATAATTGCCGACGTCAATAAATGCATTATTGGTTCAGATTTTTTAAGCAATTTTAATTTATTACCAGATTTAAAAAATAAAAGATTAGTTGACGGAACAACACTTTTGTTTTCTAATGCACGCTTAACAAATGAACCTGCTCTTGGTATCTCCACTATTTTTAAAGATCAATCACAATATAAAAAGCTTTTAATGGAATTTCCTGAAATTCACAATGTTTCTATGTCATTTCGACACACAAAACACGGCGTATTTCATCATATTGAAACGGTTGGCTCTCCTGTTTATTCAAAGGCAAGGCCATTGGATAAAAAGAGGCTTAATATTGCTAAAATCGAATTTCAATACATGTTAGACAATAACATAATACGTCCTTCTAAGAGTAACTGGTCTAACCCATTACACATGGCTTCAAAAATGAATGGCGATTGGAGACGTTGTGGGGACTATAGGTTTTTAAACAAAATTACAGTACCTGATAGATATCCCATTCCATTCATCACAAATTACACCGCTTCACTCCATGGCTGCAAATTTTATACAAAACTCGATTTGGTACGTGCATATCATCAAATAGCAATGCATCCTGACGATATTTGTAAAATGGCCATAATTACACCTTTTGGTCTGTACGAATTCCTCCGAATGCCATTCGGACTTCGAAATACTTCGAGGCTTAGACTTCGTATTTGTATACATTGATGACATTTTAATTGCTTCAAAAACCGAAAAGGACCATTTAGAACATTTAAAAATCATATTTTCCCGTTTTCGAGAATATGGCATCATTATTAATCCTGCCAAATGCGAATTTGGTTCCTTCGAAATTGACTTTCTGGGATTCCATATCAATGAATTTGGCAGTATACCAGCACCTTCGAAGGTCCAAGCAATTTTAGATTATAAAAAACCACAAACTATAATGGAATTGAGAAGATTTATTGCATGCTAAACTTCTATCGACGTTTTATTCCAAATACTGCAAAATTTCAAACTTCCTTAAACGACTATATGAAAGGAGCTAAAAAAAAAGATAAGAGACCAGTAATTTGGACGAAAGAAGCCGAAAACGCTTTTTTGAAGTGTAATGAAGATATATCTAACGCTACGCTTCTTGCTCATCCAGTTGAAGATGCCGAACTTGCGTTAAAAGTAGACGCTTCTGATTTCGCAATTGGTGCAGTAATTGAGCAAAAAATTAATTCAAAGTGGAAACCTCTAGCTTTTTATTCAAAAAAGTTAAGTCCGACACAAGTTAAGTACAGTACTTACGATCGTGAACTTTTAGGTATATGCTTGAAGGTAGAGATTTTACGTTATATACCGACCATAAACCCCTAACATATGCTTTCAATCAAAATCCAAATAAGGCACACCACGCCAATACCGTCATTTAGATTTTATAGGACAATTTACAACGAAAATTTTACATATATCTGGTGAAAACAACATCGTTGCAGACGCTCTATCCAGAATAGATAATATCGACGTTATTGATTATGTCAAACTAGCAGAAGCCCAAAATTCTGATGAAGAGCTTCAGGAACTTTTATCGTCCACCTCTGCTCTTCAGTTAAAACAAACAATGATTCCTGGCTCTAATATTACAATATACTGTGATTTTTTCGCAAGGTAAAGCTAGATCATATCTTCCAAAAACTTTTAGAAAATCTGCGTTTGAATTAGTACACAATCTTTCTCATCCTGGTTGCCGAGCTACAAGAAAACTAATTGCCGATCGATTTGTTTGGCCTTCTATGATGAAAGACTGCAACAAATGGTCAAAACTCTGTCAGATGTGTCAGAAATGTAAAATTACTAGACACACAAATTCTCCATTTGGCCAATTTCAACTAAGTTCAAATCGATTTTCTGAAGTGCATATCGACGTTGTTGGTCCTTTACCACCTTCAGAAGGATACAGGTATATTTTTACGATGATTGATCGCTTTTCGAGATGGCCCGAATCTATTCCACTACATGAAAGTACATCTGAAGCCATATGCCGATCTTTTTATGAGTGCTGGATTGCAAGATACGGATATCCTAATAAAGTTATTTGTGACAGAGGACGACAATTTACTTCAAAGCATTTTAACGACTTTAGCAAATTTATCGGAGCAAGATGTCAACATACAACATCCTTTCATCCTCAGGCCAATGGCATGATTGAACGTTTTCACAGAACTCTTAAAAGTGCACTCGCTTGTCAAAATAATATTCAATGGACAATAGCGTTGCCATCAGTTTTACTTGGTATTAGAGCTGCATTTAAGGAAGACATTAAATCTTCAGCTGCAGAAATGCTATATGGTGAATCAATACATCTTCCTGGTGAATTTTTTCAACAATCATCTCAAAATGAAAACCATAATGACTTCATGTATAGATTTAAAAAATTTTTTGGAATTGTTTATAAATAAGGATTTATTTGCTTCCGGTTATGTTTGGGTAAGAAATGATGCACTCATCCACCACTTTCATTTAAAGATAACGGACCATTCAAAGTAATTGATCGAAAAGGGAAGTATTTTAAAATTCTTTTCAACAATAGGGAAGATACTGTTACCATAGATCGTTTAAAGCCAGCTTATATTGAAAATGGAAATATCAACAACATTGAGATTATCCTAGATTATCCAAGAAATCTATTAGAAAAGTATCGCTATCGCTGGAAGGAGTAGTGTAGTGAACATATCTAATTTACCTACTTGTTAGCTTTTTTATATAATTATAAATTTTTATTTACTTTTATAATTCAAATTTTTTTCATTTCAAATTTTTTCGTTTGAGTCAAAACATTTTTTTAATTAATATCCTTATTTTAAAAAATTATAAATTTTATTAAAATTTATTTAAAAATAAAGATATCGAAGCCACATACTAAACCACTAAACGAATTAACTTATGTTTTCTGGTTTGACTTTTTTGCTTCTTATTTAAAAATATGGCAGTCACGCTAATCTATTTCATATAACTTGAGAACGATTAACCCGATTTTGATTTTATAAACAGGAAAAGATGGGAATAAATTTATTTTTAAATCAACTGCAAACAAGTTTTTTTTTAAATTTTCAATTGTGTCGGAGTTATTCAGAAATCAACGGCGAAAAACTTGTTTTTTCATGCAATTACAGATTTTTTCGTTTTCAAAAGCTCATAATAAAATAAGGAGGGTTAAAATTTAACATTTTTATCAATAATACGAAAGCTGGGCGTATTTGAAATAAAATAAGCTATACATCATTTAAATCGTTCGACAAATGTCGATTTTATTAAAAATTAAGTGATAAAAATAACAATTTCCATTTAACTGACAAATTTGAATATGTGTGTGTGTGTATGTGTGTTGTATGAATGCAATTTTTGTAAATTGAGTTACTTCACTTAATTTTGAATCATATCGACATTTGTCAAGAGATTTTAATGATTTATGGCTTATTTTATTTCAAATACACCCAGCTTTCGTATTATTGATAAAAATTTTAATTTTTACCCTTCTTTATTTTATTATGAGCTTTTGAAAATGAAAAAAAAATTGCACGAAGAAAGTAGTTTTTCGACGTTAATTTCTGAATAAGTCCGAAACAATTGAAAATTAAAAAAAATTCTGTACAGCTGACTTAAATATAATTTTATTTCGCATCTTTTCCTGTTTGTAATATTAAAATCGAGTTAATTGTTCTCGAGTTATGATGAAATATATTAGCCCTATTTCTAAATAAGAAGCAAAAAAGTCAAAACAGAAAGCATGCTATAGCTCATTTTTAACGGAAATACAAATTTTTTAAAGCTTTTGTAGTGTTGCTTTTCACAAAAGTTAATTCGTATAGTGGTTTAGTATCTCATAAGCAAATTAGAGCTGGCGGAAAGTAAAATTTTGTTGAAAAATTTTTCTTTTTTTATACATACACCGCCATAACTTCGCCATTTAATAACCGATCGTTTTCATTTAAAAAAAACATAGCTCATTTTTAACGGAAGTACAAATTTTTTAAAGCTTTTGTAGTGTTGCTTTTCACAAAAGTTAATTCGTATAGTGGTTTAGTATCTCATAAGCAAATTAGAGCTGACGGAAAGTAAAATTTTGTTGAAAATTTTTTCTTTTTTTATACATACACCGCCATAACTTCGTCATTTAATAACCGATCATTTTCATTAAAAAAAAAACATAGCTTGTTTGAAATATAAGAATCATATCTTTTAAATTTGGAAAGAGTCATAGAAATGCGTTTTGAAACAAAGAAGTTATGGCTGTTTAAATTTCAAACTTTAAGAAACCGTTTTTCACTACATTTACCGTTATAAAATCACTCTACGAAGTGACCTAGAAAACCCATAGTTATTTTCTTTCTCTATGAGCTCCAACCAAACAGAATTAGTGCATGAGAGCCCCTGAATAATTTTAGTGTAGCACAGTGTAATAAACACTAGCGGTAAATGAAGGTTCAAGTAATGCGAAACATAAGCTGTTAATAATATATCATTGGCGAAATTATTGTAGTTAACCTCCTAAAGACTGTAAATTTCAGCCTAATGTGATCGCTTTTTGACTAATGTTATATATAGAGTTGTTTGTACCCAATTATTTTTGTTAATAATATATCGACAGTTTTCGCTTTTAAACAATTGCTGCGGTCAGAATTTGTAGATTAAATTTGTTTCGATAGTATCGATAGTGGACAACATCGATAGTCCATTAAAAATAAAACTATCGATACTATCGATAGTACCATCGATTGTTTTGCAGCTCTGTTTTGCATATGTTAATTGATTTTTTTTTTTCATTTTTACTATATTCAATCAGCTTTGAGAAATAAAACATGTATGAGACGTAACTACTTTATTATAGAAGTTAATTATTCAGCGTACCTTTTTTTAGACTGTAATGGTTTAATTGAGAGCTATTACTCAGATTTGAGTTCTATTACAGCCCAATTATGACTTTCCGTAGGGTTTTTTCTCTTCGAAATCATTTGTTCCCGCTGAAAAAATCCTCATATTCTAAAAAGCCGGGGATAAGCAAATGAGGGAGAGGGAAAATATGAATCAGCTGTTAAGTGTTCACATTTTATTATGCACTAATCCAAGAGTTCAGTAATAGAAATTAATGTTTTCAGTGTCAATAAGATTGCGTGTTAATATACATATGTATATATCTGTTTTCGCTTAAATAAAATGAACAACATAGCCATTCACTTTATGCAGGGGAAGTGACGCGAAAACACAGCAAGGGACAGATGCGCAATGCATTAAATCGCCAATGATTTTATGCGCAAAGAAAATTGCAATTTTATAAAGGGCCATTTATCTATTATTTGTACTTAAAGGAGGCGTGCCAAATTGAGTGTGTGTGAGTATTTATTTCGAAGGCAAAAGTAGTAGTTCATGTTTTTGAAGTCCATGCTGCACGGAATCGATAAAAATTCGTAAAGTTCCCTTCAAAATGTTTGGAGAAAAAAACTCGAAAGAAATGATAGCAATTTCTCCCTCTCCCTCATATTTAGAATACTTAATTTTTGTAATTAATAATAGGAGGAATGGGAAATGAGAAAATTTTCCAGGGGAGATTTTATTTAGAATAGGGGAACAGCGAATAGGAAAAAAATTCCAGGGAATTGCTATTCATAATTGGTCTGTTAAGTCTATGTCCACATGATGCTACTTTTGCTTCTGCAACTTTCTTATATTTACTTTTGAAGTTGCATTCGTGTCCATATAATGAAATTCTTGTTGCGCAGATTTTGTTCTTTTACATAGATTTTGTTGTTGCTTAATATTACGATGAAGAAAACAAAAGAGAGTTGCATGTACATACATGCAACTGTTGATTCTATGTCCACACGAAGCTACTTTTGCTTCTGCAACTTTCTTAAATTTTCTTTTGAAGTTGCATTCGTGTCCATATAATGAAATTCTTGTTCCGCAGCTTTTGTTTTTTACATAGATTTTGTTGTTGCTTAATATTACGTAGAAGAAAACAAAAGAGAGTTGCATGTACATGAAGCAATGTACCCCTTCCCAATCTTCTCACCTCTCTCTCCCATATACCCAAAAGTTGCGCAGCAAAAGTTGACTCGTATGGACATCGACTAATGAATTTTTTTAATCGACACTATTTTTATTAATGTGTACGTATATTATGCCTAGCTTTATAATTTTGATTCTTAAGTTATAATTACCTTGATCTGCAGTTGCAAAGCTTATCTGCATTATTAATAATACATATACGACTATTAATTTCATTAAGAATTGGCAGTTTTTTGTTAAATGCAGTGATTTCGCTGATCTTTCACATGCCGCGTTGTTGATGAACATTTCTAATGTAGGCTTGTAGGATGAAGTAAACAAAATTTTATGGCAGGAATTGTCTTGGGATGTTGCAGATGAGAGCGATGGATGGGATAATAAATAATTCGTTGCAATTAAAGCTGATGATGTCGATGTGTATGATAATGATGAATTGTTTGTTATAATTGCTTTCCTGTATGGCAATGGCAATATAAATGGCATTATTTTTGTTGAAATCGTTGTTAAAATTTGCATTGTTGAAGCGCATAAGGAAGTCTTTGTTTGTTGTTTGTCGGAAGCATTTTTATTATATCTATTATTTTCATTTATATTATTTATTATAAAATTCGAGCTGTCAGCTGATAAACCATTTTCATAGTCAACTTTATATACAGGTAATTTATGATTTATATGAGATCCACTTTGATGTCCTCTATAATAAGAGTACATTTTTAAAAATTTTTGGTGGTGGCGCAGATAACGCTGAAAGATCGGCACAAGTATGTTGGCAGCGAACTTTAAGATTTTCTTCTTTTGACATAAATGGCATGCATCGTATAAAAAAGCATGCATTTTTCTGTTGATAAGCATACAAGTTTTTCCACTTGGTTTCTTTGAGTCATAATTGAAACTAAAACAAAAGAAATTATTAATTAATTTATTTATTTCGTAATATTAAAATTTTACAGAGTATCTGTCGTATGCAAAAAATAACTTAAAACAGCTTTATAAGCAATTGTTAAGTAAAATTGTGCTCAACAAATTTATTATACGAAAATTCAACATTTTTATCTATACATATAATAAAACTGTAAAAGGGGCGTGTTTCTACATGAAATATTTTTTGAAAATTTTTATGTTGGCGTAAACAGTAATCGATGTAGAGAACAAAACACCAAATTTTGGAATTTTTTGTCTGTCTGTCCGAACACGCTTCACGCAAAAACCAATGAATGGATTTTCATGAAATTTGGTATTATGGAGGTACTTTAGAGTCTTGATTCAAACTTAGGGTACTTTTTACCGCGATGAAATATTGCATTTCAAAGTTAAGAAAAAAAAAACGAAAATATACCCTATTTTACTAATATAAATGTTGTTGGAAATTAGAAAGATGTTGTTTTTTAACGTTGGTAGCACTGTTTAGTTTGCATAACGGGAAATGTAAACAATATGGAAAGAACTAGAGATGAGCGATATATCAGTACCTGTGATTTAATCACTTACTGAAAAATCACGATTCACAGTTATGCCAAAATTTTTCAAGTAACTGCTACTTGCAAAGTTGTTCTTTTACATTTGTTACATACAGAAAATTTTGATATTTCATTGTTGTGTTGGTAATAACCTTTTTTATTTGCGTACAATAACAACAAACGAATAGTGTTGCTATTTCCTGTGTTCTCTTCCTCCTTATTAGTATTTCTTTTTAAAATTCAAAGTATATTTTAAGGCGTATTTAATCTGCCTTAGTATATTAAAGAACAACGTTTTTGTTGTAGAGATGCATGTGTGTTTTGATAATTACATTGCTATAAGAGAAATGAAAACAGTGATCACAGTCGCAGTTTTAAGTAATAGTAATTTTTAAATCACGTTCACTGTTCACGATGTTCTCTAAAAATCACGGGATCGCTCATCTCTAGAAAGAATGTTATATTACTATGTCCCCTGTTATGATTCACAACTAAATTGATAGTTGAGTCGTAGTTGTCAAATTCATATTATGGAATACAACTTCTTCAAAGCAGTTGTCGCAGTTTTTTATCAGTTGTGTTTTGGTTTTTATTTCGACTATTGTGTTACTTTTAAAATGGTACTTTTAGGCACCAATCTATCCCATTTGTCAACCCATATTGTTGCCATATCCATAAAACATAAAATCCCAAGAAAAAATAGTAAGCCAAAACTAAAAATATTTAAAAGATTTTGTGATGGCTACTATGGTTTCAACAAACAGATAGTATAGATAAGAACATTTTTCGAAGACAGCTAAAATTAGTTGTCAATCATAATGAAAAAAAAGGTTAAGTTGGGTCGTAGCATTGACAACTCAACCTAGTTGAGTTGTGAATCATAATAGGGGCCTATATTTTACAGACACCTTATAGTCATACAGCGAACTTGAAGCGCGCGAAGCGGGCGGGCACATCTAGTTATATAATATTTTTGTCAATATAACACATAGGGCTCACATTGCACCTTAAAGCTCAATGCCCTTAGTGTTACTTTTTAATTTTTGTCATATGATGAAAAATATCACTCACGTCGCTTTTCACAATGTATGATGAAAAGTTAACGTGGACTTTACCGTCAAGTTTTGTATGTCAAATTTGCCGCTAAAATACACGTTCACGTTCAAACGTATATTGTGAAAAGGGCCGTTAATCATAAAAATAAAAATGAAAATATTAAGTACATATATATAAAAGAAATACAAGTATCATCAGTATCACCAATAACCATGGACTGAAACCGCAGATGAGAACCATGAATTTAAGCCTCAGGGTAGAGAGAAATTCTTTTCCGGCAAAATATCAGGAACGCCAACTTAGTGCTTTTGACACTATTGTTGTGCTTTTTGACCTTTAGTGCCTTACTAAAAAAACAGTAACTTGGTGCTTATCCAGTTTTTCGTCAGTGCTTTTAGTGGTTTTCATATTTTATAATTTTTTATAATAAAAATATACAAATACGCTGTAAATTGTTTTTCGCATTTAACTTTTTTGGCACCCTTTGCCATCTGGGACCTAGTGCGACTGCTCCACTCACTCTACCTCAGGGCCGGCACTGTCACTCATAGTATGATAATATTAACAGTTTGTTCAGTATTTTCAATTTTATTCCATATTAGGCTCAAGTGAATGACCACTTCAATATGGTCATGGATGAAATTGCTCATGCTGCCCTTTCATAAGTAATAGATATGTATGTATATTAAAGTTGAGTCACTCACTCTCTAGGATCAAAGATTAGTTAAAAGTCCAGAAATATTTTTTTAATTTTTTGTTGTCACACTCCTAGATGCCGCCCTTTTAGTTTTTTGTACACTGCGTTGCCATTTATGGTCCAATCATAACATATTATACATCGTTATTCATGACTTGACTATGGCTTCATGTTTGCTTGTGGTGACTTTTTAATCCGACTTCTTGGCACCACTTATGCTATCTCGGATCCTTCCCCTCTTATAGCCACTTTTTTGCACGTGGCAATAAAGCCCTTCTAAAAGCTAGTACATATATCAAATTTTTATATATCCACTTTTATGCCACGCCCCAGTAGTAAGCCTCTTTTTTATTTCACATATATGTTGCATTTACGCTAAGAAAAAAATTTACACAACTCACTCCTTAGAATGGAAGCTATATCAATAACATTTCTAGAACAGCAAAATATTTTTTTTGCCACGCTCCAGAATACAGCACTTTGCTGGTTTTTTAATATACAGCAAGCGATATAATATATACGAGTACAAGAAACACTAACGTAATTCTGGCGCGTGGCATAAAAGTGAGTATGTTAAAAGGTAGACATACAAAGTTTTAGAAGGGCTTTCTTGCCACGTGCAAAAACGTGGACATAAGAGGGGAAGAATCCGAGATATCATAAGTGGTGCCCAGAATTCGATGTCGGATTAAAAAGTCGCCAGAGCCAAAAATTAAGTGACAGTCAAGCTATAAACAACGATATGAGACATGATAAAGTCGGACTTTAAATGGCGGCGCTATATGTAAAACACAAAGTGCTATATTTTAGGCGTGGCAAAAATATTTCTTTTACAGTATTAGAAACGTCATTGATATACCCTCCAATCTACGATGTAATTTTTTATTTTATTTGACCTGGTTTTATGAAGTATGTATTTGAAAAAGAAAAAGGGGCTTACCTTTGGGACGTGGCACAAAAGTGAGAATATTAAAATATAGACATACTAAGTTTCAGGAGAGCTTTCTTGTCACGTGCAAAAAAATTTTACATTTGGGGGAAGGATTCGAGATGTCACAGGAGGCGCCCTGAATTTGGTGTCGCCTAAAAATTTACCAAAGCAAAAATGTAGCTATAGTCAAGCCATGAACAACAATATGCATTATGTTATGATCGGCCTACAAATGGCGACGCAGCGTACAGAGAATTAAAAGAGCGGTGTCTAAGGGGCATGGCAAAAAATTAAAAAATATATATTTGGAATTGTTTCCAACTAGTCTCTAACATTATTTTTTTGTATACTCAATATATATATATATATATATATATATATATATATATATATATATATATATATATATATATATATATATATATATATATATATATATATATATATATATATATATATATATATATATATATATATATATATATATATATATATATATATATATATATATATATATATATATATATATATATATATATATATATATATATATATATATATATATATATATATATATATATATATATATATATATATATATATATATATATATATATATATATATATATATATATATATATATATATATATATATATATATATATATATATATATATATATATATATATATATATATATATATATATATATATATATATATATATATATATATATATATATATATATATATATATATATATATATATATATATATATATATATATATATATATATATATATATATATATATATATATATATATATATATATATATATATATATATATATATATATATATATATATATATATATATATATATATATATATATATATATATATATATATATATATATATATATATATATATATATATATATATATATATATATATATATATATATATATATATATATATATATATATATATATATATATATATATATATATATATATATATATATATATATATATATATATATATATATATATATATATATATATATATATATATATATATATATATATATATATATATATATATATATATATATATATATATATATATATATATATATATATATATATATATATATATATATATATATATATATATATATATATATATATATATATATATATATATATATATTTGCATACAAAATCGGAACATTTTTATTTTTTTAACCGACTGCCAAGAAGGGTTATATTTTTCGCGCGTTTCTTGTATATATGTTTGTAACTTTTTTTATTACCTCGTATCTTCCAAGCCCCAGTATGGATTTCGACAGTTAAGGTATCGATATATTCGTCTTAAAAACCCAAGTGTTCTTACGTGGCCGTTTGAGAAGAAAAAATAAAATGGCTAATTTTCGGCGCGAAAAAGTAATACATTTAAAAAAAATTTACCAAACCTATCGAAACTTGTCAAAATAAAGGAAATTAAAAAGAGATTACAAAAATATATATAACTTGTATGTTTTATTACCCGACTGCCAAGAAGGTTTATATTTTTCGTGAGTTTTTTGTATATATGTATGTTTGTCAAGTGATTGATTGCCGATTGTTTAATAATAAGAAACGTATATTATTATGCAAAAATAAAAATATATTTTATTCAGACTTCAATGTTAATTGTAATTTAAAGGTCTTCGAAGGTACTTCATCCTGTATCGGAGCTATTAATCGATTTTCTACCACGTCGATTAGTTTATAATCAAATATCAGCTCATTAGGGCAATAACCCGACGTCAAATTCTTTTGCGAATTAATTTATCATTGCAGAATATATAACGACTGATCCCAATATTTTGCCTCTTCGGTAGTGGTACGTAGAAATGATAAAATAGTTTTGTTGATTCGTTCAACTTGGCCATTGGCTCTAAGCGTACGAACGGCTGTCTCTAAGTGTTGTATGTTCTTTTTCTCGCAATCTTCCTCAAAGATATTCGCCGTAGCTGCCGTACCGCGTCAGAAATAATAGGTCGTGGTAAACCGAAATATCTTGTCAGCTCATTCAATACACTTAACATAAGAGCGGTTTAGTATTTCGAACTGCTTTTATCACCATAAGCTTTGTAAATGCGTCTGTAATAGCTAACACCAGCGATGCCAGAAGGAAGATTTTACCTTAATTTTGAAGATTTTTAATCGAAATAAGATTTGAAGATCTTTTTCCCAAAATGAAGATTTTTTGAGTTTAGTTGCTTAACACTTATTATTGTCACACGGATTCTTTAAATTTATTACATAAATTTACCTATGCCAGCTAAATGTTAGCTCAATAAAAGAATAAAGTACTGTAGAGAATTGCCATTTGCTAATATATAAATTATACTTATTATGTATGTATATAATAATGTATTATGGCGTTTTTTAGTACAAAAAAATACCTAAAAAGTATAATAAAACATTTTCCAAATTTAATTGATGACACTGAGGTTCAAAATTTTGATCGCGAATTCAGATAGCTCCACCACATATTTATAAACGTTACTGCGGAAGACTTTTGACACACAATGTCAAAATACTAGAGCAGATAGTGAGTTAGTGTTTCCAAAGCTGTAGAAATTTGTATTAAATTTAAATTTCCCCTTAATTAATCTGCAAACGTTGAACGGATATTTTCAAAAGTAAATTTAAATAAATCGAAATACAGAAAGAGATTAACAAATGCAATCCCAATAAGTAATTTAAATAAAAAATACGCATTTTTATGAATATGAGTAATGGGGTATTTGTTATAAAGCTAATTCAAACTAAATGTTGTATTGTTTATTTCGTAAAGTCATAAATATTTTCTAAGAAATTTCTTGTTTTAAAATTTTAAAACTTAAAGTTTTGATATTGAAATGTATAGCAATTTTTTATGATTTTACAAAATAAACAATTTAACTAACATTCAGTTGAATCTGCTCATAGCTTTGTAAAATGGTATAGAAAGAAGCCAGAAATTTTATACTTTTGGTACTAGAATTTTTTTTTGCGCTGCAGTTTCACGAAGATTTTAAAGAAGCTTCTTTGAAATCAATAAAAAAAACCAAACAACCGACAACAAAATTTAAAAGTTGATTTTAATGAGTCACAAATTGTTGCCAAGTTGCATGCGTTGACAATGTAAAGATTTGAGTTGTTGCAATAATCGAGGTTTCGCTCATCGAGTGTTGCAATAACCGAGGGCGCACTGTACATATATTTGATCTTAGATCTTATAAATGTACAATGTAACTTACATACAAAAATAATATATTATAAGAAATTTATTAGTTCACATTGTCATAATTATATTTTATATGAAATTTATTTGCTGGTGCTTAAGCATTGTTTTTTATTGGTACTTTAACAAATCGTCAGTAGCCTTTAAACATACTTTTCAACAATTATAGTCTTTCAAAAACATTTGAGAATTTTGTATAAGTTTCAAAGCCTACTGTACTTATTTACATATCTGTAAATTCTCAAATGGTTTTTGAAAGTCTTTACATAAGATACGGGGTTTGTAACAGTTCAAAAGTGTGTTTGAATTCTACTGACATTTTGGTAAAGCACCAATGAAATTCATATTCATATTAAACACCAGCAAATAAACTTCATCATTTTAATATCAGTAACTTGTTTGAGTTGAATTTTGGGTTTCGACGTTTACACATGTGTGTTTCCTCGCTTACTCTTTACGAATGGTCCTAAATGATCTATGTGTATTTGGCGAAACGGAAGTGGTTCTAGCCAGCGTGACTCTAAAGCGTCAATTTGACCCTTTTTTGACGGACTTGCCACTTTTTCTGACCCTTTTTTTAATATAAACTTTTGTATCATTTTTAACTAATTCCTTTTTATGATAATTAGTACTTATCGTTTTATTTTAACAGTTACCATAAATAATACAAACGATCGCAGCACAAACAGCTTTCATGTAGATACATATTTATGTTTTAAAACACTTTGTATGTTAAGGAAAAATCTAACATACTATGTCTGTGGCAATAAGGAATAAGTGCTTGAGTCGAGATAAGCAAGTTTTGAGTTAATATAGCCATTATATTCTCCATATTTAAAAGTACCTCCGGCCAAACTTTCATTTATTTTGTTAGATTTTTCAGGAAGTTATAGCGTAGTGACGTGCTGCTTATCTTTTTTCAACTCATAATCTCATATGGCATGCATTGGCAACTCTGGCTAAGTTGAAAGTTCTAAAAAAGTTAAGCTCCGTAAAATTATTTTAAAAAATAAATATATTTGTGTCTTTTATACATAATATTCACTTGAAGCCTTAAAAACTGTTTTAATTATTAAAAAAATATTAAATATAAAGTTTAACAAACATATTTGCTTAAAATCGGAATATAAGTTTGTTTGGTATGGCTGATTGTAATAGATGCAGATTATCTATTCGTGGTGAATCCGGAATAAGATGTATTGGAGTATGCGGTAAAATTTATCATGCTTCAAGTAAATGTTCTGACATTGACCAATATTCACAAAATATATTGGAAACAAATAATTTTATTCGCTTTATTTGTGATGACTGCGTGCAATATATACACAATGTTGATATGGTGTTAAAAAGCATACAGGACGAAGTGTTGCAAAATACAAACAAAATGGTTGATTACAAACATGAATTTAGTTCTGCTTTAAAACAAAATGAACATGAAATAAAACAACTTTTACAAGCAATTGAAAAGAGATATCAAGAAAGAATTAATAAAATAGACCGTGATCATAATACATTTGAAAAAAATCTTGATGAAATAAAAAATTTGTCAGCTTACATCAAAGATTTTGAAAACAAAAACAAAGAAGCGTACAAAAACTTTGAAGATAGAAGCACAGATATGTGTAACGAACTAAAAAAAGTCATAATAGAAACAAAAAGGGATGAAAGTAAAATGACATACGCTGAGAAATTGAAAAATAAAGCAGTGGTGCCAGACTTAACTCCACCAAACTACACATTGCAACAACAAATTTCCCCAGTTGTTTCGCCACTCGTTAAGTCTAGTGACTATGATGATCTGGAACCTAATGCACGTTCTGATTTAATAGTTACTCCTAATAGAAATAAGGCAGCGAATAATAACACAAGTAAACAACCTGTTCTTCCTGTCTCTTCTACTCCGCCACATTCGTCACTTAATGCTGGTATAATAAATCAAATATCTACACGGAATAGTAAGTTTAGGCGTAACTTGAACAAAGGCAATGTTATTTATGGCGCTAATTCTTCTGATGCACAGTCCGTCCCTTCGTAAATTTTCGAAAGCAGATAACAAACATTCAGAAAACCTAGTTACTACAGGCAACTTATTTAAAGTTTATTTTCAAAATCTTTCGGGAATGAGATCAAAGTCCATTACTGTCTACGATTTTTCCTCTCAATTTGAATATGATGCTATTGTTTTGGTTGAAACTTGGCTGAACAAAGACTTTTCTGATTCTGAATTTTTTGATCTCAATCTCTTCAATGTCTACCGTAAAGATAGAGATGCGTCCACCACTGGCTTATCTTTGGGCGGAGGAGTTCTAATTGCTGTCAAAAAGTGTTTTAAGTCATCTATCTGCAATATTGATGATCATAATGGTCTGCTTGATCAGTTGATTGTATCGATCTCTAATGTAAGCAGTGCATTCCTGGTATGTGCTTCATATATCCCGCCTAATAGCCCTGATCATATATATGATGCTCATATTTATAATATCTTATATTTTGGTGAAGATTCCACAGTAAATGATAATCTTTGTGTTTTGGGGGACTTTAATTTAAAAAATATTACTTGGTCAAAATTTTCTCATAATGATTTTCTATCGCCTCGTAATGTTAATCATAGCTACGAAATTGATTTTATTGATCGTTTAATGTCTCTTAACCTGTGCCAATTGAATACATTTCATAATCAATTAAATCGTTTTCTGGATCTTATCTTTATTCCAGAGTCTCTTAAATACCAAATTTATGTTCCTTTACTGTGGATATCCCCGCCAAATATTCATCATCAACTTCTAACTATTGAAATTTCTAATTTAACCTTTTTTTAAAAGTTCTCAACTTTCGATTGTTAACGATTTTAACTTTAACTTATGTAATTTTGATGTGCTGAATTCTATATTTGATTCTATTAACTGGTTTGATATGTTTGCTGGGCTAACAACACATGAGTGCTATGAACTATTTTTACAGAAAGTGATTGATATTTGTCTTAGTAACATTCCAAAAAAGAATATCAAGCCGTATAAACTTCCGTGGTACACTAGTGGTCTAAAAGAGTTAAAAAATTTGCGCAATAAATTCCATAAAAAGTTTATTGATATGGGTGATTCCGAATCAGAAGCTAAATTTATACACAATCGTCGTGAATTCAATTTCTTAAATAAATTTCTGTATAAGCTCCGGCGGCATCTTCTAAGCTAAGTCTGGGCTTCTTAGTCCTGTCCGAGGCTGATGTATCTGAAGCAATTCTTGAGGTAAAAAATTCTTCCAAATCTGATTGTGATGGCTTATGCACTCATTTATTAAAGAAAACTTCAACATCCATCGGCCCTGCTCTTACCTTTATTTTCAATTTGTCGCTTCAGGAGTGCGAATTTATTATTAGATGGAAGGGCGCAACAGTTTCTTCTATCTTTAAAGAAGGTAAGAGAGACGATGTAAGTTGTTATAGGCCCATCTCTAAGTTATCATGTGTTTCAAAGATTTTTGAGCACATCGTTCACAAAAAATTGTTTTTCCTAGCCAAGCCATGGATATCTCCCTATCAACATGGCTTTTATTCTGGTAAGTCTACCATAACAAATTTGACCCTCTTCAGCGAATATTGCTTAGATGCGTTGGAACATGGTTCTCAAGTGGAAGTAATTTATACTGATTTTTCAAAAGCTTTTGATAAGATATCACACTCCATGCTTATATCTAAGTTAAGTGTAATGGGTTTCCATTCCAATTTCCTGGCATGGATTAAGTCCTATTTATCCAATAGGATTTGCTCTGTGAGTATTGAAGGTTATAGATGTAAACCTTATTTGCAAACGTCGGGTGTACCCCAGGGAAGTATAGTTGGTCCATTGTTATTTAACTTGTTCATTAATGACATTGGTAGCTGTTTCTTGAAATCGAGGTATCTGCTATATGCCGATGATTTGAAATTGTTTATGAAATTGGAATCAACTAATGACGCGCATATTTATTAATCACTTAGATTAATAATCTAAGTGATTGGTGTCGGCTTAATAGTCTGACTCTAAACATTATTAAATGTGTACATGTCTCCTTTCACAGGTCTCTGACTCCCACTGTGGTTGTCTTTAACATTAATGGTATACATTTGAAAACGTCAAATTCAAAGTTGGATTTAGGGGTTATATTTGATAGCTCTTTGTTTTTTGCGTCTCATGCTTGGTTTTTTTTAAGAAATCGCTCTGAATTTGTTGACCCGTACACACTCAAGCATATCTATACTTCGTTTGTAAGATCTAAGCTAGAATATGCTTCAGTTATTTGGAGGCCTCACGTCTCTAATCTGATTTCTCGTGTTGAAAGAGTTCAACGCATTTTTATTAAATTTGCTTCACGAGCGCTACCTTACTTATTTTCCGTTCCGTTTGAGCCCAAATGCCTATTCATAGGCTTACCTACTCTAGAATCGCGTAGAATAGTTCAATCGGCACTATTTGTATATGATATTATTAATGGTTTTATTGATTGCCCAGATTTGCTTAATATGGTACCGTTTTATATACCTCCTAGGCATCTTAGGTTGTCTAAGCTATTTGATGTACCCTTTCATGGGACTAATTATGTACGTAATGGTACTTTAACACGTGCCTTTGTTCAGCTCAACGAGATTAATTTCAATTTACAAAAAGTGTCTCATTCTTTTATCGAATTCGGCACTGAGAAATCTGAGTTTAAACTCTTACAGCCATATTCATAAATATTTAAAATAGGACAATAAACTACTTTTAAGCAAAATTTCATAAAATTGCATTCAAAAATGTATATTACATGAAAATTTTAAAATAGGTTTAAAGATGGTATGCACCTTCTATAAACCTTCAATAAATTCATATCATCGATATATCAATTTCAAGTTCAAATATATTTGCAAATTTAGCACACAGAAATACATGATATGCTTTAAATTAAAGCTTGAAGTCTTGGCTATAAACGTTTACGTATGTTTTTTTAAATTTGATAGAATATGTCACTTAATTATTTAAGTTAAACAAAATTCGCAACAAAATTAGCAAAAAAAAACACCATCAAATCAAATACAAGCAAAAAGAAATGTTAGTGATGTAGAACCAATCAACACAAATGAAATTAGGCTCGCTATTCGAGCACCTTTTTCATACATGATTAAAAGAGTCGTGTGAACTCTTTTGTAATCATTTCTCTTTTTTCCTTTTACTTCATAGAAAATTTGTGTTAAATAAGTTGAGAAATATATTATAAAGAGAGTTCAAAATATCTTAACTTACACGAAAACAATAAAAAGCTATTCGTTTATTTCAATATCCGGATGAAATCATATTCTTTTTATTGCAACACTAACTACAAAACATGGTTTGCCAGTATCGAAATCTAAATTTCCTTAAAACACACAATGTCTATTGTAGTGTTTATGAATGCAATTTTATATTAAACAGTTTTTAGCGTGAAACTGTTCAATAACAATTGCGAGTCTTAAACCTAAAATAAGAATTTTTTATGAATTTAGCTGTTACTTTTTAGTGTAATAAAATAACTATCTTATGTGTTGTTTCCACAGTGCAAACAAGCATTGCTTGTCTGAAATTTGTTTGAAAAGCACTTGGTTTTCAGAGCGGTTTCCATACAAATATTTACTAAGGTCGCTTGTTTGCATTGTGGAAACAGCACATTAATATAGTAAAATAGATGTGGTTTATAAACTGTAAAGATAATTTTGTATATATTTACGTTTTACACATACTTCATTGTTAAATTAGATATTTATACAATATAACTATAGGTATTTTTGTTATCTTAGTCTGTAAGGATTTTTTTATCCAAAGACTGAAATAAATAAATAAATAAATAATAATTGCTTAATTCAGCTTATTAAATTTCAAATTGAATATCTGTATTATAGTAGAAAGAACCATATATTCCTCACTTAAAAGAATCAAAAAACGAAAAGTCAACATTAAGTACAATAGGAATAAATTTCTAAAAATAAATTTAAAAGTGCTCTCGTACAAAACTATAAAATATAACTTAAGTGTTGCTAGAGATTGATATTTTATACCAGATCCAATATTTATAAAACAACAAAATATATTAATCAATTTGAAACTGTTTCCGAATTCAGAGCCAGAGCTTTAATAAACATATTGAAGCTGTTAGAAAGTAAGGTAAATAACATAACGTATGCGGCTATATTTAAAATACTTAATACAGAAATGTTTTGTTTTGAAATCGGCAATTTAAAAATTAGATTTGACGAACATTTATACTCAACTTTATATAACTTTGTTGCTTATGCAATTAATTTGCCGCATAGTAGGGCTTCCGCTGAAAGTGTTTGTTTTTCACAATTAACTCTACTGAAAAGTAAACTTTTTAATACACTAAATGTAGAGAATTGCGACTTCATGCTTTCGTCTATAAATTTATTCCAAACAGATCTGGAAGACTGGACTTCAAATCAGGACTTAGTTAAAAAGTGTCGATGCAGGATTTCTTAGAAATAGTAGTATCTATATAGTATTTTAAATTGAAAAAGTGTTTTTATTGAAATGAATTGTAAAGTACAAACAAATATTTCTTTTATTTTTATATCATTATTAACTTTTCATATTCTTTTATATCAAAAATTAAAGAAAGCTTTAATATTTTAGTTCAAAAAACAATTGACTCTTTTTATATTTCAAATACCCTTTTTAAGGCCCTTTTTCAAAATACCCTTTTTGTGACCCTTTTTGAAATTTGTCAACAGTAACGATGGTTCTAGCACACCGTAATGTAAACCGCCTTCAGGTTTTCCTCTTTTAACATTGTTATAGCGTATTATTTTCTAATACGCGGGAATCAAAAAGATTGTTGTACACTCTCAAGTGTCTTGTCGAGACCATAGTGACCTATGTCGTCGTAGCAACGTTAAGCAATCCGCCATCGTATGGCCTTGGTTACAACCAATTTTTCTTCGTCCTTCATGTTACGATAAAGACGGTGATTATATAAGGTGAACTCCATTTTCCACTGCTTAAACTGATCAGATTTAATTTCGCCTCGTAGAACACCAATTATATTCTTAAGTTTGTTATCCTGAATTTGCATAGTTAATGAATCTAAACGTTAATAGTCTTCACTATTAACGTTTAGATTCATGATGAATCCTGCAGGTTCAGGTTCAATGGCGGCTAGGTCGGGTGATCTACTTAGAACGTGGCCATACGTGAACCCTCACGGTGTACAAATTCGCAGTCAAATTCTAATATTTTCAAAAGCCATCTGGGTAACTTCTTGAGCTCTTTGTTGGTTTTAATTGTAGTAATCGCTGCACAGTCCGTGACCACACGAAACGGCTTGCCTAATAAGTAAATACGAAAACGTTCCAATGTCTCCACTACGGCCAGCACCTCCAATTCGTAGCTGTGGTAATTTGCGTCCCACTGAAACCTGTTTATTTCACTTTTCCGCGTCAGCATCGTGGTCGTAATATTAGTGAGTAATTTTCCACGGATTTCTGAATTTCCCGTCAGGACCAAAAACCATCGGACTTCGGTGGTGTTCGTTGGTGTTTTTAAAATTTTAATTGCACTGATTTTCTCGCTACCAGGTGTTATACCAGACATATTCAGCATGTGACCCAAATACGAAATTTCTTCCGCAAGAAAATTACACTTATCGAAACGTAAAGTGAGTCCGCTGTCCTCCATTTGACCTCAATTTGATGGTAGCCCATACGTCAAGGGTGGTGAAATAGCGATTTCCGGATAATCGAGCGAAATGCTCCCCCATTACTAGCATGGGGAAAGGTATCCTCACAGTAATCTTGTTTAATTCGCTATAATCTATACATAACCGGTGCTCACCATTCTTTTTCTTAACAATAACTATAGCCGAAGCGTACAGGGAATTAGATTTTCGTATTATTTTACTATCAAGGAGTTCTTCTGCTGTTCGATAAGGCTTAGAGCATATAGGTTCAAGGGTACTTACTTGTATTTTCATCTTCACTAAGATACACTTGCCTAATTCCTGTATATTTTCTGCAAAAAGATCAAAGAATTTTTGAACAATTCAGACGTGTGTTCAAAACGCTCTAAATAAATTATATTTTTTACATAAAAAAATACAAAAATAGCTGATTACAGCTTAAAAACAAAAAAGTATTGTTCTATCCAATTAACCATAAGATTCCATAGGAATCACGGATACAAATTTTGGAAAATGCAACAAGGCCTGTCGAGACATTGGAATACGATGTGGCGATTAGTGTGAGAAAAATGTTCATATGAAATATGTTGGTTTTTCAAAATATGAATGTGATGCACTTTTTAAATATCCAAATATAAAATACATTTGTGAAGGATGCACTAACTTTATAAAATTAACAAATGATAATTACAAAAATTGTATAATTACTATAAATTTTATAATGTTAGATATGTATATGCTTATTTATTTATTTTCTGTCCAACATACACACTTATTTATGTATATATTTTCTGTGTTACCAGATTAAATAAAAATATTTTCCCTGATGAAGTTGAGATTGTCCAACGAGAAACGTCGGATGATAAAAAGAAATAAAAAATTGTATTTGTTTTATTTCAAATATATGACCTTAAAAGCCCGAGTTGTTAAATACAAACATTACAAACAAAAGAAAAAGGTCAACAAATAAAAATTTTTAATATAGTATATAATCGGAGGGCCCGCCGATCATTAAAATATCATTATGGGATATCACACAGGAAAAAGCTTTTTTGAGTTTGTAAAACAAAAATACGACGTAGAAACTTGCACTTTTCTAAGGAAATATTGCAAAGAAATTAACAGGCTAGCGAAACAAACAGAAAGACTAATTTATCTCCTACAATGTAGGAAGAATGGAATTATCCCAAAACATTTAAATAACTCTACCAATAATATGAACAAACTTTTCAAATCTTTCGCCGCCTCTCGATAACTAAACAAAATAGTACAAAAATTTCACGTGAAGATCTTAAATTTGGAAGTTAAAGAAACTAATACCAGCATTACAAATATAAAAAGAGTGAAGAATGACTTGGAGAGGGTACTAAGAACAAGAATTACTGGCGACGATTGGAATAACTTCATGGTAAAACAATGGGAAAGGTACAACAAAATCAAACTCTCATACAAAGGGACTTATAAAGCGAAGCTTGAAAAACTAAAAATAGAATATCGAAAAAGTTATAACCTAACATACAATCCTGATTGGCTCATAAATAAAACTAACGTTGAATTTAACGAAGACTGTAAGCAGCCACTTTCCCTAGGAGGAAAATTTACATTACCGGTAAATGGTAAAAACCTGCCGACAATTGATTTAATTGCGGATATTGAGCAATGGGTTCAAACTCTAGACGACAAGGAAAAGGAAATAACCAGAGCGAGAGTGTCTAATCGTATTTTGACCTATAAACGAACTTGCAAAAATAATGCAAAAGAGAAGTTTATATTAAATATTTTTAACGAAACAAGAAAGTTCTTAGATCGAAAAAGGACAAAATAGTTGTAACAAAATCGGACAAGGGTATTAAAACCGTCAAAATATACAAAGATGACTATAAGCGAGGAATAGAGAAATTGTTAAAAGACAAGTCCACTTATAAAACTGTAAGAGCTGATCCCACACAAAAGTTACTTAAATCAAATAATAAAATAGTCATGGATCTTTACCCAGCCAAAATAAATTTGGTACAAGAATGCACTAAGATTAAATAGAAGGGCTTCGGAGATGCGCAAAAGCACATAGTGCATCCCCTCTGCCTTACGAGGTTGCAATAACGTAAGGAAATGAAGAAATTTAACGCACACACGAGAAAGGTGGTCGGCTATTTATGTTATTTTCATGTTTTTTAAACCCGAAGTTTTTTTCTTTTAACTCAAACTTTTTTATAGTGCATCCTCTCTCGCTTACGTGGATACAAATATGGATGCGAGTGTTATTTTTACTTCGCAATTTGATTTTTTATTCTTCCATTGAATTGTGTATGATAATAAATGTGCCTCGGTAGCCTAGTGGTTAGTGTTCTGGCCTACCATGCGCAGATCGTGGGATCGATTCCTGATTCAATATGCGAGTAAAAAGTATTTAATAAAAGTATTAGATTCCAATTGTGTTTGTACCACTTAATACATAAATAAATATAAAAACAACATAAACTAATTTCAAATAAAAAATTTATCCAAGTGTATCTGAAATTGTGATATAAAGAGCAAAATTTTTTTTTTTATTATATTCATATAAAAAAGACATGAGCTTAATGCACCTAAGATGCGCAAAAAGAAGATCATGCCTCCAGACCTAGCAAGTGGAACATCCCACACAAAAATCATGTAATACGGAAGCAGGTTGGTAAGGGAGAGTACCGAAATCTCTCCCTTACAAACCTGCTTCCGGTAGACGGATATTTTTGCTGGGTATAAACAAGGTTTTATAACAATATATGAAAAAAACAAGATTGACTTCTAACTCTGCCATAGCCCCTAGACTGCATGGGTTGCCAAAGATCCACAAGCCGAATATGCCGTTACGTTCAATTTCATCATCAGTTGAAGTGCCATGTTATAAACTCGGAATATACGTTGGAAACATACTAAAAAATATTATTCTTAAAAATATATCGCTGGAAATTTTCGGATGGATTCTCACGGGTCCTATAAATTGTTCCATTAACACTTTTTCCACATGTATTTCCTTTCGACTCGTGAGGTTTGGCAATTAGGTAAAATGAATATATATAACAATTATCGACAGTCGTATTCGTATCGTAAATATTTTCACTAAAACAGGATAACCAATCGACCAATAGCAAAACTTGTATTAAATGAATTATACATATAAATTTTATATCACTTTTTTTATCAACTAACTTTTTTTCCTCATGAATCCTTCATGATTCATATATATTATGTAACACTAGTTCACAAATTTTCAACTTTTTGCGATCACCTCAAAAATGAAATGTTTTCTAAGGTAATTTGGGGTCACTGAACACGAATATATTTATATATTTGTAATTAAGTCTATGAATTTACAATTCTTACAGACTATTTAAACATGCATACAAATGTAATTAATTAATTATGTATATTAGTTATTTAAAGAATATATAATATTACGCTTTATTACGTTACTTGAAGAAAAATCAACATAACAATAAAGTTTATTGAAATCCCTGCAACTTCTAATAAAGGGATCTGAATTTTCATAATTTGATCTAAAAGCTTTAATTGACAGTGGATAGTAGTATCGTGTAGGGCGCTGAGGAACATGAAAAGATAAGTTACCAATTAAAGAACCCGAACAGGTATTACCATTAATTATGTTTAAAACAAATATTACATTTATCATTTTTCTACGACTAATTACAGATGGTAATTTAATAAGTGCAAGTTTAGCATTATAGGAAGGGAGAATCACAGGATCCCATTGTAATCTACGAAGGCAAAATATTAAGAACTGTTTTGTACAGATTCAATAGCGTTAATATAAATTTGATATGAAGGATCCCATATTATTGGGGCATATTCCAGAACAGGACGAACAAGTGATGTAAATAATTGCTTAGTAACGTAAGGATCTTCAAACTCCTTAGCCCAACGTTTGATAAGTCCAAGCAGACTTATTGCTTTGTTTACAATCAATGTAATATATTGATTGAAATTAAGTTTAGGATCAAGTAAAATTCCAAGATCAGTGAAAGTGTATACCTTATCCAACTCATAACTACCCAGGCAGTATTTAACGTTTACATGGTTTTTTCCTGAAGAAACACATATGCTTGCATTTTTCAAAATTTAGTTTCATTAAATTTATGTTACAATAAGAATACAAGTCTTCTTGAAGAAATTTAGGATCAGTGTAATTGTTGTAGGTGTTAACATCGTCAGCGTACACTAATATAGACGACTATTTGATTGTGTTAGGTAAATCATTAATAAATAAAGAAAAGAGTAGAGGTCCTAGATGGCTTCCTTGGGGAACACCAGATGTAACGGAAATCGGTTTAGATGCAACATTTTTAATATAAACATTTTGCTTTCTATTTGTAAGATATGAGTTTATCCAATTTAAGCAATTTTATGTAAATACCATCATGTGAAGCTTTTTCATAAGAAGTTTATGATTAACCTTATCAAACGCTTTACTGAAGTTCGTATACACTACGTCAGTTTGTTTTTTATTTACAAATCCACGATTACCTATAGTTGTGAATTGCATGAGGTTAGTTACTGTTGACCAGCCTTTAACGAAAACCATGTTGACAAGGCGATAATAGGGATGAAACATGATGGCAAAGATGATCACTGACAAGTTTTTCAAAAAGTTTTGGTATAGTAATTACAGATATAATTTTTGTTGCCAGATTTAAACAGTGGGATAATGAATGAATCCTTCCATATTACTGAGAAGAAGCCCAACTGAATTTCTTCTTAATGCTATAGAATCGTTCATTATTGATATTTCTAATAAAATTTTGCAGTTATATAGGAATTTATGTGAAAACTGTGATTTGTTTCTGACAACCATTAGAACTCCTAAGAAAGTTCCAATAAATCTAAAAAGTAGGTCGATTTAAAAAGGGTGAATGCCCACCAAAAATTGTAAATTCTATTAAGTTGTTTTTCTAAAATCATGTCTGTGAAGATACCTTTTAGACATGTATATAAAAATTATTTGATCCTTGAGATAACATTTTATAGAGAAAACAATTATGGTGCTTTTCTGGGCAAAAATTTTTATAAATTTAAACTTTTTCAATTTTCAAATTAAAGATTGTATATTTTCCAACTCTTAAAGAGTACTTACATCAAAAATTTTTTTAACTATTCGAAATTTTGTCATGTATCTAACAAAGCAACAATTGTGACAATAGGTTGTCATTTGGATCCGATATCTTAAAAATACTGGACCAAGAATTTAAAAAATTTTGAAATTTCAATATTAAAATAATTATACTTCACTAACTATACAAGATATTTGTTTAACCAAAGACTTTTCTAGAACTTTACAAGGTATATAAGGACAGACAAAACTTTTGGAATCGAGTGAGAAACTGAGAAATGACAAGCGATAAAAAATATTACATGACCGAAGTGCGCTACTTTTCACTTCATACCTCTGAACCTGAAAAATGTGGGAAGCTCTCTTCCTAAATTAAATAAGAACACTCCTCTGATATCTCCATGTAAAATTTTACACTAATCGGACTAAAGAGTTTGAAATGGTTGATATATTTCCAAAATATTTAATTCTGCCCCACTGGCAGTTTTCTTATACTCATACTCCATACAACATTTTTTTTATTAAAATTTAAATTCGGATGTTTTCACTAAATCTATGTAATTTCCTACATTTTTGCCCGATGTTAACAATTTTACTTTTTGTACATTGTGAACAAAATTTTATTTAAGATATGGGTCAAAACAAAAATTAAAAATTTTTTGTTTGCCTTTATGGAACATTTCAAAATGGTGAATTTTGAAAAAACGTAAAAAGTAAAATGTTTTCAAATATAATGGCTTGCAATTCAGTGAATTTTTAATTTAATTTAATTTATTGAACTTCAGCAATCTAGCCAACAAGGCCATAATCGATCACAAAGAATTTTTATCTGATCAACACAGTATAAATATGAACTGAAAGAGGAAAAACATATCTTTGCAACAATGCCAAATTTACTCAATTCAGGTAAACAGTACTCAAGATTTTTGGAAATATCTTTACAAACTGAAAAAAACTAATTTTTCGCCAATATCTCGAAAACGGTTCTTAAGAAGAATAATTTAATGCCATATTCGTGTTCAGCAGCCGTAATTTAGCTTAAAAAATATCTAATTTTTGAGGTGCATTTTTTTGTGAACTAGTGTAATTGATCATCAGAGGTCCCTCATGGCCTAACCTACATAAAGTCACCAGGAGCCTTTAATAACCCATCTTACATTCTACTTATCAGGAGTCCCTAAATGCTCACTTATATAATCTTATATTATATGCATCAGGAGTCCCTAATAGCTCAATTATATAATCTTGTATTATATTCATCAGGAGTCCCTCATGACTCAATTATTTATATTTAATTTAATTGCAACACACCTCGACCTTAGTATTGGTTTAGCCCATATGCCAAAAAGTCGGAATGGAAAAAAAACAACAAAGAAGATTTACATAAAATTTTCTCAAAATATATCCGATAGAATTTTTTTGTATTCTCACCACTGCTTCCGTCATATGTTTGGAAGAAAAATTTACATTTTTGTGAACTTTCATCAATCCGATTAGAAA
Organism: Panzeria rudis; assembly: GCA_956483635.1. Classification (NCBI taxonomy): domain Eukaryota; kingdom Metazoa; phylum Arthropoda; class Insecta; order Diptera; family Tachinidae; genus Panzeria; species Panzeria rudis. Next base: position 355,762 of record OY101452.1, read on the forward strand.
TTAACATCTTTTTACTGAAAGTAAAATATCTTGTTTTGTGCTCCAGTAACCACTTTTTTATTTTATTTGTAAAAAGTAGCTTTTGTTGCTCCATGTGTATACTAACTGCTGTGTATTGAGTAACTTGTTATTGAGATGAAATTTTCTACTTTTTATTGAAAATAAGCGTATAAATGTTATTAGAAAAGATATTTACATGAAATAAAAAGTTTATATTGATGAAACTTGGTATTTTACTTGATTTCTGATTTTTATTTTTTATTTAAAAAAATTTTTTTACAAAAAATTTATCAAAAATTATGATATCGAGCACAATGAATGCTTGATATCTCAGAAACTAGGAACAATTTCGCGAAACAGTTTTTGGAGGGTATTCAAAATATATATACCCCATACTTAACTCAATTTCTTTGAAAATGGTCGGTGGGCCAAAACAATACTAAGGTCGCGACACGTCGCTGCAAGATAGCCGGCAATGTTTAAGTACGAATTATTTATGTCTCGGTTTATGCTTTTCTCTCAGTGTTTAATCAAAACTTAAATTATTGTACTTTTTCTTTCAATATTGTTCAAGGCTTTTTTATGAGTGTTTCAACGAGTAAACCGTTAACGGTATTTAAGCATTGTTTTGCAATATCACTAGTTGTACTATTGTTTATAAATAATTAATTACTCGTCGTTTAGAAGTCAACGAAGCACTACATGCAACTTTATTTTAATTCATCATATTAATTCTTGCTTGTTTTATTTGTATATTTGTTCCTCATCGGATATACGCCGAAACAGTTGTGCTTAATTCCTCGATAACAGGTCTAATCAAGTAAAATCTATCACGATTAGAGTCATCGCGGGAAGGCGAAGTATTTTCGTCATTAAAGTGAATAATTTCCTGAATATCATCAAAGCAATTTCGCTTCGATTGCCTCATTTAGCACTACGATCGTCTTTCTTCAACCAATAATCCCTTATGCTAGGTAGATTGATGTACATACTTCATGTAAAAGTGTATTGCAATATATTTTCTCAAGTTAAATTTATCGAAGTAGAACGTCTCTATTCCAGCATATTGCAGAGTTTTGTCCACTATTTGATATGGTACTGCCAATTTCTATATATATTTTGGTAAACTCCTATAACGTCTAAATTTTACCTGATTTACATTTACAATTCATTCCTAAATTACAAATTTCGGAAAGAAAGTTATTCCAAGCATTTATTAGCTTATAGCTTGGGGCACTTGGAATGTTTTTAAAAGTTGGTTGAGCGGATGATGCTGCGATACGCATTTTGTGTGCCGTTACTTCCAAAATACATGGCTCTAATTTGAGACCAATATTATTCTGATCCATATAATCGTCTTCATCGGCAATCACCTGCATGTGGCCAGTCGCTTGAGATTCCCTTCGCTTCCCAATTTCTTCAGTATCGTTTTCGTCATCGATGTCGTCAACACCACTATCAGCTATGTATTCTCTTCCGCTATAACAAAGTAAATCACCAACGTCATCTCCAGTCATAAGTTTTCTACCAACACGAATAAAAGCCGATTTCTATAAAATTTTTACGAAAACAATGAATAAATATATCTTCTTTAAAAAAAGTTCTTGGGCCTAAAGCTAACATTACTCCTTATATTATCAAAATTACCCTAATATTTTGAATTTCGGGCGGCTATAGTGGTTCTATGGGGTGCTTAGTCCCCCCAGGAAGGGTCTATCTACGCCAATGGTATTACGAATTTTTTAACAGGTGAAGTTTCTTCAGTAGACTAAAAAGCACCTATGAAAATAAACTAGCAAGTAGTGTACATATAATTCGTAACGGAAATCATGTTTTGCTGTAAAATGTCCATTTTTTCGATTATTGCTAATAGCGTCTGGACATATATTCGAACCACCCTTTATTTTTTCTGGACCTCACTTTTTGCTCAGATCTGAGATTTTACGTTGTAAATAACCAAATTTATTTAATTTTTTAAAAATATAATTTCTGAAGTTGATGGCTAATTAATAATACAAATCCATAATTTTTTATCAAAATACATTTTAAATGAATTTTTTGCGAGTTCTAAGCATGTGTGTGTTGTTTCTATTTCATTTTTACTAAAAATAAGACCGTGGGAGTTTTTTGATGGTTGTATCTTTAAAGATACAGTGGGCATTTAAGGGCTAAAAAGATTGATTTTGTTGTGAAATGTAAATATTCGAAATTTTTGAAAATATAATTTATGCATCGATTTGCATGAAATAAAACTCATTCTTTTTTAGTATACGTGGCTTTATGATCAGTTAATAAAAATTCTAAACTTTTGTCAGTTTCGTCTTTTTTTAAACTTTTAAAAAATAAAAATTCTAATTTAGCATGAAAAATATATATTTTTCATCATATTGGTCTGAATAATTCCGAAATTGAGTATGTAAAAAAATTGTTTTAGAACGGCTTTAAGGTAATTTTATTTCAAGTTTTTTAGTTTTTTAATAAAATTGGACAGCTCCTTTCCAAGTTATGATGAAATTGGTGGACACCAGCCTCTGGAAAAATCCCAGATTTAATTAAAAAGAAAATAAACCTATCCAAGGAATTTTAAATTTCGTGTTTTTGTAGTTAGGGTACTACACAAAAAAATAAATTGCGCTCAAAGGTCAAGACAAAAGCTCAATTTGGTTGCCAGTCCTTTTGAACCAGGCACGTTACCTCTCTTGTGACAGGTTCTCATCCTCCAGGGCAATGACTGTCAACCGGTTCGATTTCCGGAACTTTATATGAAAGGGACGGGTAACTTTTACATGGCGTTGTCATGGTACCCTTAAGAGTTTTCTCCTCTATGTAAGTCGAATCCATACTGGAGCTTCCTCGTCACCAGCTGCGTGTACTCGTGGCGGTCATAACAGGGCTCTGTCTCATTGGTGTACATGCCTGAAGATTAAATCTTCCTTTTATCGATTTCTGTAGAAGTTGTCTAAACGAGGAGGAGGAAGAGACTGTCAAGCACCTCCTCTGTCGATGTCCAACACTATTTAGAAATAGGGCATCATATTTGGGAAATCCGCCACTACCCGAACTAGAAGACCTGGGGGAATGCGACATTAGGGGAATAAATTCATTCGATACTCGGGTTAGTTTAACATCGACCCAAACTCTGGGAATGGCAGGGCACCTTTTTAAATTTCCCTACTATCCATCCCAGGCATCACAAAGGGAGCAAAGAACCCAAGTCGGCCGGTTTTTATAAACCGGCAGCCTGTTTAACCTAACCTAAGTCGAATAGTTGCTTTGTTGAGTAAAAATTGTTCTGCCTAGCCGATTTGGGGCGCAAAATACATAGATTTTATCCCTACCCAGCCTTTCTAAGCTTAAACATTTACACTGGATTACAAATTTTACAAGAAAATTACAACAGATCTGTAAAGCTTTGCGGTTCTGTAACTTTTAAAATATGCATTGTCGAAGATTGTTGTACTTTAATTTTTTCAATCAAATGCGATAATTGTTTCTGTCCAATTCCTTTTTTGGTCAAGTATAACCCTGATGTATTTTTCTAACAATCGCAACTTGCAATTTAAAGCGGCGCCATGCTAATAATGTAGGTTTGTTGCCAATTTCTATATACATACACCACAAAAAGAAAAACAAAAGTATTTTTTTCGGTATATACACACATATATTAACCATTTTTTCATTGCACTTTACCTGATTTAACGTTTGTTTATAACACATAAATAGTTTTTACTTCCATATAAACTGAGAACTTTTATACAAACATATATTCAATACACATTTTTTCTTTTTATTATGGTATGCACTTCTGACCAACTTTCGGAATGAACAAACACATGTCTTTAGAAAGGTTTTGAACTAATTATCGCCTACTTTTAATTTAAATAAATATGCAACATAAACTTTTTGATAATTATGTTTATAAATTGAATTTTTATTTATATATCAAATTACTTTCAAACACAATTTCTATACTTCGAAAAGCTTAACAAAGACGCCAACCATTATTTTGTATCTTCATAATTAAAATCAGTGTTACCATTGTATGAGGTAATTTTTACTGCCTTGCCACACTGCGCATGTTAACAAATCAAGTAACCGATAACATAAGTTCCTATTGAGAACATAGTTGTTCATGTTCTTTGGCGTGATATAAATATATGGACATCGCATATGCAGCCTACTTAATAGTGCGTTTCCATATACGTCATTTCGGCCAAAATTTTTTTCGACCATATATTTTTCATATTGACATATTATCTCTAATGACAATGTGCTCTAGATTATGTCGAAAATACTCTATGCAACCCTGCGTTGCTTTTAATATTACAAACTCAATCCCTGGGTCATCCATCCATTCATGCCAACTTTGGCTCTTTTTACGATATGACAAAAAACGATATGACATACTGTATTGTCATTAAAGAATATTTCCTTAATTTTATATGTCAAACTATATATGGAAAAAAATTCAATTACAGCTGCTGCGTACACCTTATAAAGTAGGTGCATCATTTGACTACGAAAATTCGAACACCGAATCACTCACAATCTAAATGGAACCACTTCGAAGTAATTTCCAAAATCTACGTAATTTGCCCATAATGGAAACGTACTATAAGGTGGTTTTATACTATCTGTGTTTTACATCTGACTAGTAAAATTTTCCATTGCAAAAGCTATACATGTCGTGTAAATCTTTTCAAACATTGTCATATAAATTTTACAGAGCTAAACCTGCAGCCACACGATCAAGTTTTGCTTTCAAGTTTTTCCCACACACTGCTTGCAAAAATTCACTTTTATTGATACCTGTGACATAGGCTGCACGAAACTTGAAAGCAAGTTTAAAGCAATGTTGCAAAAAACAAAACAAAAAGCTATGGCGGCAGAATATTTGTACAAGAAAATTGTAATCAACTGTTTTCTTGAACGTAAATTGAAACACTCAACTTGAAAGAGAAATTGAAAGCAAGTTTGTTCCAATTTTTAAAAGTGTGAGTGTATTGGTAAAAAAGTGTGAGTATATTAAAACTTTAAAGGCAAAAATTGATCGTGTGGCTGCTAAGTTACACAGCGTCTTCACGAGACATTAACTTTAATATAACTTGAGAAAAAACGTCAACAGAATACTAAAAACAAATTGTCGAATTTTCTCTTAATCTCGTACTAGGAGAAGGCGTAATTTTACTTTTCCGATAAGATTTCATTTTATGCAAATGCTCATCTAGTTAACATGAACTACTTTCGCATAATTAGTTATTTTATTTTAATTTTTCGCACAAATTTAAATTTATAAATCAATTAAACACATTTATTTAACAAAGAAATTTTATCAAAAACATCGTTTTTCATTTATTTTAATAAACACTCACACGTTCACACTATTTTATTTTCATGTACGTGTGATTTTGACAGTTCGCCTCATGCGATTGTTGTTATAAGAATTCTTATAACACCGCTCTCATAAAAATTTTTGTAACATTGAGATAACACTATTTTGAAGTCTACACGTAACATAATTCTCTCTGCGATTGAATTTGACAATCTCATCTTATATATTATGTTACGTGTAGACTTCAAGTAAGGTCAGGAGACACAATTTTCAATTACAACGTGCTCTATTTGCATTTGACATCAGCTGTTTTATATTAAGGACTATGTGTTGGCTTCACTTAAAGGTTATGTCAGATGTGATTATACGTGTACGTGTGAAAGCAATAATTAAAAATCGTCTGTAAATGGAAAATTTTGACAGAAATGCAAAGTTACATGTGAGTCGCAAATCTGACAAGTCAGATGTAAAACACGGATAGTCTAAAGCCACCTTTATAGTATACCACCGTCACGACAAGCAATAAATATTTTAACATGTATTGCATTATTTGTAAAAATTATGTTCTTGTAGGTGTTTGCAATATATGTTGCAATAATTGTCAACGAATTTTTGTTAACAATTATTGCAAACATAAAACGTCAGCTTACATATGTAGTAATTTGTGTTCTACATTTTTGTACTGCGTTTGATGTTTTGATGAAATGAATAAATATATTGAAATAATACATATACATTGTTTTGTTAATAGTGCGTTTACACCAGAGCAAAATCTAGTACTTACGAGATTTTGAGCTATATCTAGTTGTTTCTTACTAGATTTCCCATACAAAACAAAATCTACTACGCCACTAGATTTTGACAAAATCTGCTAAAATATAGACGTATGTGAACAAATCAAACTCCAACAAATCTTAATAAGTGTTTTTGTTTAAATTTTTTCATACTTTTCTTTTATTTGCTGTTGGGTAAAAACAAAACAAAATCATGCAAAGACGTAGTCTGCGTTCATACGATGCATGTCTTATTGACAAGATTCTTCCTTTTTCTTCTTTGAACTTTCTTTGGCGTTCACACAATGCATGTCTTGTTGACGACATGTTTTTTAAGTACATTAGTTGTGTGCATGCTTGTGTGCGATTTTGATATTACGAATAAGAAAGTAAAACGCACTGACAGTACCTGAACCTGAGTACTCGTCTTTCTCGCCTATAACACAGCGTCTTCACGAGACATTAACTTTGAGATAACATGAGAAAAACGTCGGCAGAATACTAAAAACAAAATGTAGAATTTTCTCTTAATATCATACTAGGGGAAGACGTAATTTTACTTTTCCGATAAGATTTCATTTTATGCATATGCTCATCGAGTCAACATGTACTACTTTTGCATAATTAGTTGTTTTATTTTTAAATTTTCACATAAATTTAAATTTATAAATCAATTATATAAGAACTCTTATAAAAATTCTTATAACAACGCTCTCATAAAAATTCCTATAACATTGAGATAACACTAATTTGAAGTCTACACGTAACATAATACTCTCTACGATTGAATTTGACAATCCCATCTTACATATTATGTTACGTGTAGACTTCAAGTAAGGTAGCAATCAAGGTGGTTATATACAGGTGATATTATAAGCACAGCTGTTATACTTTTTTTCCGCAAATCAGATCCTCGTATGTCAAAATTTGTATACGTTGACATAGATGTCAATTGTTATTGTAATGTTGGAGTTGTTTTTAGAATCAACACCACCTGATAAAATTAATTCACCTTGGTAGCAAACATACCAATACGACATGCATCTTATGAACGCAGATTTAAGATATGTACAGTACATTTGTACAGTAAACCTCGGCTATAACAAACATGGCGAAATATTAATATATACTCGTTATTGATTGATTTCGTTATAAACAAAGTAAATAAAATAGTTATTGTGCACAAAACAAAGAAATACCAGTATACCGCTAAACTCCTTACAAAATGACTATTATGCGTAGTTTTTTTTGGTAAAAAATTTAACGAAAAATGCTCAAAACCAACCAATAAGTGTTTTTGCTGTAAAATCTAATATAATTATTGTGCAAGATTGAAACAAAAACCAGAATAAAGCTTAGACCAATAGAAAACAAGCTGCATACAGTTTTTTGGGTAAACAAATAAAACTAAGGGGTGATAATCCCTAACTAATTTTTACATTCCGCGAAAACTGCTCAAAATCACCCAAAAAGTATTTTTGCTGCAAAATCGAAAATAATTATTGTGCAAAATTTAAACAAAAGTCAAAATAAAGCTTAGAGTAACAGAAAACAAACTGCATTAAGTTTTTTGGGTAAAAAATAAAAACAAGGGGTGATAATCACCAACAAACTTTTTACATTCCGCTAAAAATGCTCAAAAACACTAAAAAGGTATTTTTGCTGTAAAATCTAAAATAATTATTGTGCAAGATTGAAACAAAAGCCAAAATCAAGCGTAGACTAAGAAAAAACAAACTGCATACAGTTTTTTGGGTAAAAAATAAAACTAAAGGGTGATAATCACGAAAAAACTTTTACACTCCGCAAAAAATGCTCAAAAACACCCAAAAAGTATTTTTGCTGTAAATAGAAAACAAACTGTGTACAGTTTTTTATTTTAATTATGCTGTTTATTTTCTATTAGTTTAAGCTTTATTTTGGATTTTGTTTCAAATTTGCACAATAGTTATTTCAGATTTTACAGCAAAAATACTTTTTGGGTGATTTAGAGCAGTTTTTGCGGAATGTAAAAGTTTGTTGGTGATTAATTCTATGTTTTACCCGAAAAGCTTGGGCTAAGCTTTATTTTGGCTTTTGTTTCAATCTTGAATTATTTTAGATTTTACAGCAAAAATACTTTTTGGCTGCTTTTGAGCTTTTTTTGCGGAATGTAAAAGTTTGTTAGTGATTATTTACTTTTATTTTTTCACCAAAAAAGCGGTCTGCAGTTTGTTTTCTATTTTCTAAGCTTAAGTTTGGCTTTTGTTTCAATCTTGCACAATATCAAAACTTAAAATTGCTTTCAATTAATATAGTAATTGAGTCAATTATCCATGTGATTAAAAACGAAATTTTCTATCAAATTTTGAAAGTTTTGAATACAAAGATTTCAATTACGAACACTGCAGCTTCAATTAATTTGGTTGTTGAAGTTTACCCTACGACGAAAATTACACATTATAGTAACTAAAATTTAAATTTTCAATTGCTCAAAGTTTGTGAAAATTGTTAGGTAGGCGGCATGAAATAAACCCACAAAGCGAATATACACAGGGCAACAAGAACGATTTTTCGGGGTGTTATTTCTTTTCTGGGGAGTTATTTCTTGGGGTTTATTTAATTTTCGCTTTTGGGAGCTATTTTCTGGGGGATTATTCCATTCCGCCGTTGGATAATATTGTTTTTGATCACATTAGTAACTGATTCAATTACGAAATTAATTGAAAATTATTTTAATTTTTTAATTAAGTATAATAATTGAAATTTTTTAGGTCTGATTGGAAAATAGAATTTTAGTAAGTGAATATACAATTTTCATAGTAGATTGAGCTTCCAAAGCTAAATGAATCTGCAGTTTTACCCCCATATTCATAAAAATTTATTGAAGTTAATGTTAGTTTACTGTACGAATTTTGTATGGGAAATCGGTTTTACTCCACACATTAACTTTACTAATCATTTATGAATATGAGGGTTGGCAATTGAGATCATATTTTAATTTTTTTTTGGGCATGAAATTAAATTTTTGTCTAGCCACTGGCTGAACTTCATTTAATATTTTCTGTGTTAAGATATGAATAGTTGTTGCCAGTTCAAGATACCTAAATTTTCAAAACCGGAAGGTCCATATTTACAGTGAACATTAATCCGAATATCTTCAAGAGCTCCTAGAAAAAACAATGGAAATAGTAAAAATATATATTAATATGTCAAGAATAGTTCCTTTGTATGATAATTAAGAATACCTGAAGTATTACATTTTCAATTCTTGAAAAAGTACCATTAAGGTGAAAAAGTAAGTACTTTTAAGTTAAGGTTCAGTACCATTTCAAAATCTGTATTTTCCATCACGGCTCTAAACTGAACAAATCGCTTTGCTCAATCTAGCATGCACTCTGACATCATGTGGCATTTGTATAGCAAGAGCTGTTATCGCTTGTAGCTTAGCTTCACTTGTAGCTTCACTAACTTTAATAGAAAAGTGTAAAGCAAAAGGTGTATGACACAATAAAAACTTTGACAACACTCGCGCATTGCTCGTTCACCAAAAAAAGTAGTTGATAATTTTGCTATTTATTTATTTATTTTTTTGTTATAAAAATTAAAGTCAATTATGTTATTTTACGATTTATTATAAATAAATAAATGGCACATACATATTTACTTCTTATTAAAACAGATTCAAACTCACGATATGTTTCCTTTGGCAATATAATAAAAGAAAATTATTCCAGCTGATTGTCAAAGCAAGCAAAAAGATGAGAGTTGCCGAACTTTTCGCTTCACGCTGCGTTAAAAGTGCTTTATGTAGCATGTTTCGTATAAGTATGTACATTTCATCTTAGATGTCAAAGCGAATCTGTAACGCAACGCGAAGCAAAAGTTTTATCTGATATGGCCTTTAACCTCTTCAGACCTGGACATGAACCGATTGAGTTAAAAGTTTTTTTACTATTTTTTTATCTTAGAAGGTGTAATTAAAATATTTGTTTATAAAATTTTTTGAATTTTTTTATTTGAAGTGGTAGAAAAAGGAGGTGCACATATATGTACTTCAGGTTTAAATTACTGATTATAGAGGAACGATATCCCTAACAGTATGGTAGTTTTCAAAGCAGTTATTTTTCAAAATACAAAATAATATACATTGCATTTTACACATATAGTACGCCAGCGTGAAGAGAACGTCGGGTAGAGACATTTTGACGCAGAGTTGCTGTCTACAAAGAGCGGTAGGTGACCAAAAATGTCAAGCCTTACTTCTGGCTGTGGGTGTGGCAAAACCGAACGGTGCTTCTTTGAAGGGGGCTTGCTTAGACAATCTCGACTGTCGGCTGTGAGATTCATACTGGACCTTGCAGATGCGCTGGTGTTGTGACGGGATATAGAGCCACAATGCATGAAATTGGGTTCGACCATGCCTCCATCATATTTCATCATAGTTTTGGTCAGGTTCAGCCTGTATTCGAGCAAGCCTAGCTTATCCTTCCGTTTGACCTTTTCGTGTACACAACAACGCCTGTACATCACCCAGCAATTGAAAACCAAGGGAGGTTGCTTTCTGAAAAGTGGAGATAATTTATGACCTCAAAAAACCTGTCGCGGCTGATGCTTCTCTAACACTTGGCAAACAAAGATCTCGATTCCAATAAAGCTTCCCTTGCGGGTATTTGGGGATACCCATCATCAGATGCACACCAGCAAAATGTATCATCTCAATTGTATTGGTGTTAGTTGAGTTTATCTCCTACTTTTGTGCCGAATATGTATTGCTTTGTTCTGCCACTAATTCCCAAAAGTGTAGCCCCAAATATTCAAAAAGTGAATATAGGATGTTCATGTTAGAGCTACCCTGTGTAGTTAGAATATCATCCTTTATACCTAGTACATATTCAGCCATTTCTTTGGTAAGTCAGAAAACGCGTGGTGAGCGTCCAACTTCATCTTCAGTATTTGCTTCATTTTATCTATCTTCTTCCTCTCCCACCCATTCCTCAGATGATTGAAGAGCTCGGATGACATCTGGAGGCATCATCACTCGTCATCATCATTGTCTCCCGAGAAATCCAAATCGATATCATCGAGCATATCCGCAATCTACTGTTCATCCATATCCAAGCTGAGAAATAGTCAATGTTCAGATAAAATATGGTTTTAATCCTAAGGTACACATATGTGTACCAAGAAAACAAAGTAACATTGCATTGCTAAAAAAACACAAAAAATAAACAACTTACCTTTCTACACGCTTACCCAACTAAATAACTATAGAAAACTGCAAACAGTATAAACGAAACTGAAGAACTAAATTTTTTATAAACTTTTTACAATTTTCACCAAGGCTTACAAGAAACTTTTTCAAACTGTCAAATTCAAATGCAAAAATAATTTCTACAAGTTTACAGAAATGCCATCTATTGCTATTTTTTGAAGCCCATTAGTCCAAATTAAGTAAAAAACTATTGTTAGTCATCACAAGATGCCGCCAGTTTTTAGAACTTGTAAAAACTTAAAGTAGACATATGTGTACCCAGGGTCTGAAGAGGTTAAGCCGTCTGCTGTGCTAGTGATCACACTTGTAAATCACAAAGAAGAAGAAGAAGAACAACAAAACAAAACAGTCGCCAAACATCTTTCGCACGGTAATTATTATTTAAACCCGATCGGGCCTGTGTTTTTTTTGTTCGGTATACGTTAGTTTTCGCTGCGTACGTTCGACTAAATGTATCGCGCTACGGGGTTTTGTGTAATTTTCATACCCGCGGGCAACTAATACTGGTGGGGACCATAAAATAGCATGGTCATTTTGGTGCTTCTAATTTTCATATTTAGTGCTTTTCTCTGTTTTTCGGTGATATCGTGCCTTAATTAAAAATAACATAATTTTGCAAGCGCCAAGACTTGCAAGACGCGACAAGATTTTCACAGCATATGCTTAGTTTAGTCTGCTGTAGTGTTGTCGTCAATATTCTGAAAATCTAACTGCAAATAATGATACATCAAGTTGTGAATGAACCTGATCAGAAGCTTAGAAGTTGCATATTTATTTACAATTTTTCTTCGTAACAGTTCGACATTTCAGAAGAAATGATTTGCATGTACATACATATTTACTGCAAAAGCACATGCATAAGTATGGATGTACATATATGTATGAACTTCCTGAAGGATGCTCCTATCCATGGGATGCACAGACATTTTGCGTACTGCTCCGGACATCTATTTTTAAAACCAACACACAACAAGAATAACAAATGACGTGTGGTAAGTTTCCACAAAAATTATTTATTTATTTATTTTTGTTGATTTGAAATTACTCTCTGCCCCTAAACAGTGCTAGGACAAAAATTATTTAATATATTGTAACCAATGGCGCCACAATATGTATATGTACATATGTACTATACGGCTATAGCAGTTTTCTGTTCATTCCAAATTCAAAATTCTGCCTGCCACAACTAACAAAAAGTTCAAAAAATACTTTTTTAACTTAATAAAAAAGGCTTAAATTTACTTTAGCTACACTCCTCCAAATAAAATACAAATTTCCTATCTGATAGAAACTTCAATTCTAAGAAAAAAAGTAAACTACAAAAATCATCGGAAACGCATATTTTCGGAGTTACGGACTTACAAAGTTTTACAGATCTTAAGGATTTACTTGCAAAACTTCTAATTCAGTGTATCAATATGGGTATCATATGAAAGCTTTTTAAAATTATTCGATGAAAAAAATATTTAAAAAAGATTAACCCATTTAGGACCGGTATTTTTCCTTTTTTCAAATTAGGTGTACTACTCGTATGAAAGTTTACCAAACAAAAAACAACTGGGTAGAAAATCTTTACTCAGCGAAGCCACTATTCGACATACATACATAGAGAAAAAACCTTTAAGCCCGGCCGAAGGCCGCCTAGACAATAACTCTTTACTCAGCAAAGCCACTATAAGACATACATAGAGGAGAAAATTATTAAGTCCGGCCGAAGGCCGGCTATACGAAAAGTCTTTACTCAACGAAGCCACTATTCGACATACATAGAGGAGAAAACCCTTAAGTCCGACAGGAGGCCCGTTAGGCAAAAAAACTTTATTCAGCAAGCTACTATTCCCCGGCTACGCAATAACTCTTTACTCAGCGAAACCACTATAAGACATACATAGAGGAGAAAAGCATTAAGTTCGGCCGAAGGCCGGCAATGCAAGAAATCTTTGCTCAGCAAAGCCACTATACGACATACATAGAGGAGAAAGTCTTAAGTCCGGCCGAAGGCCGGCTATGCATAAACTCATTAGTAATAATAAAAACAAATTATCAAAATTTTTTCGTTAAACATATATTGGTACTAGGGATGTGATTAATCGATTAATTAAATTTTTTGATTAATCAAAATTTTGATTAATCAATTAATTAAATAATGATTAATCAAAATGCTGATTAATCAAATAATCTAAATTTTTCTAAATATGTATGTTTTTCATCGAATAATTCTAATAAGCTTTCATATGATACCCATATTGCTACAATTAATTAAAAATTTTGCAAGTAAATCCCTAAGATCTGTAAAACTTTGTAGGTGCGCAACTCCGAAAATATGCGTTTCCGAGGATTTTTGTACTGCACTTTTATTTCTTAGAATTAAATTTTCTATCAGACAGGAAATTTTAATTTTATTTGGAGGAGTGTAGCTAAAGTAAATTTGTTCCCTTTTTTTAAAAGGTAGTTTTTTAGAAAAGTACATTTTTGGAAAAATTACATTTTCAGAAAAGTACCTTTTAAAAAATTACCGATATAAAAAAGTATCTTCTATAAAAAATACCTCTTTAAAAAAGTAGCATTTGAAAAAGTACACTTTTAAACAAGTTAAGTTAAAAAAAATTTCCTTAAAAAGTTAATTTTAAAATAAAGTATGTACCGTTTAAAAAAAAGTACCTTTAAAAAATTACCCTTTTAAAAATGCACACTTTTAAAAAGTTATTAAAAAAAGTACCTTTTGAAAAAAATCACCTTTTTGAAATACATAAGTAACTCTAAAAAAAGCACAAAAAAGTACAAATCTTGGGCTACGTAACTCCAGAACTAAGCTTGCCCGTGATATTTTTTTTTGGGTTGTTCACTCTTTCAGACGGGCTACAATTTTATGTAAAAATTTATTTCAAAATTAACGGTGCACATCGTTTTTTATTTATGCGGTTTTTCGTGTTCTTGTTAAAAGTAATTGGTTGACTACACTTCAATATGTATGTGGAAAAAACAAACAGCTGATAGCTTAATTACCCTGTTGTCCCAGTTGTTACCGACGACATTGTCATCGATGTTGTCTGCAATACAATCTATGATTTTTCGCCTATCAAACACATTTAGAAATAAGTTTGGCGACATGGTGGTATACGTTGTCGAGCATAAAAATTTTTTCTGACAAGATTATGTGTTACAAGGCTTATTGACGACAACAAGAGAAAGAGCTGCATCGAAGTTGTCGTGTGTACGATCTTATTGACGACAACAGGAGTAATAACTGCCGACAACAAGAGTAGCAATTGCATCGAAGTTGTCCTGCTTCCATTTATGAATATTAAGGAGTTTAAGTTGCCCACAAAACGTGCTTTTATATAAAGGTTTCTGAGCACCTTGGTAGGCTAGTAGGTAGCGCGGTAGCTTAACAGTGTGGAGGTTGGTTCGATTCGATTATTACATTTCTAAATTTTATTATTATTCATCGACGACAACTTTAGTAGCATGTTACCAACGTTGTCATCAGCGACAACTTTAGCAGCATATTAAAAACGTTGTCATCAGTGAGTTTTGAGCCCTTTGTTCGAAAATGTCGTCAACATTTGGCTTGGAGTGTTGTCGTCTGTGATAGATACTTGTTTCGAAATTGCATCGATGATGTCTCGAAGACTTGGACTACAGGGTAATATTTTGTTCTGCATATATATTACATACATGTATGTATATGTATAAGTAAACAGAAATGTATGTACAAAATTAAAATTTTTAAAAATATATTTCTATAAAAAGAGATACATAATAAAGCTCTTTTTAGACTATTATACAAGCTGTTCGACTTCTGCACAAAATGCTACCCTGATATAATGTGTTGATATTGCTCTTTTAAAACTTTCCATAAACTCATTAGATCTGCTATAATAGCTGTTTGACACTATCTCACAAGTCGTTCGACTTCTGTAGAAAATGCAACCCTGATCTAATGAGTTCATGGAAAGTTTAAAAAAAGCAATAACAACACATTATATCAGGGTAGCATTTTGTGCAGAAGTCGAACAGTTTGTATAATAGTCTAAAAACAGCTTAAGTAGCATATATTGATTTTAATTGATTTTTATTTTTAATAAGAAATGGGAACAAAAGCGTAGCTGTGCCACGACAAAAACCAGATAAGAAGCTAAAAGTTGCAAGAGAAAATTTGCTGGTAAACAAAATCATGTATTTTGGCTGTTTGACCATGTGTCAAATATTTATTTAGGGGTGGCCGCAGGGTAAATATGTTTTCCCATGTTAGCACCTGCCGTTATTTGACAGCTGTTTAATCAAACAAAACAGGCAAATAAATGTGCGTAGTGTGACCATAAAACAAATTGTGTACACACAAAAAAATATAAGAGGTAATATTAACTAAGCTTGCATAGGTAAAATTATTTTATATGAAATTAAAAATCCTGGGTGTTTTTAACTATGACATTAGGTAATTTTAAGAATACATTTTACCTTAAATCCAAGTTAATTTAGGTAATAGAATAAGGTGCCTTATTCGAAAGTATTTTTGTTCTTGTTTTTTTATTTTTTTGTCAAATAAAAATATATTTAGGGAAGAGCGGTAAGTACATATTATTTTAAATAAACATTTATTGATTGTTTTGGAATAAACACACATCTTTTATAGATTAACATCAACTTTGGAATGAGAAACAGTTTGGAACGATTGGGATAAAGACTTTATATAAGAGAAGAATTGATTGGCTTACGAAACCATAATTTATTAATTAATTTTCCTGGTGTAATTATTTTTATTATTATAACACCGATACATAAAAGAACAAAAGTTGACTGTACATTTATTTGGCCGGACCCTCCTACCTATATGTATTTTGATGTTCTGATTCCGAATCTGATATCCGTATGATTCGTACACCTTCAAAATTTCGAGTAAATTGCGAAAAACTTTATTTTCCAAAATTGTTTGTGTTTTCCATAATTTGCTTGAAATTTGGCCAAACGGACCTCAGATTCGGATTCGGCGCGTCAAAATAAATATACGCAGGTAGACCAAGTCGAAGGTACACTTTTATTTCTTGTGTGCCGGTATAATCATCATTTATTCTAACTTATTACTTTTATGATTATCTATACAAATAAAACTAAAAAAAAATACAATCCATTTTTTATTACATATATATTGCTTGAAATATAATTATCAAAAATTATTTAAGAGTCAACTAAAATCATCGGTAATTTACCAAAAACAAAAGGTTGAATTGACCTTGTTATCATAGTTAATTTAAGAAAACATTTTAGTAGTTTTAACAAAATTTTTAGTTGACATCAACTAAATTGACATCAACTAAAATTGTTGGTAAATTAACTAAAAAACTTTGTAAATGCCATTCTACCCTTTCACTTAGTTAAAATTATACCATAATTTTAGGAAATATAACCTATGATTTTTTTTGTGTGTATGTATTTAAAAAAATTAGTTAAACATGAACCAATATATTTGAAGCAAATATTTCCCCAATGTGACCGTACCTTTATTTGAAAGAAAAGTTACCATACTATTTGCTTATTTATAAATGTTTGTAAATATGTAATTATTTTAAAAAATAACAAATTTTTATTTTTCCATGTGAAGCCAAGTTAAAATTGAAAAAGTGGTCATAACTTTCATTTTCGTCTTGCGATTATAATAATTTTTTGTGGTTAGAGAGTAGATGTTTAGTGCATTCAAACCTTATACTTATTTTTGTGGTGTATTTTTTTTTCGAAAAAATCATTCCCAGAACAAGTGGTCATAACTTTTATTTTCGTCTTGCGATTATAATAATTTTTTCGGTGAGAGAGTAGATGTTTAGTGCATTCAAACCTTATGCATTAAATACATTCACCACAGCAGGCTACACGACTTCAAATGTCGCTAGCTTCATTTGTCGCCGTGTAGCCAGCTACTTAATTATTTTGAAAGCGGCAGAGACATCTTACCAGCTGACATTTTGTTGTAGAAGTACATATTTCAGTGGTGCCACTTTGAAATGTTTTACGTGTATAAAAATAAAATCACTTATTCAAAATATACTTAGGATAGGTTAGGTTGTACAGGCAGCTTTACGCTCACTTGGGTCCATGGTTGGTCTCCTTGTGTTACCTGTAAAATAGAGAAAAAGTGAGAGGAAAGGAAGAGGTCAAGTGAAGGTGTGAAGAAGAAGAAGAGAAAGGTGGAGAGAGAGAGAGAGAGAGAAGAGTTATGGCGATTACTCGCCAGAAGGGGGTGGTTCAGGGCAGAAACCATCCACTGCGTCTTATGAAGAGGCTAAGTTTAGTAGGGTTCGTCGTTGATAGCTCAGATAGACTGACGAAGGATTGCTGACCAAGTTGTGTTAGCCGCTGGTTTTCCAGCGAGGGGCAGAGGTAAAGGAGGTGAAAGATGGTCTCCTCCTCCTTATACCGGCAGCTTCTGCAGAAGTCGTGGGACGTTAGTCCCATTAGCTTTGCATGGTTGCCGAATTTGCAGTGACCTGTGATAGTTGCGACGATGTCTTTCTGGTGTGATTTCTGAAGTCTTAATAGATTCCTAGTGCGGTTCGAATCCAGCCTTGGCCAGATCAGCCTGGAAATTCTACAAGTAGGTTCATTGAACCATCTGGTCTGTGCCCAAAATATACTTAGATGTCGCAAAATGTAAAAGCAAATAAATTTATTTCATTAATAGCTCGTTATTGTTATTGCACTTTTAATACTTAAATTTTGATGTTCTCTTTTACCTAGTTTATACGTAGAGCTTATACTTATTTTTGTGGTGTAGTTTTTTTTTTCGCAAAAATCATTCCCAGAACACACACGAAGGCGAATGTAACGCTCAATATTCAAAAATTTAAAAAAATTTAAAATATAATTTTACTTCAGGAACCATTGAATGACACAAAACCATCCTATCATCTCATATATATATATATATATATATATATATATATATATATATATATATATATATATATATATATATATATATATATATATATATATATATATATATATATATATATATATATATATATATATATATATATATATATATATATATATATATATATATATATATATATATATATATATATATATATATATATATATATATATATATATATATATATATATATATATATATATATATATATATATATATATATATATATATATATATATATATATATATATATATATATATATATATATATATATATATATATATATATATATATATATATATATATATATATATATATATATATATATATATATATATATATATATATATATATATATATATATATATATATATATATATATATATATATATATATATATATATATATATATATATATATATATATATATATATATATATATATATATATATATATATATATATATATATATATATATATATATATATATATATATATATATATATATATATATATCACAATGTTACTGTGAATGGTGTGATATATATATATATATATATATATATATATATATATATATATATAAATTTATTTTTTTGTATAAAGTAATACGCATACATATGTATATCTGAAAACGAGAACCATATATGTAGACATAAATAATAAAATATATATATACATACATGTATACATATTTTATTTAATTTTCTCTCCTATAAAATTTAAAAAAGTAGATACGTGATTATGCATTTCAGTTAACGATATGTACTTAGGAAGTTTATAACATAGTGTCCACACCTGATGAGTTTATATCATGATGAATGTCAAATTTATATCATGATGAAAATTCATCACGTATAGACTCAATTTATTACTGTTATATCAGCGTTATGATATAATCATCAGAGCTCAAGCTCAGATGAATATATTATGATATGAAACGTCATTTCATTTGTTGTTTTTACTTTACTGTTAATTTTCTTTATTGGAATTAGTGAAAATTATAAGAAATAAATATTTTTTAATGAAAAACCATTAATTTTATGATATTTATTAAATAAATCTTATTACAAAAATATTAAATTTTTTTGCTGGCGGTTATTGTTGCCCATATAAAGGTGTAAATGTTTGATCTTAGCTGTACGATGATGAAGAAAATATTATTCATCATGATATAAATTCATCAACGTCTAACCCTGTCTGTGTATTGATGTGAATGAAAAATGTACAATTTCTCTGCCGGCGTCATATTAGGTGTTATGATGAAAATTCTTCTGGTGTGGTAACTCCAGAACTAAGCTTGCCCGTGATATTTTTTTTGGGTTGTTCACTCTTTCAGACGGGCTACAATTTTATGTAAAA
The DNA here is from genome assembly GCA_956483635.1 of Panzeria rudis. Lineage (NCBI taxonomy): Eukaryota > Metazoa > Arthropoda > Insecta > Diptera > Tachinidae > Panzeria > Panzeria rudis. Next base: position 375,415 of record OY101452.1, read on the forward strand.
ATTTATTTCAAAATTAACGGTGCACATCGTTTTTTATTTATGCGGTTTTTCGTGTTCTTGTTAAAAGTAATTGGTTGACTACACTTCAATATGTATGTGGAAAAAACAAACAGCTGATAGCTTAATTACCCTGTAGTCCCAGTTGTTACCGACGACATTGCCATCGATGTTGTCTGCAATACAATCTATGATTTTTCGTCTATCAAACACATTTAGAAATAAGTTTGGCGACATGGTGGTATACGTTGTCGAGCATAAAAATTTTTTCTGACAAGATTATGTGTTACAAGGCTTATTGACGACAACAAGAGAAACAGCTGCATCGAAGTTGTCGTGTGTACGATCTTATTGACGACAACATGAGTAATAACTGCGGACAACAAGAGTAGCAACTGCATCGAAGTTGTCCTGCTTCCATTTATGAATATTAAGGAGTTTAAGTTGCCCACAAAACGTGCTTTTGTATAAAGGTTTCTGAGCACCTTGGTAGGCTAGTAGGTAGCCTATCTTTCCTATAAAATTGCTTGAATTCAGTTTATAGTTAAAAGAATATTTTCGATCAAAAGCATGGAAAAAAATTCTGTTTGTAACTTTGGTATTTTTGCCGAATCTAAGAATCTTATGTTTTATATCCCATCAACAACGTTTGTAATTTTTGTAATCGGTAATACTTTATTAATGGGTTACAAAGTAATGAGTGGTATTTATTTATCTTATTAATATGCTTCAAATTAGAACTACTACTTAGTTTTCAATAAAATTAGTACATATTTTTCTCATTATCTGAAAGTAGTTACAATTTGTTGATATGTATTAATACTCACATCTGGTTGTCCCATCCTACATGGAAAAAATTCGAAAGAAAGTGCTTGATGACTTGTACATCATTATTTAGATAATCACAAAGCAACTATGTGAAATATGTATCAAATAAAAAATTATCAAATTGTTTTCATGACATGATGTACATCTTAGAACGTAATTTCTGATTAGGATAATGATGATAAAGTCTATTCTTATAATATTTGAAGTATTATATTATAAGAAAAGACAATTTCATCATTAGCCTAATCAGAAATTACGTTCTAAGATGTACTTCATGTCATGAAAACAATTTGATAATGGCACCGTATTATACAAGCTTAAATTATATAGCAACTGCACTGGAAAATGGCTTCGGTCCACCCTAGTCATTTTTATACTTAGATAAATTAAGTATAATTCAAGATGAAAATGGTCTTTTATCATAATTTTAGACGGGCCAATGTCAAAGCAGTTATTTGCAATTTATTAAATATCTCAAGTAGATACGACAAAAGTATATCCAATATAGAAATTCGTATATTGCGAACCAAAAATACCAAAAAATTTTGGTGGCTATATGAATAATCAATTATAAATATCCTTTCGCTTAAAACCTAAACTCTAGTATTTTTTACCCTTGCCTTATATTCAAGTAATGTTTTTATACAAATTTTCATTACAAATAAATTTATAATTTCCGTATTGATTAAATACGTAATAAAAAATTGATTTGCAAATCAAAACTTATATCATATATTCAAAATACTCGAGAGCTTGTTTCTGGTACTTTGTATTGATGTAATTATTATTATATTTACTAGTGTTTATTATAGTATAAATTGTTAAATGCTGTAAATAAATAAACTCGCTTAAACTTATAACTCGCTTAAACTTATAACTCGACAATAGCTGAGTGGGCAAAGTTCTTGTCTTCATATCTGAAAGATCACAGATTCGTATCCCAGCTGGGTCAAAAAAGTAAAAATAAAAAAATTTAAATAAATTAAAAAAAAATATATAAATAAAACATAATGTGTATAATTTTTATTTTAAATTTTAGTTTGTTTATTTTACTACTTATTTTTTAGCTTCAAGTAAGCCAAATAATAACTAGTTAATCGCTGTGACAATGTAAACACATTTGTAAGGGGTGCCCCTTATGTTTTGGACTTCTCAAACAAAAATAAGTAATTATCGAGTCAAATTATAAGTAGTTACGACTTAAATCCTCATATAAGTTTTTGCCTACTAGTACGCAAAGTTTTTGCTGGGATATTCGAAACAAAATTAGTTTAACTTTTGGCTTTCAAGACTATTTCTTAATTTTTTTCCGTCTTAATGTAGAAATTCTTAAACTGAAGTTATGAATTTTCGTCGAACTGCACGGGTTTGAGTCCAAAGATTTTTGATTATTCTCGGTTAAGATCACTGAATTTCATTATCACTGAATTTCATTTTTGGAACAAACAAACATTTTTAATGTTACGTGGATTACTTGACTTCACCACCCTCCAGTGGGAGCTGGTATGACGAAAGCTCTGATGATGAGATAGTGATTGATCTCGAAACTAATAGTTCGACGCCTATACAAACAAGAATTTTTCTTTTCAGTTATTACATGCTTTGGAAATACCTTTCTCAATAAATATAATATAATAAAAAAATTTAATTAAATGAACTTAATACTAAATAATTAACGGCCGTATGTATAACGAAAACTTGGCATGGTGTTAGCATAAATGATGAAATTGAACTAGAGTTTAACTAGTTTTGATATAAAATTTTAATTTAAAAATCTCTGTAGATTGTAGTCGAGACTCATGGCTATATTCGGTGAGGATTTCCCACTTCAAAATATATGGAAAAACTCATGCTAACTTCATGCGAAGTTTTCGCTACGCATATGGTCCTAAATATCTTTGAATTAGAAACTTTTAAGTAATGATATTTGAAGCAACGTCTAAAAATGAGTTGTACTGGCTGAAAAACGAGAAAGATATTTTTTATTCAGTTGAAAAGGTTTCAAAATTTTTGGCAATAATTAAAAATGTAGAATTATAAATTTTAAAACTCGAAAAAGCGGGAGAAAGCGGGATACAAATTCTAGGGGGAATCGAACTCTTAAAAGCGGGATAACCCCACCTAAAGCGGAATGTCTGGTCAGGTTAAGCATACTTTTAAGGGCTATTATAATTGGTTACTTGTTATATTTTTCGTATGAAAAAACTAATGTTGATCCACATTTTTCGCAAATTTGAACAGAGTACTTAGCTTTAAGACTCAAAATGTTGTAGATGCATTTCGTATGTTTTTCACAAAATAAACAGATTACTACTTCTGCAACAATTTTTCATGAGAAATTCGTGAAAAATTTTTTTTATATGAACTTTTGACAGCAGTTCGCACGAAATGCTGAGCACAGTACCATGCTTAACGGAGAAATTAAACATGAAGATTTAAAGAAAACGTCTAAAAATGCACGTTTTTAAATTTTAATGAGCCTCCTAAGGAAAAATTAAATATGTATGCACTTCAAGTTCCTGAAGTTAAGTTTCTTTTTTTGTTTTTAATTTGGTTGATTTTTATGATAAAGGTATGAAAATGTGGATAGCGTTTGAAAATTTGGGTATAACCAAATGTCCATGGACATTATGTCACTCCAAAAAGTGTCATAACGTCCATGGACATTATGTCACTCCAAAAAGTGTCATAAACGTCCATGGACATTATGACACTTTCAAATGTCCATGGACATTATGTCACTGGACATCAGACATACCACCAAAATTTGTACAGACATGCGCTTGGATGTAATACGCAATCATAGACTACTAATTAGACCCGTCACTTTACAACAACATTACGAAGATTGTATGAAAGAGAAAGCAAATCTTATTTTCCAATGTGGTTTCTAATTTGACTATCTCTTTAATATTATCTTAGTAAGAACATTTTGCATGTAAAACTGCATAACACATGATAACAGCCTTTTTTAGCTGCCAAAAATTTGTATTATGTTGCATATTCTGTGACGCAATAATTAAATAACAATGCGATTTTGAATTATTTATTAGTTACGTGGTTTTGCATTTTAAGTAACGATATGGAACTGTATAGTTGGCAATATTTAAAAAAAATCATGTGTATAATCGTATTATCATAGAAATGGAATATTTTTACATCATCCCGCTTTCCACAACATATTTTATAAAACCCCGATCTTTTCGTCATATTTTCTTCAGAATCCCGTCTAAACTTGGGTATCTCGGCCATTTTTTGAGAAATGTTCGTCATATTCGAGATTGAATAACTTTAATAAATTTTGTCTCATTCGAAAGGCTTCAGTCTCTTACTAATAAGTATTGATTAAAAATGACATAGCTTCCTGCTAGAAAGTCCTCTAAAATGCCAAAGTATCCCGAAAAACGTATTTGTAATTTTCTTTATTTTTAACCGACATAAAAAAATAAGGAGGTTATGAATCCGTGTGTATTTTTTATGTTTGTAATGTGATAACTCTGTCATTTGTGAACAGATTTTCAAATTTTTTTTTCGTTTGAAAGGGTTTGCTTGCTGTTTGGTTCCACAATTTTGTTTCGAAAATCGGTGAGGAAATTTGCTCCCTGCAATCAAAACTCTGTCACTTGTAAACCGAGTTTTTTTAAAGGGTTTGCCTGCAGTTTTGTTTAATAATTTTTTTCAAAAAATTTGCTCCACCAACCATAAGTCTGTCATATGTGAACCGATTTTCAAAATTCCTTTTTCGAAAATCTGTAGGGCATTATTCCCTCCCCGGAAATATTGATTATAGCTTAAGCCTCCATTTATGAACCAATTTTCAAAATTATTTTTTTTTTTGTTTCAAATGAATTGCTTGCAGTTTGATCCCATAGAATTGAAAAGTGGTAGCCCGATATATTAATTATCACATAACTCCGACATTTGGTACTATGAAAAATTGCGGGCGGACACCCTATTTGTAGACAAGCATACTATTTGATCTAACACAAAACCCCGTTGGTTTTGCAATCTGGTACATAAGATCTTTGCATTGAATTCGGGCTTTTTTTTTGACATATGTAATTATAGTTATTACAGATCTAACTACAACTGACATGTCTTTATTGTACCAAGTCTTTAAGTAGGAATGAAAATAGATTCAAAATTACAGTTTTTTGCTTATGATAACCCGCTCATTTTTATGAAAAACCTGTAACAATCACTATGATGATCATATATAGTGAATTAACATCGGATATGATATATTAAGCTCTAAAAAATAGAAAAATACAAAAAAAGTCTGAAAATTTTTTGCTTTTAGTGGATTTATTTTTTCTAAAACGGTTTGTTTTAAATCGGCTCGATTTACAGAACAGGCAGATATATAACAACTTTTTTAAATGAAACTAAAAAAAAATAAAATGCAGTGCTTTTTTTTTAAGAATTACGCGCTTTTTTTTACTTGTTTCAGTGCTTTTTGAAATCTAAAAGTTGACAACGCTGCATAAGAGTGTTTCGTGGTCTGAAGAATTTTTATTTTTCTTAGATTTTGAATTTTGCATATGGGTGGGTATCTTCAGAAAAATGTTTAATTTTTGTCATGTAAGTCACAAAGCAAGCTTGATTTTACTTAAGTTTTCTATACTGCTTTAGATATGTATTTGTGTAGAGCGTAAGTAGCTCTTTTTTACGTAATTTTATTTTTTGAACTGAATAGGTGTAGGTCTGAAATTTATTATTTCGGCTTTTTAGTTCAATATTTGAATTAATGTAAATTCAAATTATTTTTATTGAGAGTGGAGTGTTGGATTATTCAAATAAGTAGCTTTACATCTAGTAAAAGATAAGGAAAAATCGGATTGCATGGTTCTGAAATACAAGATTAGCTTTTTGATGACGTTACTTGACAAAAAGTCAAGTTTCTGTGGAAATTCCCATATATAATTGCGACGATATATTCAAAACTTAAATAATATTGAGTGATATATGAGATTCTGAATAAAATCCATTTATATAGGCGCTCAAAGAATACTTAAAGCCAGGATTTTCAAATATGTTAGTGTGTTATTTGTGGTTTATTATTTTTACTAAGTGTTTTTACTGGAGATACAGTAATTTTGACTTAGCTGCACAATCAACTTTTTACGATTTTTAGTGCAGATAAGTAAAAAATGCTGTTAGCTCAAATGCACTTAACTCACTTAATGTGCACGTAAACACAATTATTTAGTGTGTGCAGTTAACTGTGATTTTTTATATAAAAATAATTTAAAACTGCAAAAAATATGTTAAATGAGCAAGTATACAAACTGCACTTAAAACAGTATTTTGAAGAATAATCACAGAAAACAAATATTTTGTGCACTTAAGTAAAAATGCAGCTAAGATTGATTTTTTGTATGAAAATAGTTTTGAAATGCCAAAAATTTTAGGCAGTTATCTTAAAGAGTGCAGGTATAAAAAGTTCACTTAAAAAATTATTTTGTATGGGATTTTAAAGAATAGTGAAACAAATTTATAATTTTGTGCAGTTCATTCAAAAGTGCGCTTAAGCAAAAGGCATTTAAATCAAAACTACTGTAGTCAAATTCGGGTTATAATATTTAAAATTTTTTTTTGTTCTCACGTTCTTCGAATTTGAAGACCAATTCGACAAACCGAGCCATTTTCTACATACTTTTTAAAAAGCTAAAAACCCGTTTTAATATACTTACATCAGAGAAATATGTCAATGTATTAAAAACAATTATAAATTTTTTTATAATTTAAAATTTATTATATATAACAAAGAAAAAAGTATACGAAACCTTTTCATAGTTTCGTAATATTATAAAATTCTAGTCTCAAATTTATTTCCTAATAGGTATTTATGAAAATTTTCATATTCTACGAAAAGAGTAAATACGAGAGTTATTGTTTTTTGTAAAATCTTGCTTTGATTATCTATCGTGTACGGTGTATGCATATATGTTAAGGATATATACGATTCGGTATTGTCAAATACAGCAACATTACTTGTTTTACACAGAAAAAATTATTGTCCAATTTTTTCCAATTAACTGTTCGCTCAGTAAAAAACAAGTTTCTAAATAATTTTTTCTGTTAAATAAATGTTTTATTTTGGTGATTTTTCTGTAATGTGGAAAAAGTACTGCCAAACATTGAAACCCAAATAGTAAAAACTATTATATATTAAATGCATATAAAAATATAAAATTTTGTTTTTTGTTTGAAAAACTTTAAGTTTTTTAGAGTACGCAGTACTTGTACTGAGAAAAATCAGAACCTTCTGCTTTTATTCTCTTGCTAAACAAACACAACTCAGGGATGCAAAATGAGATTTTACAAATTGAACTAATTTTCAAGAAAAATTTTACTTTTTATAGTCCGATTGTACTAGACTCTTATTCTATTACATATTTTAAAATATTCTTTACTCAAAATCAACAAAAAAAGCACATTGAAGTGCACTTGGACTAAGTATTTATACGTGATGATCCTGATGAAATGGGACCGTATCTTCCTGAGGCCGGAATTGACTAAGCTAAATTTCTTTAAACTACATAAAATTTTGAAAGTAATACCGTTTTTCGGTATTTTTGCGAGTGAAAAACTGGAGTAAAGCAAAAAACCTCGTGTGTAAAAATAGCGTTTCGGAAAAGAGATCATAGCTTCAGCAATGCATTCCATATGAGGGAAATTAAGCTTCCTTTCTCTCTAAATATAGAGGTTAGGGAAAATCTCTTTTTAAGTAATTTCGCAGGCTAATTTAGGGACATTTCCACTTGTAAAGTAGCGAGAAAAGCTATTTTATTATTCTTGCTGGGAAGATAAGGCCTCTTTTCATTAGGATCATCACATATGTGGAAAAACTTAACAATTAATATTATTGTTTAATTTCAAAAGGCACACAAAAGGCTATAAGTTGTTGAGATCTGAATATAAAATGATTATTTAGGATATATGTACTTCTTACTAAGAAACTCTTAGTCATTTCTAAATTGTAGCGGCACGAATTAAATGACTTCGGTAAATCCTTTATTTGAATTAGATTGAATACAGTCGAAACGAACTGTGTAGCTCTCTTTAGTTTTCATTATATTTTGATATCCTTTCCATATTTGCAGATGAATGTGGAATGGATAATATTCCTCTCGCAATTCTTGAAATATCAGTTATTAATTTCATTTTTCATTTATACCTTCGACCAAAACGTAGATATATTATGTCGTTTTTAAAAAGAATTAATAATTCTTCTTGAATATTCAAGAGACCATTGAAGATGGCACATAGCCGAAACCAATCTGTTTATCAACCAAGTTTTACGTGGGATGACGGAAAATCATCACAAAATTCAAACAACCCCCTTCACTCTCAAAAATATTTAAATAGTGCTAAATTAGTCATTGGGGTGCTATTGTACTTTTGACTTTAAAATAGTACTAAAAAAAGTAAAATTTTACCAACTTTTGCATCCCTGACACAACTAAATACATATGTACATACTTAACAACAAGCAGCATACTTATAAGTATATAACAAGAAGCACCAACAATGTATAAATTCAATGATATAAATTTATGTATATGTAAGAAAGAGTAAGTTTATGTGAACTTCTTGCTGTCATTTTCCAACAGTGTTTTTGGTAGAGTGGCTGGTGTGTTGGATTTCAAACCAGAAGGTCCTTAGTTCGATACTAGTTCGAAGTAAAAAAACTGTGAGTAAAATATAAAATAAAACAAATTAAAAAGTGTATAATCGATAGATAATAAATAAATTAAAATAAAAAATAGCCAAAAATTTCCTGGCAAAATTTTTATTTTTATTTTTATTTTGTTATTTTATTTTGTTAGGAAATTTGGAAAAAAAATATTTGAATACCGGGATGTTTGTTATCAAATATGAAACTTATTTTTTTCTGTGTATGTAGAAACTATCAGATATACATTTTATGTTTATTTTATTCAGCCTATGAAAAACATTTACGAAAATGTAATTGAAAATATACATTATTCCAAGTTCTAATTAATTAATTAATCAAGATTTTCGAATTAAATAATCAGAACTTTAATATAAATGACATTTTCAGATTAATAGAATCAGCTGATTTTGATATGCCAAGAATCGAATATTTGTTTAATTTGAGTTTGCGATATTACACAGTGGGAGATTTCGGTCAAAAGCCCATAACTTTTTTATTTCTTGTTGTAAAGTCATAAATTTCAGTACACGACTTAATTAGTTAAATGCCGTTGTATTACCGTTCTTAAATTTTTACCACGCCCATGAATAACGCCTCTTATATTGTTATGCCAATTACTCCGCCATTTCTTGCCCAATCTTTAAGATTTATATATCAATGTAAGCTAAGTGTCTTACTTTAATGACATTAAAATCTGATGTCAAATGCTCTCTGTGGTATAAACTTTTTATAACATTTTATTATTTTTCTAAGTCTAATGATAATTATATTATTAAAGATAATTTTTATTACGAAAACTTACACAAACAATATTTATATTCCAAGTATTCTAAAGGTATTTTTTATCAAAATATAAATTAAATTGGATCCTAACTTTTTAAGATTGACCATTAAATTGAGGAGAAATATTAAAATAACCTTAGGGGCGGTATATATGCAGTCAAACCCTTTCAAACAAAAAAACAAATTTGAAAATCGGTTCACAAATGACATAATTATGCATGGGGGAGCAAGTTTTCCCCTCCCATTTTCGAAAAGAATTGTGTGGCCAAACTACAAGCGAACCCTTGCAAACAACACAAGAATTTTAAAAATCGGTTCACAAATGACATAGATATGGATTGGGGGAGGGATGGGGAGCAAATTTGCCCCTCCCATTTTCGAAAAGAATTATGGGGCCAAACTGCTAGCAAACCCTTTCAAACAAAAAAGAATTTTGAAAATCGGTTCACAATTGACAGAGTTATGGATGTGTGGGGGGGGGGGGGGGGGGGGGGAGGAGAATTCCACCCTCCGAATACGAAAAAAAACTATGGAACCAACTTTTGGAAAACACTTTCACACAAATTAAGAAATCTGAAAATCGGTTCACAAATGACAGAGTTATGGATGGGGGGAGCAAAGTTCCCCCTCCGATTTTCGAAAAAAAAATTATGGGACAGAACTGCAGGCAAACCCTTTTTAACGAAAAAAGAATTTTGAAAATCGATTCACAAATAGCAGAGTTATACGTGTACAAACGTAAAAAAGTAAAAAAAATAACACACGAATTGATAACCTTCTCCTTTTTTGAAGTCGGTTAAAAATAAAATAAATTGCTTATTTAGTGACAACGGGCTGAAACAAGTTATGTCTGAATTCACGAGAATAACGAAGAACTCCAAAACAATAATAGACTATATCATCAGAAACAATAAAAATATTACGGCTAACGTGAATAATGAAAACAAAATCTTTGATGAAGAAGTTGAGCTGAGAAATAGTATATATAAAATATATAAATATTAGAAGCGATATAATGCATTTATATTTGATGGATATTTAGAAAACGCAATGAAAAAGCTAACAACAAAAAAGATTATTACAGATAATAATAAAAATATATGGTTTAATGATGAAATAAGACGAATAAAAAGGCAAAAAATTACTAATTATCAAATCGCTAAAATGTTGAAGCGTGAAATAATTACAAGAGAATCCGAAACATATGTATACATATAAAGTAAAAATTGAAAATGCGAACAATGGATATATATTAATAAAAAAATAATGCCAAAGATCAGAAAGAAATGTGGCAGAAATAAAGAACCATATTCCAAAGAAAAACCATTAAATCTGTGTAATTTAACCAAATAGAATATAAGCACAACTTTTAAATAGCCGATAGATTTAATAATTAGTTCGTCAATAGTATTACAGCAATAAGAGAGACGATAAGTAAAAATGTGCAATACGTCGTTATTGTGTATTGAAGTTTGACGATGAATATCTTTTAAACGGTTAACTTAATCGACTAATTATATTAGAGCATTTTTGTAGAGCAGCAAATTTCCTATAAAATTATGATTTGCGCGTATCATAAAAATTTTTTAAGAAATTTATTATTTGACATATTGTCATAATTTTATTTTAAATGAAATTTATTACAAATAAAATAGATTCATATCGAATATAAATTATTTGCTGGGTTTTGTATAATTTTCAAAGCCTACTATGCTTATTTTTAAAAATCATTTACATGTTGGTGAATTCTCAAATGGTTTTTGAAAGTCTGTACATAAGATAAGAGATTTGTAACTTTGCAAAATTATGTTTGAAGTCTACTGACGATTTGGTAAAGCATCAATGAAATGCTGCATATAGGCAAAGCTTAAACACCAGCAAATTAATTTCATTTTAAATAATAATTTTTTATTAACGAGTCTTAAAATTCATAAAAGAAATCTTCCTGAAAATAGTCAATCTTCAACCTTTAATAACTTTTGAACGGTGAGTTTTACAAACAAATTTCAAGTGACTTTTTTTTGTAGAGAATTCATTTTGAATTTTTCTTTGTAACAATAACGAAAAAATAAAAACCTGCGAGGCGGAGGACCTTCCTATTACAATTAAGAGCTCATACTTGGAAAGATTTTTTTTGAGATGTCTACCAACCAATTTTTCAGAGTATAAAGTAAAAAAACAAAAAAAGCTTTTTTTGGCCCACCCAAATAATTAATAATGATTACGGAGTACCACAAGGATCCATTTTAGGTGCCCTATTATTTATTAAATAAATTAACGATATGCCGAATGTAGTGGGTGAATGTAAAATTACTCTATACGCAGATGATACACTTATTTTAATGGAAGCGGAGTCAATTGAGCAATGCTACCTAAACCTTACGCAAGACATGGAAAAAATGAACAAATGGCTGAATATGAATAAGCTTAAGTTAAACGAAAGTAAAACGAAAATAATGGAAATTAACGCGAATAGTAATGAGATCTTTAAAATAAACAATGAATTAATAGAAAGGTGAACCAAAAAGGTATAAAGTTTAATAATCATATTGACTATATATGCAAAAAAATCGGTAAAAAATTTGCTTTTTCCAACGAATAAGAAAACGAGTGTCATATATAACAGCAATAAATATTTATAATACAATAATTAAACCTCATTTCGAATTCGGTTCGACTATTTTATACTCATGGTGCACGGCGCGCAAAATTGAACGGCTACAGAAATTACAAAACAAAGAAACGGATCAAATAACATATGTAAGGGAGGTCCAACCATATCAATTGAAAATACTGAGCACTCGAAAAGTATCGAAAGAGTATCAACAACTACAATGCAACGATCGCTGTTTTATAAAGCTGTGTTCTCACTATGTGTATTTGCCATATGGAATGTCACATTTTCACATGGTAAATTTGTACATACAGTCTGAACCCCTTCAAACAATAGCCTGTGTTATTTCTCTGTGTACAGTACACATGATTTAGAACGAGTTCTATTTTGAAGTGACAAAGCATCTGACATCAGCTGGTTTTTAATAAAGCAATTGTTTGCGGACGGGAAAATGAAATAAAATAATTATTAAATTAATAAAGTATTAAATTAAATAAAATAAGCGTAAAATTAAATAAAAGAAGTATGTATGTATAACAATAAAATATGTTTAACCACTCGGCTGTTTTATGATTGTTTTGCTTTATAGGTTATGTCAAATGTACGTAACATATCAACAGGTGAACACAAAAATTATAAACCTTATGTAAACCGCTAATTTTGACATACACATGCAATCACATGTGTATAAAAAAGTGACATTCCATAAGACAAATACACATAGTGAGAACAAAGCTCAAGGGGTTACAACTGTACAAACGCTTTGCCAAATAATATTAAAGTTGAAACGAACAATAACGTATTTAGAAGATACATATGTTGTATATTTTGTAAAACAAAATTTCTAAAAATGTTTTTAAATTGTCTTTCTAAAGTGTTATAAATACTAATAAATAAATAAATAAATAAATACCATTACATTATTTTTAAATCAAAGTTGTTTCTGCGTGATTTTAAAATGTTTTTATTTTTCATTTCTGTGTATAAAAATTTATTTTACTTGTTTTTCAAAGGGAAAACATAGATAGCTTAATGAAATACAACTACTTTGGTCCAAGGTATTGGCCAAATACTTTGACAACTGTTGCAAAATCTATAAACTAAGCAAATATAAGTTTCATTAATTATTAACCATGAAATTAACTTAAATAGAAAGTGGCTATAAAATACATATGCAGTAAAGGCCATGATTAACTATGCTCAGTGATGTTATATACATTTTTGAAAAGTCTTGACGCAGCCCGAAAAAAATCGCTACTTTTTCCTACGCGCCCAAAAAATTATCTTTACAAAAATCCCTACAACTTTTAAATGATAATATATGGATGCGAATAAGCCCCTTTGTCTAATGTACATATACGAGTACGTACATGGCTTAATACGAAAAAAGCTTGTCTCGAATTTTCCATATTTTACCGGAGAAGAAAAAAACTGAGCTGCAACTTTCTTAGTTCATTAAGAAGGATGTAATGACACGTTGACTACTAGAAAACGTTAAAACCGCGATTTCAAAAAAATCGAGATACGCCTTTTTTATGTTAAGCCATTGATATATAAAATTTATTTATAGTTGTTATACAAATTTTTAGAATTTCGAGGAAGACAAGCTGTTTTTTTTATCGGGATCATCACATATAAAAATATACACTTTTATATGAATTGCACTGTTTTACAAACTTTTATTTTTGGAAAGTTTCTAATGCATTTTTAAAGGTATTACTAATTAGGATGCGTGTTCAGAGATAATTGAACATAGAAATTTAGAAATGTTTATTAAGGTTACTTATCAATATATCTTAAGATATAAATCATTTCATTAGTTAAGGGATGCTAAATTTTTCCATGTCTGTTAGTGATAACAATATGTGTAATTTGTATAGATATATTTACATAGGATAATTTCACTAATGAGCGGTAGTTTTGTAGTTTTTCCTTGTCTATTAGTGATAAGAAATTTGTAAACCATAATTTTAGATCAAATTGTTTGTTAGCGATAAGACATCGGTAAACTGCAGTTTTAAATAAACATTATATTTCTTGGGTTCCGTTTTATCTCTTTGTTATAAGACATCTTGTGCTGCAGTTTGTAGATAAGCAACAATATTTGGTTTTCCTTTAGTTATAAGATATGTGTAAATTGTAATATTAACTCAATTTAAAACTGAGAGGCATGTTTTTTTTTTGTCATTAAAGATTTACCCCCATATGCAAAAGTAATAAAGTGTGTTTGAAATGTATGTTAAAACAAAATTTCCATAGAAAAACCGGTTTTAGCGTATATTTCAAACTCACTTTATTTTTCTTGCATATGGGGGTTAGTATATAAGTAGATGTATTTTTAGAAAAAGTGGTTAGTAATAAATATATGTTTGAATATTGAACAATGCGTAAACACGAAAAAATCTTTTCGGCTATTGTCCAGATAACGACGGTACATTTGTGTTTTTCAATGCACACTCGTCTTTAAAGCGCCACACAGACTCAAAGGCTTATTCGAATAAAATGAGTTATATATCTACTAAATTACGCGTCGAATATTGGCTTTGATCGGATAAAAAATTACAGAGTTATAATGGATCAAACTCAACATTTTATACAACTTTTAACTTTTTTAACCAATTTTTGACATTCCGGAAGCTTTTATGTACAACAATTAATAAAACAAATCCATAGTTTTATAACTTTATTAAATAGTTCACGCAATTACAAAAATTGCAAGCCATAATGGACCGAAATCGGGCATAATCTAAAAATGCTGTAATAACATAACGAAAAACGTAGCATTTTTAAAAGTCCCTACATTTTAATGATTTGAAAAAATCTGTCCTTTTTTCCCTACGGTAATTTTTTTAGACAAAAATCCCTACGAATAGGAATTTTTCCCTACATATAACATCACTGACTATACTATACAATCCTACAATTCATGCACAAGAATATTTGATCGATTTCTGTCAGATATTCTTGTGAATGAAACAAAATGTGTTTCACTATGCCACACTGTATCAAACAAAATGGAAATATTTATATTATCTTACATTTTTGGTCAACTAATTCACAATGCGGTTTTTTTTATCAATTACTTAAAAATAGCAGCACTTATCCAATAGAAAATATTATTTTATGAATTTTTTTTTATAAAATTAGCAACTCGGACAGACATTTCAAAATATCTGTTACACATATTCACTTTTAATCCACTACATCATACTTTTTGAGCACAGTCGAATTTTTTGTGTGGCAGATCTAAATCTGATAGTGAATCACGGTCTTAAGCATCATTATTTTGAACTATCTCGTTTGATTCCCTTTTAGTGCTTTAAATTTATTTCGGATTTTGGACGAGCTTTGGCTAAAATGGAATGTAACTCCGCTGAACGTGCAGTTTTGTACTAAAATGATGCAAAAAAAAAAATAAAAATATTATTAGTTTATGTTTTTAGTTAGTTAGTTTGTACATATCGCACTTGTTGCTCTTAATGCGGTCAATTAAAAAAATTTTTTTATTTTCGTTCTTTAGAGGAATAAGTGCGATGTGTAAATAAGTCGGCACAATTAGGAGAAAAAAAAAATTGTACAAATATTTTTTACGTATTAAAAAGCTGCTGTGAAAAACAATTAAATTTTTGTAATCTTTTTTCTTGTGTGCAGGAAATACTCCAATATTTTGGAATAGCCAAACCTGCAACCTTCAGACCAATAGTTTAGTTCAGTTAGTGCATTTACAAACGTAACTAATCATTATTACTAGTCCAAAGAAATTTTATTCCAACGTAAGAAGTCTAAATGATCGATAAGTTAGAATTTCCCATTATAAATTTAAATTAAAACATTTCTACGCTTATGTTTTTAAATAATTTTTCGTTCTCTTTCTTCCTTTGTTTTTACTTAAGCAGTATATTTTGTTTTGATGATGCATTTTTACACTTATTTTCTAAATTCAAGTAATTACATTCTACAACAAAATCAATTTTATTTCAAATACAAAGGCTATAACGACTACTTATAGTAAACCATATATGTACATGCCTTTCCCATATATCATATACATACATATGTACCTTCTCAGAATCAGTCGTTAGAACCTTGTTATTATGAAAAAAATTATTTTGTTGCACTACACTGTAAAAATGTATTTTAATTTTATTTGCAAATTTTTCTTTTTGTTGAGTATGCGGCAATCTCAATGGATATTTTCACCACAAATTCTCTTACTTTTTTCCTTCCATTGCGCTGGTCCAGTGTTGCCAAGTTAGTTTTGGGGAGTAAAAAGTAGTTAGGGGGAAACTAAGGGTGCAAAAATGGTATTTAGGAATATTTTATGGTTATTTAAGTGTATACGAATACATAAAAGAACGCGAAAAAGAAATCGAGTTTATAGGTGATTATTTAATAAAAGTTTTATTATAACAAAGTTTTATTTCGTGCGGGTCAAATACGTCTATATGTCTGCATTTCATTGGTTCTTTACCAAATCATAAGTAGACGTCAACCATACCTTTGAAAAGTTTCACACTTCTTATCTTATGCACAGATTTTCAAAAATCATTTGAGAATTTACAAAAGATTTTTTGAAAATCCCCATAGAATAAGTGCAGTAGGTTTAGAAACTTATACGATACAAAACATACAATTTGTATTCGATATGAATCTATTTAATTTTTTAACAAAGAAAACTTTTTTAAAATGAAATTGGGAGAATATATCTAATAATAAATTTAATAAAACAATTTTTTGCAAACTTAAAATTCATATACAAATGGGGTTTTGCAAAGGAAGGATGGTATCACGATTTTTAGTTTAAACGTCAAATCTTCTTTTTTTGTCAAAAGGTAATACGCCAGAAAAAATGAGAAAAATTTATCTTATACCATGGACAAAACTCAAAAGTAGTAAATTGTATATACGTTGAATGAAACAAAATAGTATTCTATATATGCCCAAAAATATAAAAAAAAATTTACGAAAAGTTTTTGGGGTTTTTTTATTTTGCCTCAGTGCAAATTTGGGGAGTATTTTTTCGATTTGGGGATATTTTTGAAATATTACTTGGCAACACTGCGCTGGTCCATAATATAATTAAAAAGGAGAACAAATACTTACCCCTGAAACACTCTTTTGTAAACTTAATTGTGATACTAAACGTTTTCCCTCTTTACTGCCACACATATCTAATATCCGTTCTCGATTTAGTGCAAATAATTCCTCTGCGCTGAGACCTTTAATACGTTCAATTATTGTTGGCGAAAATTCTTTGGCTTTCAACCAGGTTACAACTTCTGCTGGACTAGATTTTTGATCAATATAAATTGTTAAAGTTTTATGGATATCAAGATCAGAACGTCGTTCCCTTTGTTTCAAAACATGTTTCAATTCGTCTTGCACCGTGTAGCCAGAATAGGTCGGTGTTTCAGATACAATTTTCGTTTCAGTTAAAGTTGTTGAAGGCTTAGCATAAATAACTTTTTTTTAAGGAGAAAGATTATTTGTAATAATATAACAGCCAGAACAGAAGTTCTGAAAAAGCTAAAGATTAATTAAAATTGATTGTGCAAGAAAAAAATGAATATAAAAGTGCATACATACATATATGTGCACAAATAAATTTGCATACAACAAATACTATAAATACAAGGCATCTGACCAGGAATGGCAAATGGAATTTTAAGATCGTGCCAAACGGTTTCTAAAATTTAATTTTTTAGAACTTAATCTTACTGTACCAAAACATATTTTGCTTATTATTTTTATTTATTAAAAATACTTATAAAAAAGTACTTACACTAATTTTCTGCTGAATAACAGAAAACAAATCGCTTAAATTTTTTTTGTGGATACCATTTCTAACATTAATATGTAAAAATGTTTTTGATTTTAAGTTCATTCAATGCTATTTTGATAGCAAATTATTTATTCGGAATTTTATACTAGCTATAACAAGAGAATACATAAAGTAGTCTGCGTCTGTGCTTGAATTATATTTGGGCAAGAAAAAATTCGTCCAATATTTGCAGTTATAAAAACATTAATTAATGTGATTCCAAAAAAAATATGTTTTCCCTGATATTGCTCTGCTGTTTTTTAAAGCTTTTAGTCAATAGACAGCTTTAAGTTTGTTATAATTCTACCCAATTTACTTATCTAGTTCCTAAATTTTACTTTTCTAAATTCTCTGCTTTCAAAACTTAGCAGAATTTAAATTAAATTCAGTTGCACAGGCCTATAAGAAGGAATGGGCCAAACACAAAAAATAGCATGGTTTTAAAGAAAATATATTTGTATCGGCATTTTGAAAGTCTACGTCTGGCCTTTATTTTAGGGCGAGCTAAAGTAAACTCTTTTTGCACATTGTTATATCCTTATATTTTATATATAATATTAGCTTAGAACTTGGACATAAAATACTACGAGCGTAATTTTTGTGTAACATTTTGACTCTTGACTGCCGTCTGTGTGTTACATTTTGACTCTTGGGTCCCTTTTGTCTTTCGGGCAAAAGGACAAGTGGAATAAAAAGTCCTTCAAAAATAAATTTAATTAAATTCTACTATAAATCTTTAAAAATGCCAAAAGTCCAAAATTAAACTTGAAAGTCAGAAATAAATCATAACTTTTTTGTTTTAGAAAATGAACAGCTAAGATTTAGAGGGCAAAAATCCTCCTCAAAAACGATCTATGTAGTGTTTGACGCAAGAGTGCTGAGCTTATCTTATACGTAATATTTGAGTAATACAAGATATCCTATGCAAAAGAGGGAATTGCAACTCCTCCTGAAATAAAAACTAAATATAAGCTTTCAAAACGCCGGTACACTAATATCTATTTTGAACCTCTCTGCCGGAATTCGTTATCAGAACCTTGTTGTTATTGTTTGTGTTGAACAGTGTGATGGGAAAATAAAACAGGTGGACCTCACTATAAGCTGTAGCGATATTAGTTTTAAAATTTCTATTAATTATTCTAATTGTATTTATAAATTTGGTAATAATAATTTTACCACTTTGGGCCTCAGTAGTCTATGTAGACATGGAAATAAGTCAACACATATACTTTTTGGAAAATTTTATAGTTGACCTTTTTTAAGATATATGGATTTTAATATTGGAAACTCCGTTAATTTTTCTGATTTTTATCTATAGCTTTGGATATAATAATTTTTCCACTTTGAGACTAATAGGGCATTTACCCTGTCTCGAATTCTAGTACTTACGACATTTCGAGCTAAATCTAGTTGTTTTTTACTAGATTTCCCATATAAAATGAAATATACTTTTGTCAGTTCGATTCGTCTTAATTCTTGGAGTGTCACTAAAGATATGACAGTAGTCAAAATTCAATATGGCGGCCAACAAACGCCATTTTGTTTATACGAAAAAAATAAAAAATCGGCGAACTATATCAAAATGGGTATCAATCGACAGGTATTTGAAAATCATCTTTAGGTTTTCTTATGATTTTAATTTCGAATGACCATTTACGATCTGTGACGGTTTAAAGTTGTTTTCTTTTATTTTTTTATGCAGCCGGGTTTTTTGATTTTTTAAATTTATGTCTTGTTATTTTATTTATACTACCTTGTGCAACATTTTTATATAAAAAGTTAGTGAACTAGTTACGCTCTATAAAACTTTTCTAATTAATTTGTGTGCATTAGCTAAGTCGGAACTTGTTGGGTTATAGTTTAAGATAAATTTCAGTCAAAGTATTTATTTTTATATACAAAATGTTGAAAAATGTCAAAAAACCTTAGTGTAAACGATATAGATTTCGATAAAGATTTCGAAACAATGTAAATGCCTTATAAGAGGTCTGTGTAGATATGAAAGTGAACAAAAACATATACATATATTTTTGAAAATGTTAATATTTGCTTTTTTAAGATATTGTGATTTTTATTTTCAAGTATATAACTTTTTTTAATTTTTACTGGGGGCTGAGTTAATTTTTGACCACAGCATTGGGAAGATATATTGTTGAGCTCTGCAACTCCAAAATTTTTTTTAGATATCTGCAATTATGTAAGTAAACTCAACAACAGATATACCTTTTAAAATTTTGATGATGTCATAGCTTCTTAACTAGATGACCCAGGAACGTAACATTCTATATATGTGTTTTAGGTATATTAAAAGCAGTACATATTCACCCCTATCGCGAATGTTATGGGAATAAGTTGTTTGGGAGTAAACGTGTATTCCCATCCCCAACAAATTGGTATCGCGAATTTTTTGGGAGTAAAAAGTCTATTGTGAATATCATGGGAGTAACAATTTCTATTTTGAATTGTTTGTTTTGATTTATAAATAGTTTGCGTGCTTATAAAAGAAAAGTCTATTTTGTGAAGAAAAGTGTTAATTTAAAATGAATAGTGTTTATTTCCGTCTCCTGATTTTGGAAGAAGAAAATCAATCACGGAACGATTGCAGCGAAGACATATACACGATAAATCAGATCCGCTATCGTTAACGGAGACAAGGTAAAAGTCCTAAAGATTTAAATGTGTTTGTCTCTAAATCAAATGTTTTTGACAGGTTTCAGGAATATTATAGAATTAACAAAGATGCTTTCCAATCCCTACTAAACGTGTTGGAAGAAAACTTGCCTCCTAGAGGTAAAATGTTCGGTACCCACCGTAGTGAAATTGGCTAGCACTTTAAGATTTTTGGCGGAAGGCAGCTACCAAAAGGGGGTGGGCAGACAAATCGATGTCGGCTTAGCACAATCTACATTTAGTGAAGTGCTAGCAGAAGTTTTAGTGACATTAGAAAAGGTTTTGTGCCCCCAGTGGATTGTGTGGCCATCTCTTGATGAAAAGAAAGAGATTTCACCATACTCTGGCTGCGCGGACAGGCTTCCACCAAGCAAGTACTTTGATCTTTATTAATACTCCTTCAATAAAATAAGTTTAATAAAGTTGGACATTTAAAAACAAATATGTAGCAACTTACATGTGTACTTCTTGTTCCCAATAAAAATTTTTGTAAATTAATTTTGTAAAATAGTTGTTGGGAGTAAATAATCGCGATGCCATATTTTTTATGTTTGTGAACGCATTCACAAAAAATTTCTATGAGAACATTCACGATAGCAAATCATAAAATTTGGGAGTTTTGTCTTGGGAACGTTCATTCGCGATAGGGGTGATTGAGTTTCATTCGAATTTTAGTTGGAACAACTCAATATCTTTTTCACTTTATAATTCTGTCGAAAAAAGTAAACACTTGTATATTCATTTATACGGTTTTGACTAGGGATTGGGAATCGAGAATTCCCGGGCGGGAATTCCCGGGAAAAGTCTACTTTTAATTTCCCGTTATCCCGGGAAAATCTCAAAAATTTCCCGGGAAAACGGGAAAATAGAAGTACACGTTATTTCATAAATATATGGACATTTCTGACATACATATTTATAAAATGGCGTAAGTGAACGCCAAATTTTTCTTTAATATCAAAATTTTCAATGTTTTTTTAATATTACAAAAGTTTGTTTCTCTCTAAGTTCTCTTTTAAATTTGGAACGATTTTGCGTCATCCCACGTCAAATTTGGTTTGTAAACAGACCGGTTTCGGCTATGTGCCATCTTCAGTGTTCTATTGAATACTAAAGATGGCACAGTATTCAATAGAACACTGAAGATGGCACATAGCCGAAACCGGTCTGTTTACAAACCAAATTTGACGTGGGATGACGGAAAATCGTTCCAAATTCAAAAAAACCCCGTCGGAAGAAAAACACAACACTTCTCTTTTAAAGTTGCTATGTTTTTAATCGTCTGTTTAAATATTAATACCCTGTTTCTCGATGTCGAAGGACATTTTTCATTCTTACAAATTCATTTGTAAAAAAATCAAATTCTAAAACTTTGTCCTTGCTTCAAGTAAATCTTTATATTGGACTTAGAGATGGGCGCGTGTCAAAATGTTCGTGACAGAAAATCTGATTTCGTTCGCGTTCGGGTCGAATCGTGTTGAGCAAACTTGAACGAAAAAACACAAACCGATTTTCAGATTAAAATATATTTATATGAATGCAGAGGCTTGCCGCACAAGATTATTGAGCGAAAATCTTGATAAGTTACTGTTTCTCAACAAAAATATGTAAATAAGAATACAAATAGAACATGAAGCGTTAAAATAGAAGAAAAATATGTCTTTGAATATAAAAAAATTAATGTTTTTATTTTTGGATTTGATTTCGTGCGTGTTGTGTCGTGTTCGTGTTTTGAAAATTTGGGGCCTGCATGTTTCGTACGTGTTTCTACATCCGGGATTCATGTTCGTGTCGTGTTGAGAAATGTCGACACGCGCCCATCTCTAATTGGATTATAAAGTAAATAAATAAACGTAACTGTAAGAAAGAAAGAATTCCTTCGACATCGATAAACAGGCAGTAAAATGTGCATAAATTTTTTTTAATACAAAATAAAAATGTGAATAGTTCAAACTTATGCAGAAATTTCATAAAAATTGCATGAAATTGAAGCCGAGAAACATTTTTGCTTAATTCGAAAAGTACATGCGAGATGAATTTAGTAATAGATGTCGTTTAATCACTATAACAGAACAAATTGGAATACTTTTTACCTTTTTTGTACTTAACTATAAGAATCGTCCTGGAACTTTTGCAAGAAAAATAATTCAAAATATTGAACTAGAAAGCCGAAATAATAAAAATGTTCAGACATATACCTATTCAGATCAAAATAAAAAATTACGTAAAAATAAGAAACATTACTGCAAGTTCTTTATAAAATGATTTAGAGGCGTTAAAATAAAATGTTTAACTAATTAATTATGCCTTAATTCACAAAAAAATTTTCTGACTTATAACAGACTAATAAAACAAATTTTCATACAAAATTTTTTTTAATAAGTCTCTTATTAATCAAAATTTTTTTATTTCGTATATTATTTTACAAACGTATTTTTTCTTTAAGATTTAAATTCATCATTAAATATTTTTTACTTCATTTCCGTGCCATTTCATTGCCGTTTTTATTGTAATAATTTATCGAAACAATTCCGCTTTCAACTTGTTTTAAGTAAAACTGTTGAAAAAAAGAAATGGATTCGATTGTAGCGATCAAAGGTTTTTTGCTTAAGCAATATTGCACTTTGATTACTAAAATCAAAACCGATGATTTATTTCAAGGAATACTTTAAGCCAATAGACATTTATTTGATAGTCTATTCTATTTAAGTACAAAATTTTAATTTTTTATTTTATATATAATTTTATATATAATATATGTATATAATCTATTTATATATTTAATACATATATAATACATAAATATTTTTTGGTTTTTAAATAAAGAATACAAGTATAAAAAATATGGAATGCATATAATAATCTAATATAAAAATATTAAAAAAAACATCAGATGCTTTTTTCTTTTATATATAGTAGACAACACATACATACATATGTACATCTTTATGTATATGCCAAAATACAAATTACACATTAATTATTGGTCAGTCTCAAGAAAGCATTTAAATCTATTCAAGTAAATTGTGTTTGGTTTTAAAGTTTTATTTGCATTGTACAATGTAATGAATAATAAGGTACTAATGACTGATATTGGTTAAGGGGAGACAAAAGTATATAGAAGAAAATCGGCGTTTGAAAAGTTTACGTCTGACTTTTATTTTAGAGGGAGTTAATTTCCCCCTTTTTTCACATTGTTATAGTGCATCTGCATAGGAAATATTAAAAGTCTTAGATTTTAGATACAAGATATGTGCAGCATGACGAACATTTTTGTGGAACATTGTAACCGTCTAACCCTTCGTTGTATGGATCTTTTTCGCCCTTTCTCTCCATAAACAGCGATATGGGGCTAAAATGTCCTATATCAATATTTGTCACAACATTCTACTATAACACTCAGAAAAAAAGATTAGTTAGAAAATGTTTAGGCCGATAAAATATTAGTTGAATGACTATATTTCAACTCTAGCTACCAATTTTCTATGAATCCAAAAAACAATCCATGTTCATTACCATAAGAGCATAATTGTAATAAAAATATGATTTTGACGATTCTTAAATTGATTAGGTCAACCGATCGTATGCTTTTGTCATGACTAAGTAACGAATATTATGAATTGGATTTTAGTAACAATTATTGTTATTTGCAACTAAAAAATTGTCTTTCTAGATTTACTTAACTTTTTATCGGTTGCTGCAACTAGCTAGTGGTTACATTTTATTGTCATTGATACACCTAACCGATTAAACGGTTCTTTTTCAATATGAATTCTATGATAGTTGTTGCAACTGCCAAAATTCGATAGGAAACAAATCCGGTTGTCTCAACGAATATGTTTTCTCTTTGCAGAAATGCACAAGTCAAAACTATTAAAATAAAAAAAAAATAAAAAAATTACCATACAAGAGAAATATTTATATATAATATTTATTTACACAAAATACAGCGATATAACGTTATCATACATTGAAGAGTTAGAGCACAGGACAAAATCTCGTTTTTGATAACAAAAATCGCGGTATTCAATAATATTCTTGTTAATATTTTTTGGTCCCCTTTATCAGAATCAGTTGCCAGAACCTTGTTATTTTGCGTTTGTTGTACAGTTTTTCTTAAAATAAATTAGTGAATCGCACTACTGGGCAAAGTAAATATCCCAAATTGACAAATATGAAGAATGAAATTATTCACTTTCACTGTAATAGCAATACATTTTTAAAACTCAACTGTAAAGTTCAAAAATGCTGTCTGTAGGAAACGGTAAAATATGACTTAACCTCTTTTTCTTTATTAACATAAAAATTTTCAAACTTCAAAAGCTCATAATACGAATTTTTCATATGACAGCCAGCAAAGATCGAACGTCTTCCTACGTAATTCATAAAGGCAATAATTTTTCATACCAGTGGGAGCTAAAAAATATATGCGCTAAAATTGGCTTCCAATAAGACCATCCTAAACCATCAAAATTACAGACGACTATTGCGCTGCTGTGTGTAAACATAAAATATTAATGTAGCCGAGCGTGATAACTGATTTTGAATTGATCATTACAAAACCTTATACATATGTACATATACCTTGTTGAGACTTCCCACTTTGAATCTATGCTCAGACAGACAATATTGCAAAAATACAATATTAAGTATTCAAAATATTAAGTATTCATACAACATATCGTCATATGAATTCATAAAAGCCCTAAGTTACATTGAAGTAAATTTACAGGAGAAGCAAAAAACTCTTTAATATGAAAAATCAACCCATGAACAGGCCATGCATACTTATAATAATAACTTTACATGGACGAATAGAGGAGTAAAGCTTAGGAAGGGAGTCGTAGGCTTCTATTATGATTCACCACTAAACTAAGTTGAGTTGTCAATGTTACGACCCAACTTAACCTTTTTTTTTGTATTATGATTCACTCGAATGCTATGTTTTTTGAAACAAAATATTTTAAATATTTTTAGTTTTGACCATACTATTTTTTTCTTGAGATTGTATGTTTTATGAATATGTTAACAATATTGGTTGACAAATGGGATGGGTTGGCGCCTGGAATAATGAATCAAAAGTAACACAATAGTTGAAATAAAAACCAAAACACACCTGATAAAAAGCAATTGTCTCACGTTGATAAAAGTTCTAATCCACAATAAGAATTTGACAACTACGGCTCAACTATCAATTTAGTTGTGAATCATAGTAGGGGCCATAATAACATTTATTTTGATACCGTGCATCATAGTAAATGAAAAAGTCATATGACGATATGTATGTTAATATATATTTCGATATCTAATGTACAGAAAAATTATATAACGTTTTCTTAAGATCTTTATACATAATTTTATTACAATTTAAGTTTCAGCTTAATTTTTTGTGCGGTTTTCCCAACTCGGAAAAAAATAGATTTTATCATCATCTTAAAAATATGCCTAGCTCGAAAAATTCAATCTGACCTTTCCAATAAGAAAGAGAATTGACTTTTGAATCGAATAATAACACAATGGCCAATAATCATAGTCAAACGTTAAAGAAAAAAACTTTAAATAAATAGCTTGTTATTAACTATTTTCTTACTATAGTGAAAAAGTAAGTATGCTTTAACTTGAACCAGTTTTAAGTGGGTGACACATAAAATGTGTAAAATGTTTTCATACAATCTGTAACAAATGTCATCTCCGATCTTTGTAAATTGTCAGAAAATAAAAGAAAACGAAGAATATAAAATAAAAAAAAAACAAATAAATAGCAAAACATTAAAACTAATTTGTATATGGCGCATTACTCGCCAAATCGGCCAGTTTGTGGCCCGACCCCTTTCGATTTAGTTAATTTTAGGATATGTTTTGGTATGTATTAAACGCAATGTCCATCCCAATTTTTCAGTATATTACTCCCACCAGGGGTAAAGTAATAGGTTTTTAAAATTTTGAGCAAAACAATTTTAATTAATTATAGATCAATAATAAAAATTGATATGTTAATACAGTAGGGTATGAAAATCGACATTTTCAAAAAGTCCGACCCCTTCGATTTTTTTATATATATCCAAAAATATTACGCAACTTTTAGGAAAATTTCAAGATGTAATCTAACCTTTTTCTATTTGTTTCGAGTTTTTTAAATTTTATTTTTGTTATTAATTATCTATAGCACTACTTAAAATGATAATGAACGATATATTTTTTGAAGTAAATTGAGGTCACTGAATACGAATATTATATTAATATATAATAGTTTTCCAGATATCTGTATTAAAAAACTGTACTGAAACAATTGCATCTAAAGCATAAAGCTTATAAAAAACTCTAAAGAGTGTTTTATTTTCTTTCAGCCAGTGATTAAAATGTGTTGATCGGACTAAAATCTAGCGAGAGTTATATGCCTTGAAAGCCAATAAATTTAATTTTTGGATGTCTTTTTTCAAAATGAAAAACATCGACAAAAAAAGGTCTATAACTTGACCAGATCTACCTACATATAATCACTTCGATGCGCTGAGTCAGAATCTTTGGTTCGTTTTTCTCGTACGCAGTCAAAATTTCAAGCAACTCGAGAAAAACTGCATATATTTTGTAGACATTTTAAACAGTATTTTGCAATTTACTGAGTCCGAATCAAAGGACCGTTTTGCTCATACGCCGTAAAAATTACGAATTTCATGTATGTAGGTGTGCCTGGTCTAATGTACAGACCACTTTTTTTAGTGCTAGTAATTTTTAAAATAAACGTCCAAAAACTAAATTTTTTAGATTTTCAAAGCATATAACTCGCTAGATCTAGTCCGACCAACACATTTTAATCACTTGCTGAAAGAAAAGAAAAAAACTCTTTAGAGTTGTTTATAAGCTTTGTGCTGTAGATGCACTTTTTTCGAGATTTCTGTCAACAACTTAAAAACCCTAAAATTACAGCTTTTTAAATGCAAATATCTGGAAACCTATTTTCTTGAAAAATTCACTGACCTCAATCTAATTCAAAAAATATATCTTTCAGACATCATTATCATTTTCAGTAGTGTTATAGATAAATTAATAACAAATAAATAAAATTTAAAAAATTCGAAAAAATATAAAAAGTTGAGATCACATTTCCCTAAAAGGTGCGTAATATAGAATAGTATTTTTGAAATTTTTTAAATAAAGTCGAAGAGGTCAGACTTTTTGAAAATATCGATTTTCATTTTTAAACGTTAACAGCTAAGTGATAATTACACCGAAATTTTTTTTGTTTTTTTTCTCACATAACATTTAAAGACGAATAAAATTATACCCTACTTTTTTAACATATCAATTTTTATGGTTCCGTACACCAAAAGTATAAGGAACCCTATTGTTTTCGCTCCGCTGTCCGTCTGTCTGTCTGTCACAGGCTGTTTTCTAGGGAACCGTAAAAGCTATGGATCTGAAATTTTCACAGAATTTTTAAAACATAGGCCGCTAGAACAAAAAATATATATGACAGTTAAAAATTAAAGGGTGTTTAAAGCGAGCAACAAAACATGTTGGAATACTAATGTAATATACAGACACTTATAGTGTTAATTGGTGTAGTTTGTAGAATAGGCTACACCAATCAACACTGATATTTAAAACAATTAAAATTAAAGGGTGTTCTATCAGTTAATGTAATTTTGAGTATGTAATTTAGACAATTTGCTGTATCTTGGAAACCGTAAGCGGCACACTCTGGAAATTAAAAAAAAAACGCTAAAACTAAAAAATTCCAAAATTAAAAAAATTTTAAAACTAAAACTACAGAAAAAAAAATCACCAAAAACCGAAAAAACTTCCAAACCCGAAAAAAGCGCCAAAACTAAAATAAATCACTAAAACTAAAAATATCGCCTAAAAGCGAAAAAAACCTTACAACAAAAAAAAAAAAATGCCGCAACCAAAAAAAAAAATCGCCAAAACTAAAAAAATCGTAAACAAAATTGCAAAAAACGAAAAATCGCAAAAGAACGAAAAATTAACCAAAATTAAAAAAACGTCAAAACAAAAAAAATCGCTAAACCACCAAAAAAATAAACTTAAAAAATAAAAAACCTAAAACAAACGAAAAAGCAAAATGAAAAATTGCCAAAATAAAAAGGGCAAAAACGAAGAGGGAAATATGTGTATTCGTACGGAACCCTTCGTGTGCGAGTCAAAGTCACTCTTTACTGTATTTATATCGAGATATAACTAATTAAAATTTATTGCTCAAAATTTTTAAAAATCTATTACTCCATCCCTCGTGTGAGTAATATAATTGGTATAGACATTGCGTTTAATACGTGCCGAACCAAATCCGAAAATTAACGAAATCGAAGGGGGTCGGGTCACAAACTGGCCGATTTGGCGTGGAATGTCCCATATTTCGTTAAATAAAAGTATAAATGCGTTGATAAAAAACAGGATATATATGTATATATAGTATTATTGATAGTTTAGCAATATTGAATTGCATTGCAAGTTTGCTCACATCAGCTAAAAAATCTGGTGTTAAGCTTGCTAAAAACAACTTGAGCCATTTTGATATATAAAATAGACTTTTACGTTTAAACTACATTCTTAACTGTCGATAGTAGACCAAAAGTATGTTTTCATCAAAATTAAACTTTAGAACCCTTAAAGTATACTTCCTTTATGATTATGATTATGGGCCAATGAATTTAATATCAGGAATTAATATTAAAGCATAGGCAGCCCGTCTCATAGCATAATTGTGCATAGACAATTTTTTTATTCTTATACTCTTTATTCTTTAGTCGTCAATGAGATAGCGATGGGACACATACAGCGAATGCTTTTATATATATTTCAGGAATATTTAGCTAGCAAACACGGGAGTTTCATTTCGAGCTGATGATAATGATATGCGAAAAATATTTCATGATAAATAATGCATTTCATAAAATACAATAGCCCAATTCACAATCTTGTGCAAATGGTATTGCATCGTAGCATTTGCAAAATGGTATAGTATATTTATACTCACCACTAACAATTGTTAAGTGGTGAGTATCAATATGCAATACCATTTTGCAAATGCTACGATGCAATACCATTTGCACAAGATTGTGAATTGGGCTAATGACTTTTATGCTATCAAGTATTTAAGACAAAAAGAAAATGTCATTAAATATATTCTGATGCCTTTCATAGTTTAAAAACTAAGGAAAGAGAAGAGATTTTAAATAAAAATAAAATAAGCAATTGGTTATGAAGCTTGGATATTGTTAGGCATGGAAGACTGTCCATTTTCTGATGGGATATTTATTAAAAATATTTTTTATAAAATATTGCAAAGACTGAATTATAAAAATAGTTTGGAAAATCAAAAAGTGCACGCCTCATAATCTCATTTAGACCGTGAAGTTAAATAGGCTTCTATTCCTAATTATACTGAAGCGTAAAAAAAAGGACTCGATTAATGAAGTCTTTCGGTCGTTATCGTGACCACATACAGGATCCGTACATACAGACAAACGGACGTCCAAGACAGAACTTTTTTAAACAGTTTTTTAATTAGTTTATATAATAAAAATTACATTAAAAATGTCATGAGTGTTAAAAATAATATTTTTTCTTAATATGTGTGTGTATATGTTTTTTACAAGTGCAATATATGATAATAATAGGGCCATTTTAAGTTTGAAAAATCAATAGTTTCGCGTGAAGTGAGAGTAGTACCCACCTCAACGCTTCGCTTATGAGGCGTGCAATAAATCTATACAATTTCTTTCCCTTGTCGCCTCAAACTGTAGTACGGAGCTTTGCTCAATTAGGGGAGTCTGTAGAATCCATTATTAGGGAAACTAATGAATAAATTGTGAACTTATTTTTTTGTAACAAATTTTCATGTTTTTTGAAGCACTAAGGCAATAAAGCGCATAACAATACGCTTTAAAATAATAGCTTATTTCGGAGCAGTCAACGTATATGAAAGAAACCATAAAAAAATCTGATTTCTCACTGCTGACACTATGCAACTTTTTAAGCGAGAAAGTTCCATATATTTTCAGTTTTAGTGCTGGATGGTGATGATTTTCTGCGCTTCAAAAATCGTTTTTTTTTTGTATCAAAATTGTAGTAGTCCAAACCGGGAACTCGCCATACAAAAATCAGCAGCGATATCGGCAGGTTTGTAAGCGCTAATTTTCGCTATAATAGTAAAAACCAGCTTTTTAGAAAAAAATTGTTTACTGGAAATAATCAGTGTAACTCGCCCCTAAAATTAGTTCCAGACGTAGTCTTTACAATCTTTTTCGCTTTTGTTGTGTAGTGTAGTTAATTTGTTAATATCATTTTCTCCAATTAAATGAAAATAATGTGCAAGCGCACTTTATTTCTTCCAATGGAGTAGTTTTATATATGTAAGTAGATCTTAAGAAAGAGTTATTAAATTAAATTGTTTGTTATCCTGTACCTGATACTGACTTTAATAATTGATATCGAAATTATTAGTGTAAATAAAAATGTGGTTTTTGGTGTATCTACATACGAATAAAATAACATAAAGGAATTAATTTTATATTTAACTCTATTGAGTGCTTTTTATATAAATAGAGCACATAAATACATACATATGTAGGTATATATGTATTATATGTTATCTTTATGTGTATGTAAATTTGACTGAAGACACAATAAAGCAACAAAAATACAATGTAATGAATAGTACATACATGACAACATAATATAAAATAAATTTGGATCATTTACGTTGCAATTTAAACATGTTTCAAAGACACAAACAAACGAAGAAACAAACAAAAAATACATGTTAAAACAAATAGGTGTTTCGTGTTACATAAAACTGGCGGGTTGCATATACAATACATATTTATATTATTTCTACTCAATACTAAATAGTTAAAAATATGCAAAACTTTAGACTAAACACAGAAGTTAAAAGTATCTAAACTCTCCTTTCTTACCCAAATGTTTGTTGCGTATCCAATCGGCGTTGTCATTGCTAGATGTACGTGTATCAAAATTGTCCTTGATTATAAAAAAAATGTTAAGAAACCTAATTAATAATCAGAAATTAAAACAAACTTACAGCGGTACTAGAATTTCTTGACTTTGTATAGTTGGTTTGTTGAGGATGGCTGGCATACATGTTATGGCTGCGTACAGTTTCGGTGTCACCATAATTATAGGGTGTTACAATTGTGTGTGGTACATGAGCCATCTGCCCTCGCATATTCCTGGCTTTCCACCATTTCCTTGAGTCATCGAGAATCTAGAAGTCGTCCATAAAGAATTACGTGTGATGTATAAGTAGATTGCAATAGTATAGAAATATAAATGAAAACTAAGCAAAACACACCTCGAGATATTCACCACGAACCACACTTAGCTCCTTATCATTATTTGCAGTACGGGGATATGTAACTAATACGATTTTAGCACCAGCTGCTTGTAATTCATCTAGCCACTGCTCAACCATTTGATTATCTCCGGCGGAACGTGCGGTACTAGACATTTCTGGAACTGTATGGCTTAAAGCAGTTGGTGAAGATGAATTAGCCTGATCCATCATATAACCTTGAGCAGAAGAACGTGTGCCTCTACTATAAAGATTTTGTACACCAGTTGTGATTGCTTGTATTGCTAACGCACCCCCCACATCTTCCCCAGTACCAGTTGCTGTTGTTGCTGCAATATTCGAATGATTTTTGGTATTTTGTTGGTGGTCACTGTATGTCATAGCCACTTCACTGTACCGATCTGCTGTGTCAGTTGGGTTTTCAAAATTATATTTATCACTTCCATCACAGTCATCGTAACTAAGTACGACATTATTATCATGCGTACCAGAACCGCTATTACCTGTAATATCTACAGGTAAATCACGGCCATTGTCCGTGTGGGTACGCTTTTTCATACTGCTGCTTATAGTAGCTGGCGGCGGAGGAGTCATGGCAGTTGGTTTTTCCAAGTCATCAATTATCAAATAGTCTGGAGACCAACCATCTGAAAAAACAGGATGATAAGAACCAACATCATCCTTCCATTGATCCCGTGGCACTGTCCAAGCGTCACCTAAGGAACGCCAAAGTTCGGTCTCTTTGCTTGTCACACAATTTATTAGTAAATTAACAGCTTCACGCGTTAGTAAGGGATTTATGACTCTGGTAGGAAGCTGAGATTCATAGTATGTATCGCTCGCTGCCTCAACAATTAATGCCAAAGGTGTAAACAAAAAATGTACTAGCTCGGGAGCATTTGGGTCATGTATATGAGCTTTAAGTTTTGCCAGCAAATTAAAAGAGAGCTTAAACTTGGCAAATATATCAATAAATTCCTTTTCGTGTGGTGGCCGTGTACGCAACGTCAATAAACCTTCTCCTGGATCTTTTTTCTTTGATTTTCGATTGCGCCTTCTTCTTTCAAGCTCTCTGGAGGCAGCTGCTGCATGCTGTAGACGTGCTATAAACTTTTCGATATCATCAAAACAATGATTAAGTACATTGACATCCCTTTCATATTTGTCACTAGACACTGAACTAGTTTCGTCATTCAAATTAACACCGCTAAACCCTCCTCCGCCTA
Organism: Panzeria rudis; assembly: GCA_956483635.1. Taxonomy (NCBI): domain Eukaryota; kingdom Metazoa; phylum Arthropoda; class Insecta; order Diptera; family Tachinidae; genus Panzeria; species Panzeria rudis. The sequence goes on from OY101452.1 coordinate 408,367, forward strand.
ACGCACGCGAATCATGTATACCACCGTGGTCAGAATCAGTTTCGCCTAAACCCATTGCTAAGTTATCATTATCAGTTCGCATGTTATATGCGTGTTGTTCTTTACACAAAGACCGCTGCTGATAACCTTGTTCGGCATTTCGAGAATGCATTATTTTATTATGTCCAACTATTCCGCCGCTATTACTATTAGAATCCATATATGCTTGCGAATGGGAGTTGCTATTATGAGGTATTTGTTGTTGTTGCTGCTGCTGTTGTTGTGTTTGACGCGAACCCCCTTGTAATATCATTGCCTCACGTTGTTGTAAATCAAAATTACCTCTTTGTAAGTTTTTAAGATCCTCTACCAAATGTACGGCTGAAACACTTTGTGACTAAAAAGAAATAAAAAATAAAACAAAGAACAATTTTAAACACAATGTTTTCTTTATCAAATGTGATTGCATGTTACAAAGTAATTTTGCAAACCTCTACATAAATATAAATATGAAAATAAAGCAAAGTTCTTATTTAAAAATGGGAACTATGTTCTTGCATGGTACAATAATTCACTTTAACTTCCTAGAAGTAGATCAAAGCTATGTCTTCAAGGATCTCATTACTGTCGTCAATGATAGAGTCTTTGTCATTTCAAAATCAAGTCAGTTATTTCATACCTAATAGCGAAGCTTTGACGTGCTATTGACTGGGAGATATCTGATAACTAAAATTCTTACCCATGGTAGAATGGAAAAAATGTTGCCAAGTTATCAAATTGCCCAAATATGAGGGGACAACCTGATGGTGACAAAAGAATATATAGCACCTTACATTCAAAATAAAATGATAGTGAAATCTAACCAATTTAAGTAGTTAACCTAGTGTTAATGTAACCTGTTGTTGCAATTTCATTGGTTAAAATAACTGCGTCTGCTTCGAGTTCATAGGATAAAATTAGAAATTTTGTGATACAGTGATTTATCCCTACCTAAAGAATTTTGCTAGTTATATAGGATATTTTACATGGGTTCCATATCTGGTCGTACGTAGGACCCGAGAATTTGGCTATGCTTTTGTATATTTATTTTAATAACAATCACAACCCGCAAAGTGAATCGGCTTCTCTGAAGAAACATGCAGAATATTTGTTGGGAATTGAACTCCCGACCTTGTAGCTTATAGACTAGCATCTCTACCAATAAGCCACAGCGGCTAAATAAAAAAGAGTATATTTTAGTTTTTAAAAATTTTTGAATCATTTATACGAGTAAATTGATATTTTAACTGGACATGGCACCTCCATATTTTCTCTGGTACTATTTTTACGTCATAGGACAATTACATTTGGAACAAGCGGCTAAAATTTTCCACAGGGAAGTCAAAGCTTCAATAATGATCGATAAGAAACAAATGATTTGTATTTGTAAAGAAAACCGACCGGTTAAAACTAGATAAAAGAATAGTGTTGTGTATTACATTTATTATAAAAAAGTTGAGATTCGACAAACGTAATAAGGTCCAATAAATACATTGATAAATATCTATTAGATATAGATGCCCTACTTAAATCACATTTATTATTACTCACCTGAAAAATATGCATTTCAGAACGTGATCCACTACCACCCGAAACAATAAAGACTATAATGTTATTGTACAACTCCATAGCATCCGTAGAAGTAAAAGCAGTTGGTTCTTGAATAAGCGAAGCAGGGAATCTTTCGATAATATTCTGAAAAATAAATATTTTTCAATTTAATTATTTTATAAATGTTTTAAATTCTTTTACTTACTCCTGTTTCATAATCCATTATTAGCACCCAACGATAGTCTAAACATAACTGCATCTTTTGTGACCAAATGCCAGTTGTTTTTTCTAACTGCAACAAACGTCTCATGCCGTCAGCTGGATAAACTATACCAGAATCTTTATTAACTGTAAATGTAGCCAAGTGCTCTAGCAAATAGGTAGGCTTATCATGTAATACGATGTCACTGTCATCATTACGTCCGACACTTCCACCACCGTCTTCACCGCCGCTGCGAGACTCACGTTCATCACCTGAATAACCTCGATGGCTACCGCTATCAGTAATGCCACCACCACCGTTAGAATGCGGGAATGACATTTTTATTGCTCCTTTTCAAAACAGCAATTCCAAGCTACCGCAAAAATGGCGAATTTTTGTTATCCCAATTAAAAAACATTAAACAGCAAATATACTGCTGCAATATAAAGAAATATGTAGTATGAATATCTCCTACGTATTTTTCAAATAACTTATTGTATAACATTGTAAAGCCTACAGTGAAAGAAACACCTTCATAATGCTGATGTAATTTGACATCAACGCTATGTAAAGTGTCTTCATTTTTGACCCCATGACACTTTTCACCATTGTGATGTCAACTTTTACATCATCTGGTCATCAATGCCAATGATGACAAATCTATCATCAATGCAGTCGGGTTTTTTGATTTTTTTAATTTATATCTTGTTAAAAATGTGTTCAAACACAAAATTAAAACAATTACATTTGTATTAAAATACAAATTACAAACATTATAACGTTGTTTACTTATTTCTTTTGTACATATTTTACACTTTAATAATATATAATAAGTGGCATGGTATTGATGCCATTTCAGTCATAACATTTATGACACTTTAACTATGACAAAATTATATGATGACTTTTGTCATCAGATTGATGTATGTTTTCGATTCATTGATGACAGTAATCTGATGATGGGGCTTCATTTATGAATATACATCGAGATTAATGTTGAAATCTTCCCGCTACCTGATTTTAAAAAAATCGAGATTCTCACTATTTTTTACAAAAAATGCAACAGTACATAAACTACCGTTGTTATAAACTACCCGAGTAATAGTCAAAATTCCCATTTGGCCAGATTATCGTATACGATATTGCCTTCGACAACTCATGCACTACTTGTTCTTTGTCACTTTCTATTCGACAATTTAAAGGACATCGTAATGCATGACAATTGGAACGACAAAGTCTTGCATGTCCACCAAATAAACACTTCTTATGAAAATATAGCGACAATTTCTCAGGTTTTGTCTTCAATCAACTTTGTTAAGGACGCCATGAGCGACAATGTTTGATAAAATCAGGAAAATTATAATAATTTAAAATTTCTTTTTCTAATATTTTCATGAAATATAAGTGCAAGTAAAATGTTTAAAAATTAAAAATCGGTGCAGAAATTGGGTGATTTCCAAAACGGTATTTGCAATGCAACTGAACAAAGTCATGTATATCTAAACGCAACCATGTAAACACTTACAATGTCACACGTCCCTAAATGTATAATAAAAGTTATCGATACGCAAACAAAAGAAAATTGTGTATCACTAATTTTGCTGCTGCATTTTTTTTACAAAGTAAACAACACAGTTGGTTAATGTGTATCGAAATAGTACTCGCATCACTGCAATGTTTTTTTTTATCGATAACTTGCGATTTAGAGAGAGTTTTGAAATGCATTTTAATTTATTTTTAAATAACTAAAACTATGTTTTTTATCTACTGTTTAATAATCTGTAAGGATCTTAAGTCTATAGATTAAAATAATTAAATTAATTAAATTCATGATCGTGTCCTTCAAAAGTAGCTGATTTTCAATGATCAAACTTGTTTGTGTTCCACTACAAGCATATAAGCACTATAAGAGTTCGGCTCTTTGCCAAAATGCAAAAGAGAATTCTGTACGAATTCTGAAAATGAAAATTCGGAGCTAAAATTAGAAATGAGTCAGAAATGTCGTATAAAATTCCTACGTAGAATTAAAATGTTGCAAGGTTTCTTTGGCTTATGGCTACTCATCAGAAAACATTTACCCATATTTTATAAGTTTAAAAACTCAAACATTTGTGCATAAACTCTCAAGAGATAAATGAGAATTATTTCGAAGACTAAAATCGGACAATGTGCAGAAAGAAAAGTCGTAGATTAGAAAATGTGTATACTATTCTGTTAAACGTCTTAAAATAAAATGAAATTGTCTTCAGACAATATGCAGACTAGTCTTATGATATTAATCGAATAATATTTCAGAAAATGTGCAGATACGCCATACCACAAAACTGCTGACTTTTCTGCCAAATATCTGGGGGAAGTTTACACATCTCCCTTGATTGTCTGGTATAGTCTCAGATATTTTCTGACGTCAGACATGTCGCCAGAAATATTTCCTGGGTATACAATGTGTCATTTTATCATAACATCTTAACTGTAAAAATTGTGTTTGGAGATATTAACGATTCAATGTATAATCTTTAGTATTTTTGGTCTAGAACTTTAAAATAACTTTTTCGCAAATCGGTTTACATGAAAACGAATTGGACCCAAATGTGGATTGTAAGAAGACGAATCAGAATATGAACTTAACTCGATTTTGACTTAACCCGACTTAAGATGTTATGATAAAACGATACAGATTTTTAAGTGGCACTAAGCAAATACATTTTTTCTTTTAGGGCCTTTAAGTTGTGATCACAATTGTTAAAAGTGCTACAATATAATTGTGTTTTTTGACAATTTTAGCCAATAAAATTGAATTTATCCATTTATATCATACGCCCTAGTTATATTCGCAGTTCTAAGTTAAGGAAGCCTCCAATGAATAGGAACATCTATGTAAGCTTTCATAGAAAAAATGAGAGGAAAGTTTAATGGCCATTAATATATACATACATGAGTACATATATGCACATATGTATGTATGTGCTTATGTAGTTAATGATCGCAACGATGATGCCGTTCTAGTCTTTAATAATTGTTGTCATTGGAATTTCTTCTTAATACGTTAAAAAAATAAAGAAACAATTGAAAAGTTTTTATATAGCACCAGTATTTAGTAGGCGTGGCAATGTAATATGTATATATTGTAAGACACAACAAATTTGACACATGCACTTATGCACTTCGTAAAAACCATAATCGATATTTATTTTGTGATATAAGAAACGTATGTATTTTATGATGATAAATTTCTAATTTTTATTGATTGTATTAATCTATAAGACGAAAATGTGAACATATATATGTCACAAAATGTATGTACATACAAATAATTGTATGTTGTTTGTACATATGTAGTCTGATGTCTGTATTTATCTTCATTTTTTAAATAGTATGATGTTTATACATACATATCTATGTACATATAAATACATATATACATACATACAAAAATACATACTTATGTATATGATCTTATACTTATGAAAGTAAGTAGTTATGTATGTATATTTGTTTATACATACTTCATATGTCATCAATAAAGGCGCGCCCGTCACCTTTGTTAATATTCTTGCATTATTTTATTACTAACTATTTTAGCATTTTTTCGTAGAGAACTTGACTCTTTTTTAGATTTAACACTTTTATCTTTTAGTTAATTCTTGGCTTATACTTATTATCGTTGAATGAAGTTAGCACAATAGGTATATAATTAATATAAATTAGTTATTATTTTAATTATTATTATAATTTAGTTATTATATTATTATAATTTAGTTATTAGTTATTATTCAATATTTTTTTTAAGAGAGTGCTTCGTTGTTAATATATTTACGTATGCATATTGGTACGTATTACCAACATTCATATTACCACTTTTTCTACCAACTACATACATACATACATACATACATATGTATGTACATAGGTAATACCTTCTAAAACATCGTAGTTTTTTTTCAACTCTATTCTTGGGCATACCTACACCAACAATATTAAACACAAAATTCCAATAGAAAACAACAAAAATAACGTTAAATGGGCAAAAGCAAATAATTTCCCCCTTATGACCGCGTACTGTTTTATTAGTTAAAATGTTAAAAAAACATATTGTTTTAGTATGTCGGCTAACGTACCCAACAACATTCAATAACAGCGCACCACGCTAAGTTGTGTGTAGAAAAAACGTTACCAAATGCTGACTGAATTTGTTTTTATTTTATTTTTTTATACCAACCAAACAACTATGGTTAACAGTGATGGGTTTTAATTACTAACGTTGTACCAACCAACAGGTTGGTTCAATAGCGCCAACTCGTAACGTACCTGAGTTATGCATATACATTAGGGTGACCCTTAATATTAAAAAGTTCGATTTCTCTCAGTCTCAGCTCCTAGTTTGGTGAATATTTATCAAAAATGATCCTGCCAGTCCAGTCCGCTCAAATTCATGAAAACCCATAAAATTAGTTTTTCTTCCCTCATAACTTCAAAAATATTAATATCTATACACAAAAAAGTGTGCAAGAAGAAAATGTTGCTTGCGAAGTTTATAACAAAATAAGCTATATTTTACTAAAATCGAATTACAACTTTTGATTTTATTTACAATTAAGTGAGGGATATCAATTGACAAAAATTGAAATTTCCATACAACACACAAATTAAGGTTTTATTGTTTGTATGAAAATCGTTACTTTTATCAATTAAGTTCCCTCACTTAGTTGCGAATAAAAGCAAAAGTTGTGGATCGATGTTTAACAAAATATGACTTGTTTTGTTTGAAACACATTTAGCTATATGCTCAAAGAAAAATAACGGATTTTATATTGTAAATTTTTTTTTGAAAAGAAGTAGCACACTCAGGCAATTAATGCCTACCAGTTAATTAATTAACGACCTGGAAGAACTGTCTGCAAAAAGATATAAAGAAGAGCGAAATATTGACAGAATAAACTGGAGAAACTTTGTAGAGGCCCTATGCTCCGATAGAAGTTAAGCGGATAGAAGAAGAAGAAGTTAATTAATGAATGTGCTAGCTTCTTTAGAAAAGAAATAGCGTAGAGAGAACAGGTGGCGAAGTGAGAGAGGTGAAAAGCTCAATTCATTTACAACTCTGTTTTTGCGTGTTTTTGTTAAATTTTTGTAGTGCAGTTTTACGACGCCTCTGGTGTCAAGTAGAAGTATTAATTTCTGTAAGCTATGTAACCATTTTATTAGTTCTCTTACTTCGCCGACGATTCTGCTCCAACACCGACTAAGGAGTGTCCTGTGACCTGCATTAGTATATGTCTGTATTAATTAGAGTATGCTGTTAATGAATGAAATTGTTCAATTGAACAATTCAGTGTTGAGAACTAGGTGCACTTGTTCAGTCTTTTTGTTTCTTCTTTGTTAATTTAATTCTTTCTATTTGATTAGACAAACACAAAACATCTTTCTAAATACATTAATATTTCACAAAATGTATACATATCTGCTAAATAAAATAATTTGCATTATATATTTGCTTTAAATTTGCTTTTTTCAATCAAATTTTTTAAAATATAATATCTCGCACTATGTTTGAAAAGCTGTTCAATCATTCAGTACAGAAATAAAATGAACAGCTGAACGAAAAGAACGAGCTTGTTCATATTTTTGTTCTGAATAAAAATGAATAGTCACTATAAAGAACGATTATGCCCAACTATAGCATTAATCACTGCTGGTACTGCTAACAAAGTCTAACAAGTCTAACAGTCTAACAAAAATCAACACAATGACATGCCAATGCATGTCAGAACAATACTTGATGTTAATGGCTTGCCTGAAACTAGTCTCGAACTCAAGACCTCACCGTTGGTGGTCAACGCGCTAACTACTTCATCCAACAGGACCCTAAATTTTATCAATTAAATTCACTCACTTAGTTGCGAATAAAATCAATAGTTGTGTATCGATGCTAACAAAATATGACTTGTTTTGTTTGAAACACATTTAGATTCATGCTCAAAGAAAAATTACGGATTTTTTAGTATCCATTTATTGTTTTCTATGAAGTTAAAAAAAACTTTTATAAAAATTTTTTTGGCACAAACTACTCAGCAGACTAAAAAACAATGTTTTGTATGGCTTCAATATTTTTTATTGGTTTGAAAAATGCTTATTAGTTATTTTTTTTGTTTGAAAAATGCATAGTATTCAATAATATTTGTTTATTTTTTGACGCCAAAAGACGGCACTAAAGTAACAAATCAATTGGTTTTTTATTGTTTCATGAAAATAATTGCTAAAAAATACTTATTGGCATCGAAAATAGTTTATTAAATTAATCTGATATGTGATGGAAATCGATCGATTTAAATCGGCGCCGATTTTAAAACAAATTCCACTATTTACGTTTTTTTATTATGTTGTATCGAAAATAAATATTCTAATAAAATTTTCTAAGTCTTGGAAACGTTAAAAGGGGCAAATAAGTCATATATCAGTAGAATTTGGTTTTGAAATTGGCGCCGATTTTAAATGGAACGATTTCCATCACATACCACAATATTATTTTTTTTAAATTTATTATTTGAGATATTCTCAATCTTATTTTGAAAAAGTTTTGTTTGTTGTGGGTTAATCATGTGTATACATATGTCTGTATTTTATTGGTGCTTTACCAATTAGATGCAGGCATATAGACATGCTTGACCAGCAACAAATAAAACGTTTTAATATTATTTTGTAATATATTAATTCAACAATTTTCAAACAAGTTAAAATAAAACTTCATATGACTGTGTAAAGTATTATTTTTTATATACATATGTATGCATGTATGAATAACTCAATTCATTTTAAAAAACTCTTCAAGATGTTATTGAGTTTCTCAATTTGCCAATATGTGTTAATATGGCTTTATGCACTTCTAATGAAATGTAAATGGTTTCCTGTAATAATACACAATGTGTGGCCGGAACTTGTCCTGGCGCACTACCGTGCGCTTAGATAATAACACAATGCTAGTCGCAAAATTTAGGAAGTTGGTAAGGACACTGAATTAAATGGCGGTAACCGTTTTTCGAAGTTAGAGCTTGTATTCGCAAAATTTACGAATAGAAATGTTTATGGTAATGTGCCATAAAATCGCTTTTTATATTTTGGGCTGATTTTAAAATCTAAATATACAATATTAGGACATTCTGTGCCTTTTTCGCGTATATTAATTTTTTTTTCCAAAAAAAAAATTTTTTTTTTGTTGCTAAAAACTACTTTGTACGACTTTACGCGATTAAAGTTACATTTTCATTTTGTTTTATGTAAATTTAGGGGAATTTTAAATAAGAAAATTTGTAATATTGTACTTTTACCTTGTTGTCAAAATCTTTTAAATTATTTTTATCAAATTTTTTATGTATTTTGTTTTTGTTTTCTATATTGATAAATACGTTTTAATAATATTTGTTTAATATATAAAAAATATCATACCAAATATAATGAGAATCGGATAGTTTTTGTAGGACATAGTATTTTAACGACAAAGGATATATGGCGGAAATAGAGTCCTTACTTCAATTAAAATAAAAATTACCACACAAGTTACTAGCCTGAGATGTAAATCATCTACGGATTTTGACGATTTTGTGTGCAGTTATGTAGCCAATATTAAAAATTTAGTTTTTGGCATATATGGGACGTAGGCGTGTCCTTTGTCCAATTAAAAAAATTAAATTTTTCTTAATTACAGCATTTTATAGTAGTGTACCAAATTTCAAAACTCTGCGACAACTCGTTCTATTTTTGTCCTATCGTTATATGGGATCACAGCAATGTGCATCCTATCCCCCATCGATTGATCTAAAAATTTTGCAGGACTAGTTTTTTAATCAATATTCACCAAACTGGGGGGGTGAGATCGGGTGAAGTTGTACTTTTTTAAATGAAGGGCCACCCTAATGTAGATATGGATGTGTGAATTAGGGATGGACAATTGAAAAAAAATATATCCATATATATCGATATCGATATATTTTTAAATATAGATCGGCATCGATATATATCGAATAAAAAATATCGATATATCGTAATATCGATATTTTTTCAACAATGATAATTCATACGTAGTCCCCAAATTTTTTTTAATAAAACAAAAAAGTACCTTCTTATAAATAATTAAGCTGGAAAGAGTTTTTTCCAAGATCCTTACTGTTCCACCCATATTTCATGGAACATGCATCAACAAAATTACACTCAAAGAATGATCATTTTTCGAATAGACAAAATATTATAAATAAAACAAAAGATTTTGTTAGTATTATTCTATTTGATGAAGACTGTGCCGAAATGTTTTTAAAAATTGTACGAAAAACAAAACGAAAGGTAAAAATTATCGAATTTGATACTGTCGATATATTTGGAAACAAATATCGATATCGATATATTCTTAATAAAATATCGATATATCTATTTTTTTGCCCATCCCTAGTGTGAATATAATTTAAAATTAAAGTTGGCATCAAATTTACGACTAAAACATGATCGAAATAGATTCGTTTGAGTTGCACACAAAAATATTGTTTTAAAAGAACGCAGAGCATACACAAACAAACAACGCTGAGGCCCCATGCAGAAAGAAGGTCAAGTATTTACTTCTATAGTAAAACTGGTTAAACAAACTGCCGTCACTAATATAAAAATTAGGGTGTTCATTTAATCGGGCTTCCGCATTAATCGGTTAATCCTCAATTAATTAATAGGGGTTTTGGTTTAATCGGTTAATTTCGCTATTAATCGGTTAACCGATCAAAAAAGTTTTTCCATAAATGAAGTAATTTCAATAAATAAAAATGCATAAATTATTTATTATTTTGCGTTTATTAGAAAAAAATAATAACATAACAAACATAACAATTCTTGCACTAAATCAAGAAAAAAAGAACTTATAAATTAATAAATTATAGTTTAAAAAACTAAAAAATACTCTTAATAGCAAACGGAACTAAAAATTATAAAATAATTTTTAAGTATGACGAGTTTCTGTTACAGCAATCCCAACAAGCAATTATGTATGACTAATTAATTTGAATTAAGATTGAAATAAAACTTAAGTTATGTATTAACAAAATATTTCATTTATAGTAAAAAATCGTGGGGCGCTTGGATTAAATGCTACAATATAGAGAAAATTGCACCCCACGCTCCGGATCTTGTCTTTAAATTAGCTCACACAAAGTTTTATAGCGCTCGCTAATATAGCTTTATAGATGTGATATATATTGCTAGTAAGGGCGTGACACTTTTATATCCATTAGAATGTATTCTCATCCGAACATAATGGGTGCGCTAAGTTATAAGTTGGAGTTGGTGAAAATTACGTTAATACATACATTCATACATACATACAGGTGAAGCTAATAAGAGCGTGTTAAAAAATAAAAAAGTCTGTGAGATCATTTTATTAGTTATTTCAATAGTTTAAGGATATCTTCTAAAATAATCTTTTAAGAAAATAATTTGGTTTAAATGCTTACAGCCTTATTTATAAAAAAATTTTTTATGTTTATTAAAAGTTTATTTGACAAGTATTGTATAGAAAGTTGTCAAATCAGCCGTTAATAAACATAAAATATTTTTTATAACTAAGGCCATTAGGATTTAAGCGATTCTTTTCTTTAGTTTTGATAAAATTTAGTTTTGATAAAATTATCGTAGATGTTAGAGAAATCGAAAGCAGTTCATAATATACAATATCCAATTTCTCAGTCCTCTTCTTAGATTTCTCTAAACATATAAGTACTGTTTTAATATTTCCAAATTCTTAACACTTCTAATTGTTTCGGTTCATTCTTTCCGTTAAAAGATTGTTTGTATTACTATCGGTAGTATCTTCTGTTGTCGGGTCATCATGCACACACTTCTTTGTTTGTATGAAAAACACATACCTTTTGTATATGGGACGTACACACAGAAGAATTTCAATGTAAAATCGTCGAAAACCAGGTTAATTTAACATTTTTCGCTAGTGATTTTGCTTCATGTTAATTCAACATGATTTACAATAATCTTGAAAGAACATTTACCCTTTTGAATTAACTGTATTTCATGTTAAAATAATATTCCAGTACATTTATCTTAAAATGAAGTTGATACTGAAATAATACGAAAAATCATTTTTAATAAAATAATCATGTTGAATTAAAGTTACATCAAGCTGACTTTAATGTAGCTATTTTAATGTAGCTCTTTTATTAATTATTTTACTTACGTGATGTCTATTAGATTAGGCATCAGGAAACTTTGTATTGTATTTGGCTGCCCCAGCCAGGATTTGCATGATAGTCCACGCGCTAACCGCTGCAGCCTCAAGAGCTTCAAACTTTACTTGTATCTATACACTAAATAAATACCATCGTTTGTAAAATGACTTTAATTTTAATTCAACATGATTTAAATGATTATTTAACATAAAACTTATTTGAAATTAAAGTTATAGTCACGTTGATTTAAAATGAAATGTAACGTTTATAGCAAAGTTGTTTTAACAGTGAACAATTTTAAATCAAAAAGATTTAAGGTTAGACTAATAATATTCCATTTAAAATTAATACGAAAAAATGGTCGTTTTAGACCAGCAGCAGAATTGTAGCAATGGACAGGACAAATAAACACTTAAACGACAAATTATTTCTGTAAATTTAATCTGAACAGAAACATAAATGTGATAAAAGGCCAAGTTCCTATCCAAAAATTACGGCAGTAAAAAGTACTGAAAACAAAATAAGAACGAAGCTCTTGATTGGCACAATACCATTTTATTTCTAGGCAAGCTATAAGCTTGGCAACATTTTTCCATAATTCTTTCCAATATTAGAAAGGCAAAAAAATATTGTGAAGCTAACAAGTTGCCTAGAAATGAGGTGGTGTTGTACCTATAGATAACTTGGTCCTTATTTTGATGTCAGTACTTTACCCTAGTCCCCCCAGATGGAAAGTGCCCGTTTTCTGTTTCGTTAATTGTTCATCAGGACCTACCTGTGTACTAAATTTCAGCTTTCTAGCTATACTGGAAGTGCCCATACAAAGAAGGGAAACCCTAGTCCCTCCAGGTGAAAAGTGCTCGTTTTCAGATTTTTCTGGTTAATTGCTCACCGATAAGTGAGTGAATGAGTTAGTGAATAGGTACTAAAATATGCCCTTTTAAACTTTCGTATCTCGGGAAGCTTTTATAGTAGAACTTTCAAGCTCCACCTATGATGTTACCTCTGTATTCATTATTTTATGATTAAGTGGAGCAAAATTATGAGGGGGTAAATGTTCTAATGCTCGAATGGTTTCGTGTAATATACACAATGTGTGGCCGGAACTTGTTCTGGCGTACTACCGTGCGTCTAGAACACACAATGTGTGGCCGCAACTTGGCGTGGCTCACTCCCGTGCGCCTAGATATGATTTCCAAACAAAATTGCGTCATGCTGATTTTACATTCCTTTTTTATGTGTACAAAAATTTTAAAAATGTTTACATCGGTTAATCGACTGAAATTAACCGGTTTAACCGTTACTCGAAAGAAGCCAATTTTGAATTAACCGATCAATTAATCGGGTAGTAATTAGCCGGTTAACCGATTAACGGTTAACCGATTGAATACCCTAGTAAATATGTATTACATATGTTTGTAGTAAACAGCGTTGCCAGTTTAGCCTTTTTGAGGCTAGATTTAGCCTTTTATAGGCTTTTCATACTCCAAAATATCTAACATCTATCATCAATTTGCGCTAATGTACAGTTGGCCATATGACGGCAACAAATATAACAAAAACTAGATTATGCTTGTCAAAAAAATACGTGTTTGACGTAATTATTCACAAAACTACCAGAGCAAAAAATAAGTAGCAGATGTAACGCTGCCACCTGTACACTTTATTATGTCGCTTTTTAGTGATGACACTAAATTTATTGAATGATGGTGGGTGGAACAAATTGAGATAGGAACATTTTATAATGATGTTGAAATATGTTGGTCGTTCAGCCCTGTATAATTCTTATGGGAAAATTCGCAAATTGATGGTAGATGTTAGAGGTTGTTGAGTGTGAAAAGTCTATTATTTTGCCTTTTAGCCTCGAAATTTCCGACTTTTCAACTTTTGCAATAAATAAATAAAAATTTATTACTGAATAAAAATTTATTACTAGTTTTCTTTTTAAGGTATTTTAATGCAAACTTTTGCAATAGATGAATATTTTTTGTTATACTGGAAACTTTTCTCTGTAAAATGGTACCAAAATTATTTTTATACTTCTTTTAGTTTCCTTGTAAGAGTCTTAAAGAACATATTTTGCACTGCATAAAATAAGCTATTTAAATATATGTACCTTTGTTATTTTTTCATTATCTACTTGAAGACCTTCTTATATAATAACACTGTGCAACAAAATGATACTTTTCATGACCTTTGATCACCACTACATTTTTTGATGTGTTGTGGTCCCCTAACTAGAAAAACAGAAACAGTCGAATCTAAATTGATTATTAGGCTAAGCTTCGTAACGTTATATTCAGAAAGAATTGGGTATGATTAATATTCCAAGGAACAAGGGAAAAATTAACATCAACTTAATTTTCAAAGTACACAGCAGAACAGAGTAGCACCACTTTCGGAAGCCGCTACACTTCCATCGTCAGTGCTCACGTGTATTTGCTATCACCACTTGTCAGGTGGCTCTGTTGAATGTGATTTTAATTCTTATATGTATATACAACTTTTTCGTGAAAATTGAATACGAGAATGAAATCACTCTCAAGCTGATATTAAAGTGCACTTTCCCAGGGTTGCCACTTTTCATTTTTCTTCATTCCCATTTTTCGGATTTTTGTTCTACTCAAGACAAAATTTTTTGGTTTGATTTTATACTTAAGTATATATGAACATGTAAACGTGTGAAAAGCTCAAGCCAGTAGCTAATTGTTTATTAATATGATTATTTCGAACGTAATTGCTTTCTGAATCTAAATTGATTATTAGGCTAAGGTTCGTAACGTTATATTCAGAAAGAATTGGGTATGATTAATATTCCAAGGAACAAGGGAAAAATTAACATCAACTTAATTTTTCAACGTACACAGCAGAACAGAGTAGCACCACTTTCGGAAGCCGCTACACTTCCATCGTCAGTGCTCACGTGTATTTGCTATCACCACTTGTCAGATGGCTCTGTTGAATGTGATTTTAATTCTTATATATACAACTTTTTCGTGAAAATTGAATACGAGAATTAAATCACTCTCAAGCTGATATTAAAGTGCACTTTCCCAGCGTTGCCATCGGTTTATTTTTCTTCATTCCCATTTTTCTGATTTTTGTTCTACGTTCGAAATAATCATATTAATAAACAATTAGCTACTGGCTTGAGCTTTTCACATGTTTACATGTTCATATATACTTAAGTATAAAATCAAACCAAAAAAGTTTGTCTTGAGTAGACCACAGGGGCACATATATTTTAATGTTATAAATACCAGCTAAGCTGGAGTTAATATTTGAATATAGTTACGGAACAGGTTTCTGAGTGGCATGGCAGTCTCGTTGAAGGGAGACAATTAATATTATAAAGATACTATGTGGTAGGCCTTAGATCCAGTTGCATCGAATTTTTTCAGTGCCGTTTACTACAATAATAGCCGGAGTACTAACTAAATTGACTGAAAATGGTTAATATGTGACCATTTACACAATATGTCTTTTTTCCACCATTCACTACTCCTTATTTTTGGTAGCAGTCTCATTTTCTCAAGTCATAGGACGAGTACTTTTGGGTCATTTGTCACCAAATTTTCCGCAGGGTAATTACAAAAGTACTCAAGCCAAAATAATTATTATTTTTGGATATAAACCCTTCTAGTTCGACTAAACTCATAACTTAATTGTTAAACTCTAAAGGCACCTAGCAAATAAACTGAACAAGCGAATATTCACACAAACTAGTAGTTGTAATTATCAATAATCATTCATACTAGAATAGAGAAATTATAAAAGAAGCTTAACGCAAGAAAAAAAAAGTGAGTATCAATAACTATCAAGTGAAATACAGCTCTAAGAGTGATGGTATGAATGGCTTAAAAGTAAATGACATCCAACTCTTGACTGCAAACCACCGACTTTGGTTGAGTGGTCTAAGCGGGAAATAGTTCTGAAGAGATTAGCGGGAGCTATCGAAACGTCAGTTCAACCGTGCAGTCAAAAATTTTCTTTGTCAATATGCTTCACATTTATCTCTAAATAAAAATATAATTTAATTGAAAAATTAAATTGAAACCGAACTCAAGACAAAATAATTAAATTTCTTTAGATATAAACCCATACAGTTCGACTAAACTCATAACTTAATTGTTTCTTTATTACCTCGTATCTTCCAAGCACCGACCAACCAGACACGACAATTTTGACAGTTAAAAATTGCCCAAATCATATTTTGAGGGCAGCCGTTTGAGAAAGCGACAACAATTATATGTTCTTGTTTCATTTTATCCAAATAAAAGTGTTGCAAATCTTACGTATGTATGCGAAAAACAAAACAAAATTGAACACCAATACTTTCTTATTTCTCTTTTGAACGCCAGTCTGTCAAGAGTGAGTAGGCAATAGATTGCTGTTCATGTCGCGTCTGGTTGGTCGGTGCTTCCAAGCCCAATATTGATGATTCTTAAGTCAATCGATTTGTCTTAAACAATATGTCAAATACGCCAAAATTCAATTTGACGGCGAAGAGACGCCATCCTGTAAAAGAGACAAAAATAAAAAGCCGGCGAACTATGTATATTAAAATGGGTATCGTTGAAGAAGTGTTTAATATAAACTTTAGGTTTCTCTTATAATTTTTCAATTCAAGTGACTATTTAGGATCTTTAATGGATCTTTAACCAAAAACCCCGGCTGCGAAAAAAAAACTTTTAACCAAAAATCTAAAGCCAAACTGAAAACAAATAAAAATAAATTTAAAAAATCAGAAAACACGACCGCGTAAAAAATAAAAAAAAAAGTCCAGAGTGCCGAACGTAGCGACTTTTACAGCCGGAAGCCATTATTGAAAGAATTTAAAGATTCGATTTTGTAATGCTTAATGACTTCAAATGTTCCGCACTACTGCACATGTTTTTTTTTAGTTTCTTACGCAGTCAGGTATTTTGATTTTTTAAACTTATTCTAAATGAAATTTACTTGCTGGGGCTTAAGCATTGTCCATATGCATTTCATTGGTGCTCTACCAAATCGTCAGCAGACTTCAAACACAATTTTGAACAGTTACAATCCCTTTATCTTATGTACAAAGTTTCAAAAAGCATTTGAGAATATACAGATATGAATGTAAATGATTTTCAAAAATAAGCATATTAAGCTTTGCAAATAACTTGTATTCGATATGAAACTATTTTATTTTTCTACACTTTTATATTAACTTTAACCTTTTTTTTAGCTTATTCTCGGAATAAATTCAAATGCCCTCAAAACGTCGAGATCTGATGAAAATTCGACTTTCGAAAATCTAGAATAAATCACTAACTTCCTATTTTTAATAGCGGAAAGTTAAAAGAGTAAAACTAGTTCGTGAGTCTCAAATGATTCAGCCATCTTTATACATTAAATATTATGAGAAATTACGATTGTTCTAACTTTTCCATTCATGTTTGTTTGCTTGAATCAGCAGAGTTTGACAGCTTTGAATTCTATATCCAACGAAAAAACACATGCAGATCGTTGAATTTGTAATCTTGCTATCACTTTATGTTTTGCGCTATGGCCTGGTTAGCCTTAAAAATGTTGGCGTATTAAGGCCGGCTGGTCGCTGGTTGGCGCAACTGGGGATAATTGGTATTGTCGAAAGCAATAGGATGAGCATAGGTGTGATTACGTCTTTAAAAATCGCGAAAATGGGGAAAATTCTAAAAAAATTACTAACAGCAGGATTATAACAAAGTCTAGTATTGTTCAATAATAGGCAAAATTGTTAGAAAGTTGAAAACATGCCAAAAGTCGCTTTTATCGCGAACTTTGCTAAAATTCGCGAGAAGTTGCTAAATATTAAAAAAGCCATAATTTCAATTAAAAATCGCTAGAACTGTAAGCAATTCAAAAAATACGGCAAAAATATCGAAAATGGCGAAAATTCGCAAAAACTCACTGACAGCGGGATGATAACAAAGTCTAATATTGTTTCAAAACCGGAAAAAACTGTTGGGAAGCTGAAACCATGCAAAAAGTCGCTTTTATCGCAAACTTTGCAAAAAATCGCGAGAAGTTGCAAACTCGGAAGCTACCCATAAAATTGATTAGAAATTGCCAAAGCCGTTAAAAAGTTCAGAAGTTAGTGAAAGTTGCAAAACGGCATAACTAACGACAACTAGAATAAGGGTGATTTACTCAAAATGAATTGACAACATTGAATTCATATATAAAATAAGACAAAATAACAATACAACAAAATTTGTCTGCTCACAAGCACATAACAAATATCGACTTTTTTAAACGACTGAACTTGTGAAATTTTTTTATATTTTTTTTTAACAAACACAACCCGCGAAGCGATTAGATTGTCTGCGGAAAACTCCCAGGGCCTATGGCGGGAATCGAACCCACGACCACTGATCTGACAGGCTAGCATCGCTACCACTCAGCCGCAGGGGCACCCAATTGAACAATTGTAACTTTAAAAAAATAATCATGGTATAATAAATAATGTTGATATTTAATTAGAAATATTGATATTAGTTCATAGTTCTTTCTATGTGAGTAGGTAACAATGAAATATTTATATACTGGCAATTCAAGTGATAAAAGTAACAATCCAACGCAATGTCGTAGTGTTTTACAAAATTTACTTATTTTTATTCTGCGTTCACCATAGTATGTGACGTGCAAGTAAGGCGTTTATCACTGGGGATATAGAAAAATTGGCCCTTAATTAAAAAAAATTATACATAATTTTTTGGTAAAATCAAAACTAGTTTTAAGAGACATCAATGCATAACATTCTAAAATTAGTCATATTAAAATATTGCTTCAGGTTTCGCTGAAATCGGCGTTTTAATTGTTGGCCGCAAAAACCTCTTCTATTTTTTTCATGTGCGAATGCCTTGGTTTTTTGCAATTATCTTGAAAACGATAAATTGCTCAAAATTAAACTTAGAACCAAAATCTGTTTTATTTTGACTTTTTTCACTTTAAATGTGTACGACGGCCACGTTCGACATCATGGAAATTCCCATATGCTACAAATAAAATAAGCTTTATTTCATGAAAAGCGATGGATGGATGGTTGATTATATTCTTAATAAAGTGAAGTAACCTAATTTAAATTAAAAGCAAAATAGTTGTATTATTTTTTGTAGTTTCTTACGATTTTGAATAAATTTTGCACAACAGCTGAATAACTTCCATACATACTAAAATTTACTACACATATTATGGACATTTATTCAAAGTATGGGGTGGAATAAAAAATAAAACAACAATAATGCTAAAGGCATGGCTAGTGTATTTTTAAAATAAATTTGTATTAAATTACATATTTATAAGGAATTGCTTACGAACAGGGATATTCAGCTGATGACATTCCTACTTGACCTTTAAGCACCAATGAAGGGTGAAGTAAAGGGTTAAATGTTACATTTCATTTTACGATTTGTCAAACTCTTACTAATAAATGTCACAAGATCTGAATAATAAAAAAACTCTTTCATAGCACGTTTTATTTTAGAATTTTTACCACAGATGCAAAAAGCATATACTAGAGATTGAAGCCTGCGACAGACGAATGGACTGAAGATAGATAAACGGACATCGTAATGAAAACAATAAGGTTCCATTGGCACTCTTTAGGTAAGGAGCCCTACAACTAATACTGGATCAAAATAATTTTCAATTTAGCTAATTAGTTTAATCACGAAAGAACATGATGGTTTTAAAAACTTTCTATAGAAAATGTCATTCTTGTTGACTAATGAGAAAGCACATTTTAAATAGGGATGCATGCGAGATCGATGCCGATATATCGGCGATACTTCGGTATTTTGTAAATAAACGTTAACGGTAGTCCGTTTTCGAAATTGCTTAACTATTTTCAAAGTTTGTTTTTCTGCTTAACAAAAATTCAGAAGCATTTGCTACGACACACACTGGGAAAAAAGGCTAGTCTAGCGGCGGAAAAATCACATCTTCCAAACGAATAGTCCGACCCACAAAAAATGTATGGATGAATTATAGCGAAGGATGTAGGCTAAAAGGTGTGTTAAAAGTTAGGTAGCTATTTTTAACACAGTGGGCGCTATATGTTGTTATAAAAGACCAATTTTGCAGATAAAACTATTTATGCATCGGAAAGCTTATACCTTCCAAAGTAATAGTTTGATCTACAAAAAACGTATGCCTAGAAAGGCTATATGCTATTAAGGTCTGTAAATAAATTAGCTATTTTTAACACAGTGGGCGCTATATGTTGCTACTCGTATATATGAAAAATCTTAAAAACTCAAAATGCTTTGAAAAATAAAATTCAAAGTGCATTCAAATTTCAAAATACATTAAAAATTTGTCTTAGAATTGAAAACGAATACTTCATTGGTATTTTAATTTAATAACAAGTGGTTTCGGAAGCAAATTACAACAAAATCATATAGAAGTACAAACAAGTAGGAACATTTTAAAAAGTTGTATAGTTAGAAAGACTGATGTAAAAGTCGCATACGCAAGTCTCCGCAGCTAATTTTTGGAACAATATTACTCTATAATATCTTCATTAAGATTCCACTAAATTTTCATGGACTCTCGGGTATACTTTTTTGTATCTACAAAGATTTAGAACATAAAAAAATTTGTTTCTATATTTACGCTTGTAAACCTTAAATGAAATAGCAAATATATAAAGTAAGACAGTTTAAAATAGCTGATATAACACTTTATCAACA
The DNA here is from genome assembly GCA_956483635.1 of Panzeria rudis. Taxonomy (NCBI): domain Eukaryota; kingdom Metazoa; phylum Arthropoda; class Insecta; order Diptera; family Tachinidae; genus Panzeria; species Panzeria rudis. The sequence continues at coordinate 429,048 of OY101452.1, forward strand.
AATTTACTTTGTCCGAAAACGTCCATCATTAGCGATTCAATACGCCAACAATTTTGATATAAAAATCAATAAAGAATTGTTACCTAATCTAAAGGTCATATTTTCCGAACCATGTAACATAGTGGTAAATAAATTTAATTTTTAAATAAACTATTTGTCCGCTTTGAAACTGCGTTTAAGGTGTTTTCAAATTCGATAATTTTTTTTTATTTTTCCGCCGCTAGATTGGCTGTTCTTCCCTCTGGAGTTGCAGGCAGCGCACGTAGGGAAAATCATAGGAATAACGCTCTCATCCCCTAGTTTACACTTTCGGAAGCCGCTACACTTCCATCGCTTTATGACTATAAGGTGTCTATAATATATAATAATATAACGTTTTTTACATACTTTTTAAAGTTCCCGTTATACAAATTAAAGAATGCTACCACTGTTAAAAAAACAAAAACATCTTTCTAATTTTCAACAACATTTATATTAGTAAAATTGGGTACATTTTCGTTTTCTCTAATTTAACTTAGAAATAAGATATTTTATCGCGGTAAAAAGTAGCCTATGTTTGAATCAGGACTCTAAAGTAGGGATGTAACGAATACCGATACCGATATATCGGCGATACTTCAGATTTTCCGATACATCGGTATCGGCGATATTTTACTGTCGATACGACGATACTTTTAAAAATTGTTTCAGAGTTTTTTTCAAATTATTTATTTTTTGTTAAGTTTACCATGAACTAAACTCATTTCGTTACTTTTTAAATTTTATTAATATCAATTTTAAAAATTAATAATATTTTATACTAGTATTTTGTAAAAAAAACTATTTATTTTTTGTTAATTTTACCATGAAATCAAATTCAATTCGTTATTTTTTAAATATTATTCCAGCAAAAAAAGGCACTCCAAAGAAGTCATGAAAATTTATAATTCGCTATCCGGAAGTATTGCAAATTTGGATAATTTCTAATTAGTCTTACATATCCTTGCCATTGCAAGAAGTTCTATTTTTCGATTACCAATCACCGAATTGGAAGCGATGCTCGGACAAATTTATTTTTCGGTGTTCCATAATGATTTTTCCTCAAGAAAAAAGGATAAAAAATTACCCATTTTCACAATTATTTTTATGCGAGTATGGCGAGTATTTTTTAAAATTATAGAGGAACTAAAATTATTTTCTTGCTTTTCTACTAATTAGACTATGCGACAAATAAAGACTTTTGGAAAAACACAAGAACTGGACAGTACAGGTTCGATTGTCCTACAATGGGGTAGTAAAACCCTTTAATCAGTTTGGCGAATTTGGTGACCAATTTTTTTATGGACGTCCAAAGTTTCTGAAAATCAGTGGGGCCTCAAAAAATGGTGTCATCAGTATTTGGCCAACAGCTAATTCAAACTGTATAATACCGCTTAACTATATATGTCAATAATGTACCTAAGAGTCTGTTTAACAGATTTTTTTTAACATATTATGGCAAAAAATTTTTTTCGTGAACTTTTTGTTGACACAATTAAGGAAAAAATTGTTTTTTCACTTTTTTCAGAATAACTTACAGGGACTTGTAATTTTTAACTAACAATATTTGGCAAAGTTATAATTACGGTAGATCTGAAAAACTTTTGTGAACATATCAATACAATGTGCACGTATCTAGGCACTCTAATAGCTCACACAGACCACTTTTTACCTTAAAAGTTGTAGTTTTTCACTATTTTTTTATGCTAAAAAAATTATTATTTTTTTTGAAAATAGTACATTCAAGTGCAAACTTCTCTGTTGTGTTTCACTAACATTTTTTGCCCAGAAAAATAATATGTTCCTGTACTTTTTTTTGAAAAAAAATGTAAAAAAATTATTTTATTCACTTTTTTGATTATAACTTATAGGGACTTCAAATTTTTCATTACCATTATTTGGCAAAACAACAATAAACAATTAAAATAGTAAATACTAAAATCAGCAACATAAGAATTTGAAAAATAACAAGGAAAGCAAAAAAAATGCAATAAAAATATAGCATAACTCGTAAAAAACGAAAACTTTTAAGGTAGAAATTAGTTTTTCTGGGCTGTTTAGGGTGCCAAATATTGTTAATAAAAAATTACGAGTCCCAGTAAGTTATTCTGGAAAAAGTGAAAAAAAAATTTTTTCAAATAAAACTGCACGAAAAAATAATTTTTTGGCATAAAATGGTAATAAAATCTGTTTAGCGAACTTTTAGCTACATTATTGCATATATAGTTAAGCGGTATCACCAAGTCTGAATTTTCTGTTGGCCAAAAGTTGATGCCACCTTTTTTTGAGGGCCCGCTGATTTTCCAAAACTTTGGAGGTCCATAAAACGAAATTGGTCACCAAATTCGCCAAGCTAAATATAGGGTTTTACTACCCCGCGGTAGTACAATAGAATCTATACTGTCAAGTCCGTGTATTTTTTTGGACTGTTGCACTGTGTTATCTGCATATTTTTAATATAGATTTTTTGGAAGCAAAGAAAATGTAGCTCCTTAAAAAATACTTCCAATTTTTTATACTGGGTTAATATCAATTTTAAATATTAATAATCTCGTACACTGTAATTTTGAATAATAAAAAAATTGCACTTGAGTTTTGTTAATCTAAACTTGAACTCAATTTCAATATTCGTATCGGTATCGGAATCGGTATCGGCGATATTTATTTTTAAGTATCGGTATCGGATTGGCAAAACGGCGTATCGTTACACGCCTACTCTAAAGTACCTCTATACCAAATCTCATGAAAATCGATTTACGGCCCTTTTCGCAATGTTAACGTGGACTTTAAACGCAAGTTCGGCGTACAAAACTTGTCGTTAAAGTCCAGGTTAATTTTTAACCGTACATTGTGAAAAGGGCCGTTAGTGGTTTTTCGTGAAGCGTGTTTGGACAGACAGACAGACATACAGACAGATAGACAGACAGACAGACAGACAGACAAAAATTCCAAAATTTGGTTTTTGTTCTCTATATCGATTACTGTTTACGCCACAATAAAAATTTTCCAAAAATATTTCATGTACAGACACGCCCTTTTTACAGTTTTATTATATGTATAGATTTTTGCAAAACACGATATTTTAATGGCAACTGTAGGCTAATATACTTAATTAAAAAATCGTTCCATGTAATTAACTACTAATTATAATGGCATTATTGATTCTGGCTCATTTGAGCAAGCTTTATACAATTACGTTTTGTTTTTCTAGGGCCATATGCGTAACGAAAACATAGGATGAAGTTAGCATAACTGATGAAATTGAACTGGGCCTTAGGTAGTTAAACTGCAAATTTTGAGACTAAAAATCCGTGTACAGTGTAGTGATGAGACACGAGTACGATATGCAGTGATTTTTAATGTCCAATAGTATGGAATAGATCCTTCAGATCCAGCTCAAATTCATCACTTATGCTAAGTTCCAGTATTGGTTATGCATACGGCCATTAATCTTTAACAAATCTAATTTATTGATGTCATTTTATTAATCAGAGCGTTGCTTACATATCATTTATAAAAGAACTGAATGTTATTTCAGAAAACAATTAGATCCGCTCAAAATCGGCAGACCGGTGCGGTGCGCTGCATTCATTCCAAATAAGTATAAAATTTGTTTTTTTTTTCAAAATATTTCTTATTTCACTTCTAGTTTGAAAAAACAAAGCACGCCTTGAGATAAAAATAAACATACAAGCAATAAAAAAGTAAAAAATAAATTAACATTATCAAAAATTTTATATTAAACATTAATACAAAATAAAACGTGTTGTAAGTGAAGGAATTAAAAAATATTCAGAAAAGGAAAATAATAAGTTTATATGGTGTGAAGGAGTGTAATCATGATTAGCAAAAGGCAATACAAAAGAAATGTAAAAAAAGAAAGGGAAAGGATTTTGCATTTAATTTAAGAAAGAAGAACTAACGAAGATTTCGGACTAAGAACGTGTAAAAATGTCCATCATCCCATGCATTTAGAATCGGAAATGATTACACAGTTTCCCATTGACTGGATGCATCTGATTGATCTCGGAGTAACCAAAAAAGTTCTGACAGCTTTAATAAATAAGAAAACTATTATTCTTGTACCTAAATTTAAAATACAGCTAATTTCAGAAAACCTTGTTTTACTGAAAGATCATATACCTTGCGAATGCTCAAGAAAGCTTCGAAGCCTGGTGGAAAGCGACAGAATTTAGGCAATTTGTATTGTACACTGCTTTAATTGTTTTGAAAGATCACATTCCTAGTAAAATGTATAATCATTTCCTCTTAGTACATTGCGCATACAGAATTTTGATAAACACTTCCACTAACATACACATAGAAAGAGCACAATTTATAATAGAAGAATTTGTTACAACATTTCCAATACTATATGGAAGATCAAGTGTTATTTACAATGTGCACAATTTATTGCATTTGGTAGAATGGGTAAAACAGTTTGGTAAACTAGACTCCTTTTCGGCGTACAGTTTTGAAAGCTATATGCAAAAAATAAAAAGAAGTATAAAAATGCCAAAGCATTTAGCACAGCAAATTTACACAAACTTTTTCGGTGAAACTATTCTATTCCTTGGCATTTGTAATTAACTTTTTGGTGATTTTTTCGCCGCTGTCGCTGATATGAGAATTTATAAAAGGAAGCTTAAAGTTCGATATCGATATATTTGTTTTTGTAAAATTTCTCAAATTAGCTTTAGTTGTATCCAAAAAGTTACTTTTTAGAAAATGTATTCAAAATTACACTTGCAACTGCTTTGCAGGTGTTTTATTAATTAATTTATACATCAACTAAAAATAAAAAGATCACATAATAATCATGAAAGTGTGAGTGCGTGGCTTTTGTGTGTATGCGTGTTTCATTTTAAATTCAGACCCTGCAGGATGTCATTTTCAAAATACCCACTTAAATATTTATCGTTAAATATTGACCAATAAAATTGTAAATTTTTAATCATGTAACAGAATATTTTTCTTTTTTTGTAGCCACAAACATATGAATGAACGAATACAATTTTCTAATGCCAAAAAGCAATCACATTATTACCAGTGTTACTTGCAAAATAAAAAAATAAAACAATAATAAAAAAGTGGTAGCCCACACACACGTACACAAATTGGGTTCGTTCATACTTAACAATGTTTTGTGCTTCCTTTAGAATGATAATTTTATTTTGTTATTTTACAAAATAGAAAATAAAAAGAAATAAGTTCAATAAATAAGTAAATAGATGTCCATGAGTAAATAACTGGATTCGTATGTACAAATGCATGCATGCGTGTATATGTGTATGAGAGATTTCCGTTTCCTTTTTATGATCATAATTCAGTCAATACATTTTAGACAACCACAAGGAACTCAGCGGGAAAACCCAGAAGACCTTCTTATTTCAGGCCTTATTAAAGGCCTGCTTAGACAGTTTTTTTTAATTCAATAACCATTCTTATCTAACTTCTAAAGAATGCCTTACAGAAGGCCTCGGCTTTTCGGTATAAAAGATAAGATACACATTCCACATTCGCTTCTATGAGAAAGCGAGAAGAGAAGGAGTAGAATTTTTTGTTTTTTTTTTTGCCAAAGCAAAAGAAACTTGTTTTGTTTAGTGTTGTCAACTTCTCAATTTCAAAAAAAAAAAACACTGAAACAAGGAAAATAACACGTAAGTAATATTAAAAAAACAACACTGAAATGAATTTTTTTCGTTTTATTGAGAAATATTCTTATATTGAGTAATTTCAAAATTTTCCTACAAGGTCTGGATTTTTACCCTGCCCGATTATAATGAAATTCGACAGACAATGGTTGTCAAAACTAAAGCAATCTAAATAACTTTTGTGTGATATGCCCAGTAATATTTCAACTACTTAATATTTCTCAAATATGTTTTCCGAAAAATTTTCTGCTTTTTCATGCTTGCAAAATAACAAAGACATTTTTTTTTTAAATTTTTAATCTGATAAAATTTTTTTTCATCTTTGGGAAAAACGAAATTTTATTTTATTTGCATATATATTGTGCTTTTGTTAGTAGAAATTTGTAACCGTTTATGGCCTGTATTGGCTAGGTTATTGGTTTTAAATAAATAAATAAAACACTTAATTTTTTGCTGGTCAAATCGAAAGCAACTTTGAGGTAACACCGAAAAACATCGCTGGTGTTACACATTAAAGCCCCAATTATGATTCACAACTACGTTAATAGTTGAGTCGTAGTTGTCAAATTGTTATTATGGAGTACAACTTTCTTTAAAGCAGTGGTGGGCAAACATACACTGTCTTATTCTTTGCTTGTGTATGTGCTGCGCGGCTAAATAGATAGGCTGTGTCACATACAGCGTACGTGTGTTGATGGTAAAAAACAGCCTATACTCGCGAGTATAGGAAATTGAAAGAATGCCCACCACTGCTTTAAAGTGAGACAACTGTTTTTTATCAGTTGTGTTTTGGTTTCTATTTCGACTATTGTGTTACTTTTAAAATTGTAATTTTAGGCGCAAATCTATCCCATTTGTCAACCAATATTGTCCATATTATCCATAAAACATAAAATCGCAAGAAAAAATTGTAAGGCCAAAACTAAAAATATTTAATGACAAGTGGTGATAAGCAAAATACACGTGAGCACTGACGATGGAACTGTAGCGGCTTCCGAAAGTGGCGCTACTGTGTTCTGCTGTATACGTTGAAAAATTAATTTGATATTAATTTTTCTCCCTGATCTTTGGAATATTATTCATGCCCAATTCTTTCTGAATTCTGTTTTTTAATCCATAAAATGTGTACACTATTTTTCCATGGAATTAATGGACACCGTACCTCTAATGTATGTCGAATTTCGTTGAAATCTCTTGTTTTTGTATCAACAATTTCTTAAATTAGTCTTAACTGTCAAGCAAACGAAATACGTACAAAAATACTTTTCTGTGTGGACTTTGAGGCCTTTAAAAGACAAAAGATATATCATAGCTGATTGCTCGAATGTACTTCATATAAATTTGCTATTTTTATTCTTCAGTAAGACTGCAAAAAATTATGTTCAGGAAATAGTTACATCAACAAAGAATTTTACATTTAAAACATATTTTTAGATAAACAAATTGGGCTTAGTGCCACCGTCAAAACGCCAACAGTACGAAAAGTAACGAGTTGACAAAGCTGGTTTTATACTTTATAAATAACAAACATTCTCACATTCTTTTTTCGGAAGTAATTTATATATAAAACTGAAATTTATGTAAAAGAGACATAACACATGCTGCTTATGATGGAGCTGATTAGCTTATTCACATCCAAATCCTTCTTAATAAATACATTCGTATAAAAGTTACTTTAGATGGAAGGAAATAATTCGAAATACAAAAATCACATTAATCAAAAATAAAGAAGCGCCGCTGTAAGAAAACCGAGATTAAATAAATGTACTTCCATTTGCTTTTTGACAGACATAAGAAGTACAAGGGCCTTCTAGAAGGCATCCGTACCCCTTCTATTTCCCGCTGGGTACATTAAACTTATTCACACACACACACACGCATTTATATATATTAAAAAACAATTGTTTTGGGTAAAATACACGTCTGATTGAACCGTAATAAATGTTTATTTTAGAGAAATGTTCTTTCATGTGAGTGTGTGCTTTATTTAGAAAAATTAAACTAAAAAGGAAACAATTTTTAAGTTATTATACAAATTCGACACTCTAGTTTGTGTGTGGTTCAAGTGTACGCATACGTTTGCGGTTAACAAAAAATTCTTAAAAAAAATAAAAAGATTTATGAGGATATTGCCAAATACTGCACAAATATTTAAAGTTCTTTTTCATTTATTGAGCTGTTGTTTTGGCACGCGTCATTAACTATACTTGTTAGATGCTGATACTGATGAAGGTAATGAGGATGATGTAAGCAATTCCATTTTTGCATTGGCAATTTACTTCAACGTGAATTGATTAATGATGTTCAAATTTATTACCAATTTATTTCTTGCTTTAAAAAGTAAATACACTTTCCGCTGTTTAATTTAATTATTTAAATGTACAGTTTTGATTTAACTGCCTTTTACTTAAGCGCACTTTTGATTTAAATCCCATACAAATTCATTTTTTAAGTGCACCTTTTATACCTGCGCTCTTAAGATAAGTGCCTTAGATTTTGGCATCTCAAAACTATTTGCATACAAAATATCAATCTTAGCTGCATTTTGACTTAAGTGCACAAAATATTTGTTTTCTGTAATTATTCTTCAAAAACTTTTTTAAGTGCACTTTGTATACCTACTCATTTAACATATTTTTTGCAGTTTTAAATTATTTTCATATAAAAAATCAAAGTTACTGCACACACTAAATAATTGTGTTTACGTGTAGATTAAGGCAGTTAAGTGCATTTAAGCTAACAGTATTTTTGACTTATCTGCACTTAAAATCGTGAAAAGTTGATTACTGTATTTGTTGTAGAAGTTTTCATTGAAAATATTTTTTTAACTGATGCTAAGATGAAGTTAAGAACGGCGTCATGAAGTAAACTATCATGTAGAAGAGATCACTACTAGTGATGTTACGAATATCAATTTTTAATATTCGCGAATACGAATACGAATATTTGATCCAATATTCGCCGAATACGAATACGAATATTCAATCTAAACGTATAGTTCCACTTGATATTTCAAATTTAATTGAAAAAAATCTACCCTTTACGTCAATAACAGTAAATTGCGAAAAACTGTCACAATACTATAGTCATTTAATATTATTACGACATTCCGAGGAGAACTATTAGCGGAAAAACGGGTGGCAAATGACGTCGACCCACTCACATGGTGGAAAGTAAATAAGAAAAAATACGAGTTTTTTTACTTATAGCCAGACAATATTTAATGAAAGCACCACCGAGTGTTCCGAGCGAGCGAATGTTTCGTGGTGTGGGGCTTATTTACACACCGAATCGCAATAGGCTTGAAGGAGAAACGACTTCAAAACTTCTATTTTTGAAGTTCAACATTCCTCTATGAGCTTTGATTATTAATTTAACTTTTTAGATACTACGTCTATGTGAGATATATTTTGTTTGTTTTTTCTTTACAAAAAGAAGATTGTGATTTTGTGTAGAGACAAAGGTTTTTTTAAGTAAAAATTATTAAAAATTATAACTTTTTGTTTAATTTTCTGTATATTTTTATGTATTATTTCTTGCAACGTTTGCGCAAAATATTCATTTCATTTTCATTTCATTTATTCATCCAAAATAGAAAAAACCTAGCTTAATGGCCATAATCGGTTTCACTTATACTACTACAAAGATCTACATCAATTATCACTAAAGTGTAATATGTATGTAAGAAATAAAAAAATAACGATATTATGTAATAAATAATTTGTAACAATATTAAAATCTATATTCGTGAAATATTCGCTAGAATTTGGCGAATACGAATACGAATGTCATGAAAGAGACGAATATTCGGCGATTCGAATACGAATATTCGTAACATCACTAATCACTACTGTCCCGAGTTCTGTTCGACCGCTCATGTGCGTTAACGATTGCACTGTACAACACAAAAAGGATGAAAATTCTGGCAACGGACTCCGCCCGAGGGGAGAAAATACTCATGTTGGCGTTTTGAAAGTTTATGTCTGACCTTTATTTTAGAGGAACTTAAAAAAGCTAAAAAGAAAATAAAGTGTGAAAATATATAAAAAATATATAGTATCTGTAAAATGTTTTTATTTTATTTTGTTAATTTGACTACTTATTTCTTAGCTTCATGTAAGTCGTATCATAACTAATTAATTTCTGTGACAATGTAGGCACAAGGGGTACTTCGTACTATTTGAACTTCTCAAACAAATATAGTAGTTATCAAGTCAAATTATAAGTAGTCACGACTTAAATCTTCATATACTTTTATGTCTACCGGTAAGCAAGGTTTTTGCTCGGCACCATCTCATCAGCGTTCTTTGTTCATTTTTAGCGCTTTCTAAGCTGAATACTAGTGTAGAAATGAACAAGGAATGCTGACTAAATCAGTACTGATCCATTCTGCTAGTCTGATTAGATATTCTTATATTCCACTTTTGATAACTTGAATTTTAATTCAAAGTATTGAACTTAAGCTGAAGTAATAACTTTCAACGTAATCCTATTCAGTTCAAATAAATTACGCATTAATATTTCTTTACTATTATATACCACATAATTACATTCGATAATATTCTTAAAATGTTTAACACTTAATTACTCGCAATAAGAAAATCGGATAACTGCTCGGATGGGGTCTCAGGTGACCCCAGACTATTCTCTTTGTTTTTAATATAAATATGATGATTAACTCATGTACCTTTTTTATAAATAAAATGCTTTGACCCCACGCGAGTAATTATGGCTTAACTGAAAACTGATTAACCCTTGGAAAAAGATAGATATAAAATTATTTTCTTGGTGCTGTTATTTTGACCTCAGCTCTATACTGTGAAATATTTCATTTCATTTCATTGAATTTATGAAGCAATATTCTCTCAGTGTTTACTTTGCGCTGTTGTATGTCACAATGTCTATGGACGTTATGACTGGGCTTGCCAGATGGTCTTGAATGAGCGTGATTGTCAAGATATTTTAGGTGTTGTCAAGTTACAAACTCAAATATAATTTGTCAAGCTGAAATAATACTTTTGATTTAATAATCTTTATATATAGCTAAAAAGAAATAACTTCTAAAATTTTATGAAAAAATATCTCAGTGTACCAATACTGTTTGCAACTTAAAACAATATTCCTTAAATTAATAACCATTTGGAGTCTCTTGGGAATAGATGCAAGTAATTTTTGAAAGTAACCATCTGCTATTTTTCCCTATTCTTCTAATCGGGCAATTTGATGGAAACCATGTGCTCCTGGTCTGTTTTATTGAGCTAATATCATAAATTGTTTATACTGTTTCCATGAAATGGGGCATATTATGTAGCAGCCATTATCTTACTTTATGGGCCTTGTGTTTAGGCAAGTTTTCGGCAAGATTTCTTTTAAACTGTCTAAATAAACACTCTGATCTATAATTGTGTTAATAAAATATCCTGGTCCTACTGCAGAAAATTATCCCCAGACCATCACTGAACCACCTTCAGCTTTACTGTAAATTTAAGTTATTCGAATATACTTACTAATATTATCCCCTCCATACTATGTGCTTACCGTCCGATCCAAATACGTTAAAATTGCTTTTGTCCGTGAACATAACGTGTCTTCAACAAGAAAAATCCTTATTTTCGTATTCTTTTGTAAATTTTGATAACGCTTACTAATAAGAGGGTTTTGTATAGCTCTTCTACCATTTAAACCAACTCTGTGAAGTAAGTTTCTTATTGTGATGACCTTGCTTTCTAACTAAAGCCACTTTAAGCCATAGAAGCAAGCTTTGGAGCACTTAAGAAGGAGTTAGCTTTTAGTTTTCTTACAAGAAAATGTTCTTCTGCCTCAGAAAATATTTTATTGTTAGCGTGTTTTGCTTTGTTTTACACATTTTAGTCTGTCAAGTTCTCTTTTGGAAACCAAGTTGATTTTAATAAAATGTCAAGCTAGTGGACTATTTGAATCTAGCAACCCTAGTTATGACACAAAAATAACGCTATATCACGTTTGAAAGTGTCACTATGTTTGTATCCGCGACCGGTCATGTAACCGTCCGTTTGTTGAATTGTAATTTGTGTGGTTTTTATTATAATGCAACAAAATGAAACTTTTATCATGTACTTGGACCACCACTATATGTTTTTAATGTGTCCTAACTACAAAAACAGTTGCAATTTAAAATTCCATGGTTACGTTTTATTTTTAAATTTTTTTCTAAAATTTAGGATTTTTCAAAAGGCTGCTGCAACGGTTTCATCATAACTTGGGAATGGCTAGTCAAATTTAATTATGAAAAATACTACAAAGATTTAAATAAAATTACCTTTAAGCCATTCAAACATAATTTTTTTTAGATACTTAATGATTTCGGAATTATTCAGACAGCAATAATGAAAAATATATTTTTTTTTATGCAAAATCGGAAAATTTTTATTTTTAAAAATTTATAAAAAATCAAAAGTGGTTAAAACTTACCAGTTTTATTAACTGATCATAAAGCCACATATACTACAAATAAAATAAGCTTTATTTCATGAAAATTGATACGGCGTACCGCCTTAGTGTAGTGGATAGTGGGCTAGACTATTAGCCGGGGGTCGCAGGCTCGATTCCTGCCAAGACCATGGGTGTTTCTGCAAATAGTTATACTGTACAGCAAAATCAATATTTTTGAATTGAAAACTTCTATAGGCACGTTACGCAATTTGTTTCTATGAATATAATCACCCCTATCGTGAGTTTCCCTTTTCCTTGTTTTGCAATCATGAATATAAATTCGAAAAATTCCCTTATCATGAATGATTTTTTCACGTGGAATTTTTCCCTTTTTCCCCTGTTTTTGTTCCCTTTATTTTAGCAGGCGAACTGGATAAATACATCATGTAATTGCTATTTTGTCCGTCCAATTAATTATTAAAACTTGTAAATAATATGAAGTCTATTTGCTGATAGTTCGGCATTGTATATATGCATTTCATTGCCGCTTTACCAAATCGTCAGTAGACTTGAACCGCAACTTTGAAAAGTTACAAACCTCTTATCTTATGCACAGACTTCAAATGGTTTTTGAAAGTCTGTGCGTAAGATAAGAGGTTTGTAACTTTTGAAAGTTGTAGTTGAAGCCTAATGACGATTTGGTAAAGCGCCAATGAAATGCATATAGACAATGCTTAACTATCAGCAAATATACTTCATTTGAAATAAAATTATGACAATATGTCAAATATGTAGTAAATTTCTAAAATATTTATTTTTAGGACAAAATCGGTAAATAGTGTTCATTTATCTTAATATTAACACATTTATTTTAATGCTAATTCCTTGCAACATCTTTCTATCACACATGAACTAAGTTTTGAGGTGATGGAATAGAAAATGCTTTTTCCGCGTCTGTAGAGAATCACTCATCGCGTCCAAAATATATAAAACCCAGTTTTACTCACTCTTGAGAAAATTTAATTTAACACCAAACGACTATTTGATTAAATTAGGCTGTCTGCAATTTCTCGGGTACTCCAAAGCATTGGATGCATTTGGCAGTCCTGGACGAACAATTCGATTTTGTTTAGATTCCTTATGGAATGCAAAGATAATTCCAATTCTTATCATTGCATTTTTTATTTTTTTAACAAAAACCTGGAAAGCCTTAATTTTGGACTTAAACCAAAATAAAATAATAATGATAGAGTAATAAGGTCGATAGTAATAATATTTCAACAATTACACAATTTTGTAATAAAATTTAACACTCTTTTTCCAAGTTATTGTAATATCGGTGGAACAGCCTCTTCAAAACTCGATTTTTTGTTTTGTAAAAATCAGGTAATTTTACTTTATTGTGAATAAAATCAATATTTATTAATCGATTTTCATAAAATAAAGTTAATTTTATTTTTTTATTATATATAACCTTTTGCCATTTTTTTTAAATAACAAATTTTAAATTTCGCATAAAAAATGTATTTTTCATTATTGCGGTCTGAATAATTCCGCAACCATGAGTATATAAAAAATGATGCTATATCCGTTTAAAGATAATTTTATTTCAAGTTTTTTTCTAGCGGTTTTTGTCATAAAATTGGACAATCCCTTTCCAAGTTATGATGAAATCAGTGGCAGCCTCTTCAAAAATCTGAAATTAAAAACAAAAAAATTAATAAGAAATTATACAACATAGAATTTAAAATTTCGACTGTTTTTGTAGTTAGAGGACCGTAACATATTAAAAAAATATAGTGGTACTACTTGGCATTTTATTTTGGTGCATAGTGCCGTAGGAGCTGTCAGCGAGTAGAGCTTTATTATATTTCTCACACTATATTGATTAATTGATAGATAGGCCCGTTATATAGGGTCGTAAGCTATCTAAAATGTTCTTTCTGAATATAACGTTACGAACTAGAGATGGGTGCGTGTCGTATTTTTTTCGTGACATGAACACGCACGACTCAACACGAAGTGTTCGTGACAGAAAATCTGATTTCGTTCGTGTTCGTGTTGTGTTGAGCAAACTTGACACGAAAAAACACGAAACGATTTTCGGATTAAAATATGAATGAACGCAGAAGCTTGCCGCACACGATTATTGAGCGAAAATCTTGATAAGTTATTGTTTCTCAACAAAAACATGTAAATAAAAATACAAATAGAACATGAAACGTTGAAATATAAGAAAAATATGTCTTTGAATATCAAAAATGTTGTTTTTTTGTTTGTTTTTGGATTTGATTTCGTGCGTATTGTGTCGTGTTCGTGTTTTGAAAATTTTGGGCGTGCGTGTTTCGTACGTGCTCTACATCCGGGATTCGTGTTCGTGTCGTGTTGGAAAATGTCGACACGCGCCCATCTCTATTACAAACCTTAGCCTAATAATAAATTTATATTCTCACAAGCAAATAACTTCGAAATAATCATATTAAATAATCTAAAACGTATTTCATCCATTATATTGAACTCGTCAAATGAATTTACTTACATAATTATTATGATGGGGTCACAATTGGTCACAGTGACTATTTTTGATCTTAATTAAAAGCAGAAAAAGAAATCAGTTGACATGTAAGTTTGTTCGTTTTTATGATTTTATTATTTGATAAATATTTGCAAGGAAAATTACTGACACTTTTACCCACGTTATACTTATGTACATAAGTATGTAAACATATGTATATCTTCTACACATATATGCTCTATACATGTGTATGTATTAATGAATATATGTATGTAGGTGCATATATATACTATATATATTATAATTAATCTAATCTTATATTTAAAATAATATAAAAATACAATACTAATAATAATAAATAAAACGACTTTTGTAATTATACGAACTAGCACTAAAATGGCACAAAAATTACTTTGTATATTAATATATTATTTGTTTGAATAGCATAGAATTTATCGTATGTACTATATATTTTTAATTATTTTTTTTTACTATATGGCTGCATTATTGTATAGGTATATACTATATATGGATGTATTTGTGATGCGTCGTGACAAAAGGGCTTTTATCTTGCCAGATTATAAAGGCCAATAGATAAGGGACAAAAATCTTTCAAAAATGTGTAAAATTTGCAATGTTATGGTTTTGAATTTTATAGATGAAAAGTTATACTTTTCAGATAATTGAGATGAGAATAAATTAATTTTTCTGATATCTAGCGGCTAAAAATTAAATTGATCTTGAAATATGTAGGATAGCGTTTGGTGTCAAAAACCCAAAACACGAAATTTTTACCTAAGCTCGTGTTTTGTGTTATACTGAAAATTTTACTCTGGCAAGTTAAGGTTTGTTATCTCTCGACGCGTCACATTGATTTAATGTTTGTGTTAAATTTTAATTTCTTTTTAAGGAGCAAAACGCGATCGACTAAATGAAATTCTTCAAAGTTTGTATTTTTGATTTCATAAAACTTTTTTAAGATAAATTTCCTAATCATTAGTTTTATTTTATATTTTGGATTTCGTATTTAAAATTTTATTTTTTTTTTCAAATTTATATTGGATAACAAATTAGAGTAGAAATATTTTACATAATATCACGGAAGCAATTGCTATTTTTATAAAACTTTGCATATACATACTCAATTCACAATTTGAAACATGGTTGTGTGGCAACCATCAAAAAATTGTATACAACATACAACCGCCACAATAAGTTGTGAATTGAGGAATTGAGTTCACTTGTCAATACAACATTATCATAATTCGAAATTGATAAGAAGGGCAACGTTAGCGAGATTCGCATAACTTTTAAAGATTCACTAAAAGCTAATTTTGTCAACAATTAGACTGTACAACTACATCAGAATAATAAAATGTATAATCATAATAACATGATTTTAATGCGTGAAGAAGGAACCATATGAAAAATAATTATGTATCGGCGAAAATTTACTTCTAACTTTTATTTTAGGGGGAGTTAAGTAAGCTCCTTACATTTTGCTCATTGCTATGGCGGATGGCCATAGATGAACTTATAGATTGTATATCTAAAACGTGTTCAGCACTTTTATGTAAAATACAGCCTGAAACATTTTTGTGGAACATTTTGACACTCGTACGTAACTCTCCACCACATAATTTTTTTTCTCTTTCTGGCCAAAAACATTCTCTTAAACAGCGAAGTAGCGGGCTAAAAATATTTCTCATAATAGTCTTCAAAGACACCAAAGCTCTAAACTCAAGTTGGACGCTAGAAATAAGTCAACATTTTAAAATTTGTTTAATAGTCCACAAAACAGGATTTTATGACGTTTGCAATAAAAATATCTCTTAGCTAAAATTGTATGTACTATAAGTAAGATTTACTATAAGAAATATGTAGTTGTAATAAAAAAAGTACCACTTCAGTGAAGAGGGGAACTTTAACTCCCCCACCCCAAAAAACAGAGGCAAGATGAAAACTTTCAAAACGTCAATACTTGTATTATTGCTTTGGTGCGTTCTAGTCGTATCAGTCGTTAGAATACAGAAAGTTATTTTTTTGTGTTTTACAGTGTTATTATTAATAACATTAAATTAAGAATTTTAAAAATCCCCGAAGATCAAGTATTCTTTTGAACAGAATTTACTAAATTAAAATCCGTTGACCCGTTTGGGAGCTACGGCGTCAAAGACACACAAATTCAACAGAATACATCTAGAAAATATGTGGTATCTTCTAAATGGCTGGACCGAATCAGAATCGGTACAGGCGTTTGGTCTGTACGTGGACTTGTACAGACACACAGATACACAGACGCGCACTACAAACTTATAGCACTCCTTTTTTTTTGGTCGGGGATTGAAAATGAACAATTTCTATTTGCATTTCAGAATTTTTAAAAATGTTAAGTTCTATTTCGGAACCAACATATTATACAACCAACATATTATACACCAACATATTATACAAAGTTTTCAGTTTTTTTTACTCAAAACCGTGACCGCTCACGTGGCTGAAACAAAAAGTTTAGTAGATCATGCGCGATCATGCATGATTCAGTAAAATTACCAAAGCGGTACCCATCTCTGCAGTATATATAAACATATTTTTTTATATCATATTTACATGTGTAGAATGATATATTGGGACTAGTTCAAAAAATTCGTTCGACCCTAATCATAATTTCGTAACACAGACACACATTATTAAAGCCTGGGATAACTCTGTAAATCGAATCGAAATTCGTACATTATCCCCCAAAAATGATATCCTAAGAATGGAAGAATATCATGTATGGTTGTGTGTATTTAAATGTTATTGTTACGATAGGTTCGGATAATGGCACGATGCGATTTATTATTTGTTATATTATTCGATATATGTACATTAACATACATAGAAGGAAAATGTTAGTTTATTGTTGTACTGATGTATTCACAAAAAAATTATTTTGTTTTTAAATGCATTCAAAATATATTTCTATGATTGCATGCACATCATCCCTCCTTTTGACTTCGTCGCAAGAGGCTTCTACAATAAAATATTCAACGTTGTTAACTCGGTGCCTTTAGCACTGTTTTCAGTGAATTTGTTTAATTTTCTATGCGGAAAAATTTTCATTTTTAATGCTTCTTACATTTATTTCGATGGTACTAAGTCTTAATTTAAGATAATAGTAATGTACCTTCAAACATCACAATTTTTTAAAGTATAAATTTAAAGTCAGTCGAGATTTGCGGAAGTTACAAAACGCAAAAAGTTTTTCACAGTTTAGTTTTAGCCTAGTTTATAGCTCTCTGGGTTTAACCTGCAAAAAGCTAACTCTACATCTACTTATATATCATCAGGTTTTAAGTGAACCTGAACAGAAAATTTTAAGTCTTATATATTCAATTATACTGGTACCAACTCAACATTGCAGAAAAAGTTTACTATTATTTTAAACTTTTTCTAAAATATTTTAACTTTACTAATGCCGGCCATACACTGCACAAGTTCACTGCACAAGTCTGGCACTGTACAGTGCGTTTGTGTAGTGTATGGCGGTGGTTGTGCTATTTACGCAGTGAACTAAGTAAAAATCAAAACTATTTTGATATTTGCTCAAGTTTCTAAAACTGACAGTGAACTTGTGTAGTGTATGTTGCAAACGCTCAGTTGTGTCGCGATTTTGAAGAGTTAAAAACAAAAAATGAGCGCAAAAAAATTGTCTGGACAAAGTTTGTAGAATTATACGGATAATTATTTGCATTATGGCATATTGAAAGCACCGATTACAGCAAGAGAATCATAAAAGTCGAAGTCTACGAAAAATTTATTAAAAAAGCCAGTTTTTTGTCTTTGCTTGCTTTTTATTTATATAGCAAGCAATAAAATAGCGCTGTATTTACACATGTTGTCTCCTTCGATGCAGCTTTAAAATAAAAAAACTGCGCAGTTTACTTGTATAGTGTGTATCACAAGTTTCGTTTACGCAGTGCCAGACTTGAACACTGAACTTGTGTAGTGTATGGCTGGCATAAGTCGTATTGGATTTTTATAAACAAGGACTAACTCTAACTGCTATAAAGTTGTTACAAAACCCTTTGTTTGCAATCCTTTCCCAATTAGCTCAATGATGTGAGGGGAGGTAAGACCCGTTACTTCCGGTGCAAGTAAACGTGTTTTTGATATGGCGCCCAACGTGGGGCGAAAATAATACTATGACTCCACCAACTTAAAATCAAGTAGATTTAAGTAAATTACTTCGAAGGTTGTAAGTGATTTGGTGTTCGAATTTTTGTAGTCAAATGGTACTTTATAAGCTGTTGGCTGGAGCTATAATTGAACTTTTTTCATGTATAATTTGCCATTTAAAATTAATTAATACTCTTCAATATAATTTTTTATCAATTGACAATCACTATTGATGGATGATCCACGAATGCAGTTTGTAATTTTAACAGCCACGCAGGGCAGGATTGTATACACAAATCGGTTTCGAAAATAATATTTTCGATATGATTTAAAATAAATCAACTGTTTTGAGGTGACTTGGCCGTACGAAAAATATATGGTACATCATGTATAAACCAACAGGATTTGCTCAAATAAACATGATTTGGCAAAATACTAACATACTAATGGACATCACAGCACCCTCCTTCGTCGGTATTGTAACAGAAACGTCGGCGCACTAATAAAATGGCTACACAGCTTAAACAACTCAATGCCTCTACTTGACACCAGAGGGGCTTGAAACACTGCTCTACAAAAAAAAAACGCGCAATAGCAGAGTTGTAAAGTAATTAAGCTTTCTATATCTCTCGCACTTCACCACCTGTTTTCTCTACACTATCACTTTCCCAAAGAAAGTAATTAATTAACTTATTGTGTTACTTCTCTTATATAAAAAATAATGCAGACGTAAACATAGTAAAAATTTTTAACTTTAAAATTAGGGTTTTACGGTCACACAGCGTTATTAATAATTTCCAAATCTTATTGATTAATTTTTGTTTGCTTTGAATTATAAATAAAAAAATGTATGTATTTGGTGCTTTTTGTTAAAAAAGTACGCGCTTTTTTCTCTCGGTTTTAATGCTTTTTTAAATTTTAAAGTTCACAACACGGAAAATATTCATTGTGGATTTGGAATATTATTATGGATAACTTTTGTGTTTTGGAATACTATTTCAGCTTAAACTATTGTTTAATCAATAGAACTTCGTCGCGTACCGAATGGATGGATTACCGCATTCGATAGCAAACGTATCGAAATTTTTAAAATGTGTACCAAGTTTGTTTTTCACCGGTTGTTGAATCGACTAGGAGTTTGTAGTATATTATAGAAAAACTGTGTGTTTCTTTAAGCTAGAGCAACAACAAAGTCGATTTGACAACATTAATAAGGCTTATTGGTAATGTTCCATGCTTTTTTGCAAAACAAACATAATAGAAAATATTGTTTTCTCTCGCTCTAGTGCTAACTTGGAGGCTTTTTCATATACACGCCGAAACTCAAAATAAACGTCATATAGAAGTCACAAACTACACTGTACAACAAAAATAAAAATACATAAAAAGATTCTAACGACTGATTCTGGTGGGAGGGTACAAAAAAAAACGTGTAACGAAGTTTTGACAGTGTACATCGGGGCTTTAATTTAGGGAGTAGTTTAACCCTCTAACTATTCGCTATACGAGTCTTTTTCGTCTCTTTCTTGAGAAAGGGGATAAACTCTAATCAAACAGCGATATGGCTTGCGCAAATGTCCTACAAAAATATTGTCACAAAACTACTATACAGTTACAAAGACAGAAAAGCTAAAAGTTCAACTTGAACGTTAGATATAAGTAAAAACTTAAAATGCGTTTAAGGGTTAATTTCATACTTATTCACAATTAGTGCTAAAATATCCAACAAAATCAGATTTGATTAAAAATATGATTTTTATTAAAAATATGATTTTTTTAAAAATATGTCGTACGGAAAATTTCACGTACAAAAGAAAGCTAGTTTTTTAAAAAAGGGATAAAAAGACCCACACAGCGAAGAGTTAGAGGGTTAAAATGCTGTACTCGTTATGTTACTCGTAGTGTTCTGCAGTAAAGTGCTGAACATATCTTACACCCAAAATGTTGATACACCATAACAATTGGCAAGGGAGGTCGGGAGAGGGGTTGGGGGAAGTTTAACTCCCCCTGAAGTGAATTTCAAAATATAAAAATAGAAAATAAATAAACTATAGAGTTTACACAAAATCTTATGTATGCCAGCTTTTCCATTTGTTGACTTCACATCGAATAACTTTTGAGTTCCTTATTTATTTTCTTATCGGAAGGCCCAAGCTACCTACACTCTAAAACATTACTTAAAATTTTGGATTATATGTTGTCTAAATTTTTGTTGATTTCTCGTTGTCTAAATTTGCATCGATTTTGTAGGTATTAGCAATAAAAAAACATAATTTGTCTAATATGTAGAGTCCGACCGAAACCAGTTTTTTGAGGCCGCACCCGAACCGAATCTAATATTCGGCAAAAAGGTCGAATATTCGGCTGAATCCGAAACTTGCCGAAAATATTTTTAGCATTAGCTGATATTGACATTTCAAAATCTTAACAGAACTGAAAAGTCATTTACTTTATTAACGGCACTTTTCACTATGTGATTAAAAGTTAACGTGGTCTTTAACGGCAAATTCGGCATACAAAACTCTTCGTTAAGGTATACGTTAGCTTTTAACTGTAAACTTTGAAAAAGGGCGCAAGAGTGTTTCTACATATGTACATACATACAGTGTCAGTCAAAATAATGGTAGAAATTGAATATATATCATTCCATCGAGCAAATATAAAACTTAACCATTAACGAGCTATGACTAATAAAAACTTGGCATGAACTTAGCTTAAATGATGAATAGAATTGGAATATTGGGTTCGGTACATACATATTGAGGAGTGTTTTATCACTATTGATGACGTTACAAGAACACCAATCAAAAAGTTGATTCGGAATAACTAAAAATATATAAAGTGGAATATTTACATATTTTTGACACAAAATTTATAAGATGTCATTAATTTCTACTAAAGTGATTTTTTTTGTTTACGGCCGCGTTTCATCGATGATATATACAATAAAGAATTTTTCTCGACGATATTGAATTTATCGTGAAGATTGAAAATTAACTTTCTTCATATTTTGAAATGATTTAAAAAAACCAATTTTAAAAAACAAATAATCAATTTTAGTGCAAAAAATTAATTTATTATAACATAAAATAGATTTTCGATTGGAATCGAAATCGGTTTACCATTGCCTAGTTTATTTTGGCAACAAACAGTTGAATACTTTATGTTACTTTGTATATCTTTTAGTTGCGCTTTATAAAACTAAGTAAAATCTTCATTCAACTTTAAAAGATATGGGACGGGAAAAACAGATTCATGGCGGTGACATATTTTAAATTTGGAAAATATTATTTCGATTAACTTCCTTATTTATAAAGAATAAAAAGTTTCGGTTTCGGTATTCGGCCAAAAAGTTGGCCTAAACCGAATATCAGCCGAAACTACAATTTTGGCCGAATCCGAAACCGAATATTCGGTTGGACTCTACTAATTTGACTTTACAAATTAAACATACATATTTAGTTCAAGTGGATAAAGTGGCAGAAAAAGTATAATATGCCTATGGCTGATAGGTAGATACGCCAGACTATCAGCCAAGAGGTCGCGGTTCGATGCTGCAGGCAGCCAACCGCTTCGCCGCTAGTTTTTTATTTATTTAAGTAAACATATTTTGTTCAAAAATCAACAAAAAATAATGCGTGTCTAGTTTTAGGTCGATAATAATGAGTAAAGTGTTGAATACTATTATCGACCTAATTTTCAAAAAAGTGTTTTAGAGTGTATCTACCTATTTGCTTTACAAATCTTTTGTAATTGCACTTACGGCTTTTCGAGTTTTGTTAATAAAGTCGACATTGAAAATTTTTCGCATCGGAAAATTTAAAAGGCCCCAAACACAGT
Source organism: Panzeria rudis (assembly GCA_956483635.1). Classification (NCBI taxonomy): domain Eukaryota; kingdom Metazoa; phylum Arthropoda; class Insecta; order Diptera; family Tachinidae; genus Panzeria; species Panzeria rudis. The sequence goes on from OY101452.1 coordinate 451,647, forward strand.
GCTAAAAGTTCCGAGTTAACAACAATGGGTTAACAAAGTGGGGCAAAAGCCAACATCGGATTTTCACAGGTGTGAACATATTAAGATCTAAACAAATTATAAGAAGTTTAGTAGTGGCAGGATCAGACAAATAATCAGAACTTTATTTTTAAAAACGTTTTCGTATGACTTTATGTTTTCGTACCTCAAATCCTACATATTTGATCTGTCTATAGCATAGTCTAAAAGCTTAAAATATTGTTGTGCTTGGATGATTGATCAATGGATAGCAAGAATCAATCATCTCTTTAACATATTAAGGAAATTCAAAATTGCTTATTTTCTCTCGTTGGAAAATAATATTGAGCAATGCACGATTTTCGAAAAAATAAAATTTATTGGCGTCATATGTGCATGTGTGTGTTTTGTAACGAGTGATTTTTTTGCTATTATCTTTTTGGCAACACTAGTTTTGACAGCTCACGCACGTTTTGTATCTTGTGTCACTGTCAAACATCTTCAGTTTGGTCTATAATTTAATCATGAATCGTCTTACAAACGAACAACGCTTGCAAATTATTGAATTTTATTACCAAAATGCGTGCTCTGTTAAGAACCACTTTTTTATCGAAGAATTGTGTTCAGCGACGAGGCTCATTTCTGGTTGAATGGATACGTGAACAAGCAAAACTGCCGTATTTGGAGTGAAGAGCAGCCAGAAGCATTGCAAGAGCTACCAATGCATCCACAAAAAACAACCGTTTGGTGCGGATTATGGGCTGGCGGCATCATTGGGCCGTATTTCTTCAAAGATGATGCGAATCACAACGTTAATGTGAATGGTGAGCGCTACCGTGCGATGATAACAAACTTTTTTCTGCCCAAAATGGAAGAGCTTGACTTGCATGACATGTGGTTTCAACAAGACGGTGCCACATGCCACACAGCACGCGAAACAATGGACCAATTGAGAGGCGAGTTCGGTGAACAGTTTATTTCACGCTTGGGACCAGTCAATTGGCCGCCCAGATCGTGCGATTTAACGCCTCTAGACTATTTTTTGTGGGGCTATGTTAAGGCTAATGTCTATAGCGACAAGCCCGCTTCGATTGACGCACTGGAAGCCAACATTGCCAACATTATTCGTGAGATACCGGCCGAAATGTTGGAAAGAGTATGCCAAAATTGGACTAAGCGGATGGACCATTTGAGGCGCAGCCGCGGCCAACATTTGCATGAAATAATCTTCAAACATTAAATTATATCGACCCAACTATCGATCCAAAAAAATATTTCATGCATTTTTCTGAATTTTATGTGTTTTTTTTTTTTTTACTTTCCGATAGTTCTTATAAAATCACCCATTATTTACATATTTATGGCACACATATACTCTGGATTACTTGTACAGATAACGGTAACAACCAATTCAGCCGTAAAACTAAAAATGCCTCATCAATTTATGCCATCTTGAAGAGTTGAGGCCTTCTAAAAGAAGGTGTAAGTACTTCTTTTAGAAGGCCTCGACTCTCCCCAAGAAAAGACATTCTATTAGAAGAGAGAAAGAAGAATACTATTTTTTTAGATTTTTCGTTTTGTTTATAAAAAAGTACTTTAGAAATAACTAAAATTCTCGTATTATTTTTACGCAATTAATTTGTATGTAAAACTGAAATTTACATAAAAGAGACATCATAGATGCCGCTATTATAACGTTTATGTCTATTCCGACGAAACTATTCATGTCGAATTATGTACATACAGAAACTTTAGCCTCATATGTATAAAATATTACTTTATATGAAAGAAAATAGTTTGAAAGAAAAAAATAGAATTTTTAGAAGGTCCTTCTCCGCAACGACAACGTGTGTAAAAAAGATGTGATTATGGAATAGAGCATGAAGTGCTTCTCCTTCCAAAAGAAGGTGTAATGATGCCTTCTATAAGGGCTCCATACTGCTTCTTTTTAACACTGGGCAAAATTTTGGTTTTTTTTAATGTCTTACTGTATGTGAATCCCTTACAAGCACGCACACACACACAGACAAAACAGTTCATTTGTACTTGAATAGATGTGAATGTATGCATGTAAATTCCCTGTCGGAAACTGAGTTAACTTTAAATTAACTTAATCCAACTACTTCGGAACTAGTGCTGACTGACACTTGGATTTCTTTCCAATGGAAACAATTAACTAACTCCTAGGCGGTAGTCAATTGTACCACTCTGCACTACTTTTCAACTTACTTAAGGTGGAGGTACATACCACGCGTTACGCGGCAACGCTTTTCTTACTTTTCGAACTTTTAACGCTTTAAGAATGGCAAGTTACACACCACGCTTTTGATGCTCTTCTGCTTATACAATTTCAAGCCTTTGCCGGCTATATTTTGTCTTGCCTTTAAGTTTTATTTTTCTTTATATATTTAATGCAGTTTTCATCCATTTTTTAATAAAAAAATTATTTCTAATAATTTATTTTCATTAAACAAACATTTTAGCATATGAATCTGGCAGCACTACCTGTCATTTTGTATACGACGCGTGAAAGTTGAAGAATGTTCAACTTTTTGCGAGTCCCGCGCGTCGCAAACTTGGCTTTGTATCTTGCCTTATGGAAACACACTATTTCAACTTTTTTGACAGAAGTCTGTAACGCATTAGCGTACTTAACGCATGCTATGTACCTTCACCTTTAAAGTTGATTTTATTTAAGTCTCCATTTGCAAAGAGATGTTGCTGGGGTTTTATAGTCAACGCGCTACCACCCAGCTAAGGTACCACTTGAAATAATAACAGCAAAAAGTTAATATAATTTTGAAATGAGTTTCAAAGTAGCTGAGATTAAAGTTGTTGGCTCTCACCAAATCCGAGTATGTACTCAACTTAAGAATTGAATTTGGGTCAGTTCTGGATTACATTGTACTTAGCTTTTAGTTAGTTTAAGAAAAGTTAACTAAAAGTTGATTATTTTTGTAGTGGACTAGTGATTTTCCGACAGGATTTGCTTTAATGGTTATTTTGTACGTGTGCATGTGTGCGAATGGGATAGTGTGTGATAGCGTGTGTCATCATCATTCAACCATTTGATATTTTTATGTACTACACTTATCATCAATATTACTATAAATTCATAATAATACATATCAATATTATATTAAATTTATATTGATCCACTTAGTCAGTCGTCATCACGAGATTCAAAACCAATTGCATTACTTTCGGTTGAAAAATCCAATTCTGATATACTTTCTGCTGGATAATAATTGCTATTGCTGCTGCTTGTGGTTGGAGTATTACGGTCAATTATACTGGAATTGCATTCCTCCATATTGTTAATGCCAGCAGCTACGGCAGCGGCGGCAGCTGCAACGGCCACAGCTTGTCCCATATCCTGAAGTTGATATGCAGCTGTAACGGCTGCCTGTACTTCATCCTCGCATTCGGGAGTATGGTGACATGGTGGTCGGCTGGATCCGGGCATATTTGCACCAGGTGATGATGTGCCACGGCACCACAATTGTCTCATCTCGGCTCGTCTATTGCGCATGAGTACCTTGTATTCTGAAATTCTCATTTTCTTGCCATCCACAATGCATGTACGCTTTGGCCTTGGCCTATATCTGTAGTCGGGATGTTGTTCCATGTGTAGCTTTGAAAGTCGGGATTGTTCTTCGTAATACGGCTGCTTGTCGGCATTTGACATGGCCTTCCAACGTGCTCCTAGGATTTTCGATATATTTGAGTTGTGCATGTCTGGACAGGCTTTAAGAATTTTCCTACGTTCGTCTTTAGCCCATACCATGAAAGCATTCATTGGTCTTTTTATATGCTGCTTGCTGTGATAGCTGTGTCCATGACTGTGTGTATGGCCATGGCTACTGCTAGTTTCTCTGGTACTACTGCAGCTATCACGTAAATTGGAATGAATGTCTTGAGGCAAGAATGTGGCAGATGTATGAGATTGTTTGCCGACACTCGCCGTCGTCTTAAAATCCTGATGAATAGCTGGGCTAAACGTTTGATCGGCAATATGATTGCCAGTGGAAGCAGGTGTAGTCGCCGCCGAGTCTCGACTACTGCGAGTGACACGTGTACATGAAATATTTTCTATATTATTGAACGGTGCTATCGTTTCGGCCTCTTGGGTTATTTCTGGATTATTCCAGATGTGAATGGCAACGAAATTTGTATCGGCATTAGAAGATGATGACGACTGCCAGTGCAGAGGAGAATCACAGTTTGAGACGGGTGTAAGGCGATCATTTTCTCTTTTTATTAAAATGGCACTGTTAATCGCCTTATCATTTGATGATCGTGGTGAATACTTTGGTTTTGATAAGTTCAACGGAGCTTCTGTTCCATCCTCATCATCTACGGACTCCTCCTTACCCGTTAAATTAACATCCTCTTGTGCTGAACTATTAGAGTGAGATCTCGGACTGTTGGTGCCATTTGAGCTCGACACTACATCAGCGTCATCTTCTAGGGGTGTGTCAACCTGCATATGTTCCATGTTATCATCTGGAGGACAAGGCGTTGGTGAAGGACATGAGCTATTATTATTATTGTTATCATTATTGTTGCTATTATTACTATTATTGCTATTTACATTATACAGAGGGGTAGAAGGCGGTGTCGTTGTACTCGCCACTACATCAACAAAGTTTAAATCCGAGCTTATGCTTTGTATTACGCTCTTATTGACGATACCATATTCAGACCCATTTTCCATACCTTCTACATTATTGATATTGATCAGCTTATTAGGGACTTCATTGCTGTTACTATCACTATTGACAGCTACAGCTGCTACCGCCAAAGCTGCTTGCAAGTGGGCTGCTGCTACAGCTGCAGTCGACCACATCGGTTGCATTGTCATCTTACTATGTTGCGAGGCATGGAGGGCCGCGTGTGTATGCAATACAGTTGGTAAGTTGCTAGCTGCCGCTGCAGCTGCTGCCGCCGCTAGATGAGAAGGTGGTGGTGGTGGAGGAGGGCGTAAAAATGCAGGTAGAAATGGTACAATTGTTGCTGCTGCTGCTGGTATTGGCTGCTGTTGTATGGTAGTTTGTGCCGTAAAACTTGTCTGTTGTGCAACAGCACATATTTGTGAATTTAATTGATTCTGTAATTCCTGGTAACAATTTTCCTGCTGCTGTATGCACTCTATTTGTTCTTGGTTATGATGAAGATTTCCATCTAAATTTGTCATGATTTCGAAATGAGTCTGAAACAATCAAATAAAATATGGTTATTATTATTTTTTTTAAATAAACAAAAAGGTTTTAACAAAATTTAGTAAAAATTGTTTGAGATATTCTCAGAAATTAATTATTCGAAAAACTGTTATTTATTGTGGGCTGGTCTATATTGTTGGTGCTAATGAGTTCAAACTCGTATGCTTATATAAAAACTTTCAAACAATAAATGAGAATTTCGATTTTATTATAGAAAAGTAAAGCAGCTTGTACAAAAGTTAGAAGAATAGTATAATTGAGTGTTAGGGGCTATTTACATATTACGTAACGCTCCAGGAGGGGTTAAAGATTTGTTACGGATTAAATACTTTATACAGACAATTGTGTAAAATGGGCTACGGGGGGGAAGTGGGTTATAAAACCTCCGAAAATAGCGTTACATAATATGTGAATAGGCCCTTAACAAAGAGTAAAAACGTTGTGTAACACTTTGAAGTTGGGTTAGCAAAAATGAAAAATTTTCATACAAAACTTAAATCTTATTTTGCGTTTGTGTCTGTTGTATTGAAATTGCAATTTTTATATGAAAATCGTGACTTTTATCAATTGAGTTCACTTGATAGCGAACAAAATTAAAAGTTGTGGATCACTTTTAATGAAATATTGCTTATTTTATTTGGAACACTTTTAGCTATACGTTTAAGGAGAAATAACTCAATGTTTTTTATTTTTGTTTTTTATGAATGTTTTAAAAACAAAAATTTTTATAAAAATTTTTTTTTTGGTACAAGTTCCACAATATCTTTGAAATTACTGAGCAGATTAAAAAAAAATATTGTTTGTACGGCGTAAAGATAAAATGCACTGTTCTGTAAACCAAATCCGAGCAAATTTCTCGTTTTCAAAACGAATGAAAATTTTTGGTGTTGTCTAAACCGAATTCACATGGTCTTATTCGTTTTAAGATCGAGTAAAAAACCTGTTTGAAAGTAAATCGAATGCCGTTTTTTCTTAAGAATTTCTATCCAAATGGTGAAAAAGCGCTTCGTACTTAAAATTCAATGCATTTTTTTTATTTATTTGGACTAAAAAATATTTGTTTTTATAAAAATTTCGTCTCAAAAATAATTTAAAAAAATAACATCAATATGACTCATATATACTGCAAACATGATCAAAAATATATTTGGTGCAATAAAACAAATTTTTCTTTATTATATCTATTTTTTTGATTATTTTTCTCCTGTATCTGCATATAACATGCTTTATGATGTTTTTTAAATATGTTTAACATACAACATTTTTATTTGTACTCAACTTCTACTGAAGTAAATCGAACAATTTACGGAACATCAAATTAAAAATCAACTCTGTTTACAGAACAGAGCGGAATATCAAAGTTGGATTTTGTTTTTTTTTTGTTTTAATTGAATAGGGCAAACCGTTGTCGAGTTATTTCGTGTAGCTGCTTAATTTTTTAAATAAATGTATATCTCTAAAACAACACTGAAAGGAAAATCTTCGTGCCAGCTATGAATTTTTTTTTATCAATGGCTTAATGAATTTTGTCAATAAGAACGAGCTAAGGTAATATTCATTATATTAATGAAGAATGTTTCATAAAGGTTCATATAAAACACTTCATTGATTTCGTGAAACTCTTTCATTCAATAAATGAAATAATGAAATTAAGTTTTGTAATTGTTGTTAAGTGAGCACATTAACTGAAACTGTATACCAGAATTTTATTTGATTAATAATTTATTTATTATTTTACCTCCAATTCTACCACGTTTTCAGATTTGAAACAACACCTTAACCACTTCAGCCAACAGCACAATAAAAACAGCGTGCATTTCACACTTAAAATTTTTTCTATAAAAAATATTTACTGTATGTAAGAAACATTTTCATTGTGTGTATGAAAGAATTTCATAGACTTTTAGGGAATTTGAAAAAAAAAATAGATGAAAGTTTTTTTTGTATCAAAACATTATCATTAATGCAATGGAACCTTAATTCTGTAAAAGGTCATTTACACTGTCTCGACATCTAGTACTTACGAAATTTCGAGACAAATCTAGTTGTTTTTTTATTAGATTTCCCATACAAAACGAAATCTACTTTCTCAGTAGATTTGGACGAAATCTCCTCAAAATTTTGTATTTTTATTTTCTTTTTACTACCCTGTGCAACATTTTTATATAAACGGTGAGTGAATTAGCTACGCTCTACAAAAATTTTCTAATAAAAGTGTGTGCATTAGCTAAGGCGGCACTAGTTGGGTTACATTTTAAGATAAATTTCAGTCAAAATATATATCTCATTTCATATTTGCCCTTTTTTCATTTTCGCAATATTTTCGTTTTGCTTTTTCGTTTAATTTTAGTTTTTTGAATTTTTTAGTTTTTTTTCGTTGTTTTAGCTATTTTTTTTGGTTTGACCCTTTTTTAATTTTTGTGATTTTTTCGTTTTTTGCATTTTTTTTTTGTTTTTTGCAGATTTTTTTAGTTTTAGCGGTTTTTTTGGTTTTGACGTTTTTTTGCTTTAACACTTTTTTCGCTTTTTGACGATAGTTTTAGTATTAGGTTGATGTCACAAGATGTCAGAGTGGATGCTAGATTGAGCAAAGCGAGTTGTTTAGTTTATAGTACACAATTTTTGTTACTTTTAGTGTGTATATGCATTTTTTGTTAAAAAGAATATACAAAAATTTTATAAAAATCCAAATACAGCTAAACCATAAATTAATATTAACTTTAAGAATCTCAAAAAGCGTGTTAAAAAACCATAAAATATTTCTTTAAAACTCGTAAGAAATAAACAAACAAAAACAGGCGAAGCGATAACATGCTACAAACCATCACACAACCTGCTTTATAGCACGTACTCGCTTCTCGCTCCGCTTTCACTCTGACATATTTTGAGTGATCACATAAGAAAACATATGCAGTGGCTTATAGCGAGTTGTAGCGTAATATTATATCATCGCTTATAGCGCGCACTCTGACATCAGCCTTAGCGATTCATTTTAGCTTTGGCGTTTTTTCAGCATTGGCGCATTTTGGGTTTTGGGGATTTTATTAGGTTTTTGGTTTTGCAATTTTTTTTCTTTTTGACACTTTTTTCGTTATGGCGATATTTTCGGTTTTTCACGATTTTTTTAGTTTTGGTGCCTTTATGGTTTTTGCGCTTTTTTCGTTTTGGTGATTTTTTCCATTTTTGGCTATTTTTTCGTTTTTTTACGATATTTTAAGTTTCAGTGATTGTTTTAGGTTTTAGTGACTTTTTCGTTTTGAGGACTTTTTCGGTTTTCGGCGTTTTTTTAGTTTTTTTTGGCGATTTTTTTAGTTTTGGTAATTTCTTGCGTTTTAGCGATTTTTTTAATTTTGGTGCTTTCCTTCCTTTGAGCGCTTTTTTCATTTTAGCGAATTTTCGTTTTGAAATTTTTTTAATGTTGGAATTTTTTAGTTTTAGGTTTTTTTTTTAAATTTCAAGAGTTTGCGTCTTACGGTTTCCAAGATACAGTGTTTTGTCTAAATTGCTTAGTCAAAATTGCATTAACTGATAAGAACACCCTTTAATTTTTATTGTTTTAAATATCAGTGTTAATTGTTGTAGTTTATTTTACAGACAATTAACACTAACTTTAAAGTGTCTATATGTAAGTGTCTACATATTACATTAATATTTCAACATGTTTCATTGCTCGGTTTTAAACTCTCTTTAATTTTTAACTGTCACATTTCAGGTCCGTAGCTCTTATAGTTAACGAGAAAACAGCATGTGACAAATAGACTGACAGACAGACAGACAGACAGACAGACGGGCAGGCAGACAGCGTAGCAAAAACAATAGGATTCCTTTACACTTTTGGTGTACGGAACCCCAAAAATGAACAAATGTTAAAAGAGAGCAATTTCATTCAGCAAATGAAAATTATCATTCTATTAATGCAACATTTCATTCATATGATAAAGAAATATCAATGAAGCCACTTCATTAGCTGAATGACTGATTTTTCTCTTAGTGTAGAACTAAAAACTGCAGATTCGGATTCAGCTCTCCAAATTACATACGAAACAATTTTTAGTTGACCCAGTCCAAACCATTGTAATCTTGTGATTTTAGTTGTCGTGACCTGAGAGGATAGAGGAAGCATTGAAATTAACAAATAATGTTTGTAAATTTTTTATTTATTTTGTTAACTATGATAGTTAGAGAAAATTTATTCCAGTATAATTATGTTGTAAGCTTCACATGCAACATTTTCTTCTTACAAAGTTTATTTTTTTGTGAAATTAATATTTTTGAAGTTATGAGACAAGAAAACTAAATTTTATGGTTTTTCTTACATTTGGGAGGGTTGTATTACCCCAAATAGAATGAAAAGGTGTCATACTATCGGTTGCTTTAATGTTTTGTCAGTTCATGTATGTGGCTTAATTTTTAAAAAGACTTGCGCATTTTATTATACCCCGCTCGTTGGATGTAATGATGATAAGTGTACATTAATGTAATGTAATATTTTTTAACTTTTTAAAAATATAAAAATGAAAATAAAACAATAACATTTGTATTAACATAGAATTAAAAACATTACTTATTTCTTTTATACATATTTTACACTTCAGTTAATAATATCAGGCTTGGGGAGTAATGATTACATTTTCACTTCAATTACATACAAGTAATTTGTAATTGCCTTGGTGCAATTACAAATTACTTGTAATTGTAATTGGACTACTACCAAATACAATTACTTTTGATTGTAATTGCTGTAACCAATTACAACTATAAATAATTGTAATTGTAGGAAGCCAATTACAAATTACTTGTAATTGTTAATGCAATCATACCAATTGAAATTACAAGTAATTTGTGTTGGCATGATTGCAATTACAATTACAAGGAAATTTAAATTTAATTACAATATACTCAATTATATTTTAAAATTTTTGGGAGACTTTTATATAGCCAAAATGACGAAAAATTTCTGCAGATTTTGAGAATAAGAAACAATCCCTTAAATTTTTTATACTCATAAGCTTGACGAGCAGCAAAAAAATGGCAAAACATCACTTTTACTCTCAAAATACGCGAAAAATTGCCGAATCGCAAACAAGCCGTAAAATTTATTAAACATCGCTAAAATTGTAAGGAATGCAAAAATCTCAGAAAAAATGGGGAAAATTATGAAAATTCGCAAAAACTTAACATTAAAAACAATGTGTGTGAAGATAAATTTCGAAATTTATAACCCTAGACACAAACCACATATATTTACAGAGCTCTGTTAACACGATAACAGAGCGCTGTTAGCTGTGCAAAATCTAAGGACACTTATTCCAAATATAATTATGACCACATCTGTTCACCTGGGCGGCTAAAATGTATGAATATGGTGCACTTTAGGGTCTTTTATGATTCCCTGTACCACGAATTTCTAACAGTGGGATTTTTTTGAAAAATTTGGATTTTACTGTAATTTCAAATTTGGAATTTCAGTAAAGGATCAATTCCAAGAGAACGGACATACCAGGGCGGCTAAAACTTATGAAGATGATGGACTTTATGGTCTTTTAAGATTCCCTGTACCACAAATTTCTAACGGTGGGATTTTCAATGAAAAACTTGAATTTTACTGAATTTTCAAATTTGGAATTTCAGTAAAGGATCGATTCCAGGAGAACGGACATACCTGGGCGGCTAAAATTTATGAAGATGATGGACTTTATGGTCTTTTAAGATTCCCTGTACCACAAATTTCTAACAGTGGGACTTTTAATGAAAAATTTGGATTTTACTGAATTTATTATATAATGCACTATTTTCAGAATGTTTAACAGTGTGTACTATTACCAGTTAACTAGTTTAACATTAATTGAGTTTAACAGTCAGACGTTACAATGCAAAGTTTACATATATGTATATTATACATATTTGCTCTAACGCTGTTTTCGTTTGCATGGAAGTATATAAAATATTGAAAAGGACCGTTAGGTTTTTATAGAGTACTTAACATAGAAAAAAAGAGCGAGATTTTTATAAATCGGGGATGGAAACCCACTTTTTTGTAAAGTACTAAAGTTGCACATCCATTATAAAATATTATTGAATATGTTATCGTACATATTATTGTCGTTTATAACTATAATATGAAATAAAGGGAACAATACTTTATAAAATAAAATATGGCGCAATTTTTCTCACAGTGAAAAAGTAAACATAAAACTGTACAATTTTGCCAGCACATTACACACTATTCTTGAATGTGCAATAAAAATCAAAAGCCTTCTAATTTTTGCCACCTACTTATATGATTGTGGGTGGCATTGTCGATATTATTGCACAATGTTTGAATATTAAATGATGGATATGACGGTACTTTTGTATGTTGAGGCCTAGGCTCCACATTATTCGAAAATATAAGTCGCATTTTTCAATTGTATTTGTGAGTTTTTTTACAAAACTTTGAAAATTGAACTTAAGTAAATTTTTGACAACGAGTATCTCTGAGAGATTTTTGGCCATGTTTGGACACATCTTTACTTGTAGCGCATTTGGACCAAAAGAAAAATTAAGGCCTAGGATCTACATTATTCGGAAATATAAGTCGCATTTTTCAATTGGATTTGTGAGTTTTTTACAAAACTTTGAAAATTGAACTTAAGTTAATTTTTGACTACGAGTATCTTGGAGAGATTTTGGCTATGTTTGGGCACATCTTTACTTGTAGCGCATTTGGACCAAAGAAAAATTAAGGCCTAGGATCCACATTATTCAAAATAATAAGTCGCATTTTTCAATTGCATTTGTGAGTTTTTTTACGAAACTTTGAAATTTGAACTTAAGTACATTTTTGACTACGAGTATCTCTGAGAGATTTTTGCCATGTTTGGTCACATCTTTACTTGTAGCCCATGTGGACCATAGCATAGTGTGGATCATAGGCTACAATTTTCATATGGTCCACATGGGCTACAAGTAAAGATGTGACCAAACATGGCCAAAATCTCTCAGAGATAGTCAAAAATTTACTTAAGATAGTCAAAAATTTACTTAAGATAGTCAAAAATTTACTTGAGTTCAATTTTCAGAGTTATGTAAAAAAATTCATGTGTGTGAAGATAAATTTCGAAATTTCTAACCCTAGACACAAACCACATATATTTACAGAGCTCTGTTAATACGATAACAGAGCGCTGTTAGCTGTGCAAAATCTAAGGACCCTTATTCCAAATGGAATTATGACAACATCTGCTGACCTGCGCGGCTAAAATTTATGAAGATGGTGCACTTTAGGGTCTTTTATGATTCCCTGTACCATGAATTTCTAACAGTGGGATTTTTAATGAAAAATTTGGATTTTACTGAATTCAAATTTGGTATTTCAGTAAAGGATGAATTCCAGGAGAACAGACATACCTGGGCGGCTAAAACTTATGGAGATGATGGACTTTGTGGCCTTTTATGATTCCCTGTACCGCGAATTTCTAACAGTGGAATTTTTAATGAAAAATTTGGATTTTACTGAATTTTGAAATTTAAAATTTTAGTAAAGGATGAATTCTAGGAGAATGGACATACCTGGGCGGCTAAAATTTATGGAGGTGATGGACTTTGTGGCCTCTTATGATTTCCTGCTGCACAAATTTCTAACAGTGGGATTTTTTTGAAAATTTTGGATTTTACTGTAATTTCAAATTTGGAATTTCAGTAAAGGATCAATTGCAGGAGAACGGACACATCTGGGTGGCTAAAATTTATGAAGATGATGGACTTTATGGTCTTTTAAGATTCTCTGTACCACAAATTTCTAACAGTGGGATTTTTATTGAAAAATTTGGATTTTACTGAATTTTCAAATTTGGAATTTCAGTAAAGGATCGATTTCAGGAGAACGGACATACCTGGGTGGCTAAAATTTATGGAGATGATGAACTTTATGGTCTTTTAAGTTTCCCTGTACCACAAATTTATAGAGTGGAATTTTTTATGAAAAATTTAGATTTTACTGAATTTTCAAATTTGGAATTTCAGTAAAGGATGAATTCCAGGAGAATTAACATACCTGGGCGGCTCAAAATTTTGGAGATAATGGACTTTGTGGTCTTTTAAGATTCCCTGTACCACAAATTTCTAACAGTGGGATTTTTAATGAAAAATTTGTATTTTACTGAATTTCCAAATTTGGAATTTCAGTAAAGGATCAATTCCAGGAAAATGGACATACCTGGGCGGCTAAAATTTATAAAGATGATGGACTTTATGGTCTTTTAAGATTTCCATTGCCACAAATTTCTAACAGTGAGATTTTTAATGAAAAATTTGGATTTTACTGAATTTTCAAATTTGGAATTTCAGTAAAGGATCAATTCCAGGAGAATGGACATACCTGGGCGGCTAAAATGTACGAAGATGATGGACTTTATGGTCTTTTAAGATTCCCTGTACCACAAATTTCTAACAGTGGGATTTTTAGTGAAAAATTTGGATTTTACTGAATTTATTATATAATGCACTAATCTCCGAATGTTGAACAGTGTGTACTATTACCAGTTAAATAGTTTAACATTAATTGAGTTTAACAGTCAGACGTTACAATGCAAAGTTTACATATATGTATATTATACATATTTGCTCTAACGCTGTTTTCGTTTGCATGGAAGTATATAAAATATTGAAAAGGACCGTTAGGTTTTTATAGAGTACTTAACATACAAAAAAAGAGCGAGATTTTTATAAATCGGATATGGAAACCCACTTTTTTGTAAAGTACTAAAGTTGCACATCCATTATAAAATATTATTGAATATGTTATCGTACATATTATTGTCGTTTATAACTATAATATGAAATAAAGGGAACAATACTTTATAAAATAAAATATGGCGCAATTTTTCTCACAGTGAAAAAGTAAACATAAAACTGTACAATTTTGCCAGCACATTACACACTATTCTTGAATGTGCAATAAAAATCAAAAGCCTTCTAATTTTTGCCACCTACTTATATGATTGTAGGTGGCATTGTCGATATTATTGCACAATGTTTGAATATTAAATGATGGATATGACGGTACTTTTGTATGTTGAGGCCTAGGCTCCACATTATTCGAAAATAAAAGTCGCATTTTTCAAATGTATTTGTGAGTTTTTTTACAAAACTTTGAAAATTGAACTTAAGTAAATTTTTGACTACGAATTTCTCTGAGAGATTTTTGGCCATGTTTGGACACATCTTTACTTGTAGCGCATTTGGACCAAAAGAAAAATTAAGGCCTAGGATCTACATTATTCGGAAATATAAGTCGCATTTTTCAATTGGATTTGTGAGTTTTTTACAAAACTTTGAAAATTGAACTTAAGTTAATTTTTGACTACGAGTATCTTGGAGAGATTTTGGCTATGTTTGGGCACATCTTTACTTGTAGCGCATTTGGACCAAAGAAAAATTAAGGCCTAGGATCCACATTATTCAAAATAATAAGTCGCATTTTTCAATTGCATTTGTGAGTTTTTTTACAAAACTTTGAAATTTGAACTTAAGTAAATTTTTGACTACGAGTATCTCTGAGAGATTTTTGCCATGTTTGGTCACATCTTTACTTGTAGCCCATGTGGACCATAGAATAGTGTGGATCATAGGCTACAATTTTCATATGGTCCACATGGGCTACAAGTAAAGATGTGACCAAACATGGCCAAAATCTCTCAGAGATAGTCAAAAATTTACTTGAGTTCAATTTTCAAAGTTATGTAAAAAAATTCATGTGTGTGAAGATAAATTTCGAAATTTCTAACCCTAGACACAAACCACATATATTTACAGAGCTCTGTTAACACGATAACAGAGCGCTGTTAGCTGTACAAAATCTAAGGACCCTTATTCCAAATGGAATTATGACAACATCTGCTGACCTGCGCGGCTAAAATTTATGAAGATGGTGCACTTTAGGATCTTTTATGATTCCCTGTACCATGAATTTCTAACAGTGGGATTTTTAATGAAAAATTTGGATTTTACTGAATTCAAATTTGGTATTTCAGTAAAGGATGAATTCCAGGAGAACAGACATACCTGGGCGGCTAAAACTTATGGAGATGATGGACTTTGTGGCCTTTTATGATTCCCTGTACCGCGAATTTCTAACAGTGGAATTTTTAATGAAAAATTTGGATTTTACTGAATTTTGAAATTTAAAATTTTAGTAAAGGATGAATTCTAGGAGAATGGACATACCTGGGCGGCTAAAATTTATGGAGGTGATGGACTTTGTGGCCTTTTATGATTTCCTGCAGCACAAATTTCTAACAGTGGGATTTTTTTGAAAAATTTGGATTTTACTGTAATTTCAAATTTGGAATTTCAGTAAAGGATCAATTCCAGGAGAACGGACACATCTGGGTGGCTAAAATTTATGAAGATGATGGACTTTATGGTCTTTTAAGATTCTCTGTACCACAAATTTCTAACAGTGGGATTTTTATTGAAAAATTTGGATTTTACTGAATTTTCGAATTTGGAATTTCAGTAAAGGATCGATTTCAGGAGAACGGACATACCTGGGTGGCTAAAATTTATGGAGATGATGAACTTTATGGTCTTTTAACTTTCCCTGTACCACAAATTTATAGAGTGGAATTTTTGATGAAAAATTTTGATTTTACTGAATTTTCAAATTTGGAATTTCAGTAAAGGATGAATTCCAGGAGAATTAACATACCTGGGCGACTCAAAATTTTGGAGATGATGGACTTTGTGGTTTTTTAAGATTCCCTGTACCACAAATTTCTAACAGTGGGATTTTTAATAAAAAATTTGGTTTTACTGAATTTTTAAATTTGGAATTTCAGTAAAGGATGAATTCCATGAGAATGGCCATACCTGGGTGGGTAAAATTTATGGAGATGATGGACTTTATGGTATTTTAAGATTCCCTGTACCACAAATTTCTAACAGTGGGATTTTTAATGAAAAATTTGGATTTTACTGAATTTTCAAATTTGGAATTTCAGTAAAGGATCGATTCCAGGAGAACGGACATACCTGGGCGGCTAAAATTTATGGAGAAAATTCTAACAGTGGGTACATTTTTTACTCTCAGAGCATGTTGGCAATTTGTTCACTATTTCTAATCATTTTTTGCGTATCTAATTTAATATAAACTTTGGTGTTCCAGGTATAAATCTGGGACTCTATATAGTCCATGAGCTATTAAAAGAAACTTAGCAATATACGACCTTATTTATAAAAAATATTTTAAGTACATTAAGAGCTTATTTGACATCTTTCTATACAATAGTTGTCAAGTAAGCCTTTAATAAACATAATTTATTTCTTATAAATAGGGCAGATAATTCTATTCTATTAGCACAGCTTAAAATAATTAATTTAAAATAAAGAATACAAAAAATTAAATATATTAAATATATATTAATATAGTGTAGTGAATAGTGTGCTATACTATTAGGAGGAAGTCGCAGATTCGATTCCTGCGAAGACCCTGGGAGTTTCTGCAGAAAAGCCGAAAAGGATTTAAGCAGTATATGTGTTCGTTTTTTTCAAATAAATAAATAAATAAAGTTTTCTTTTACACTCTAAAACTTTACTTAAAATTTAGGATCATATTGAGAGTCTATATTCAATAAACGTCAACTCAAAAAATCTAACTTCTCAGGAGAGCGAAAAAACTAGTTATTGCGGTTAATATTGTAAAAATACACAATATAGCTTATATAAGATGATTTAAATATTCTTAATACTTTATACATATGCAAAAAAAAATTTTATTTTACACTTTCATTTCGAAAGTTTCGAGCTGTCCACCGGGTATATGACTACAGATATCATTTAAATATTGCAAACAACTATTTCTTACTTCTATAATAAATTTTCTGTCTTTAGTTAATATAAATAGTGCACACTACGCGTGCTTTTGCTGTTCAAGTTCGACAATTTGAGAAAAGTTAAGTCTGATGAATAAATTGATCTAATATTACAACAGGTTATCCGATTTGAACGAATAGTAATTCAAATTAAAGACTAGTTCTTCTGTCTCCATTCAAAAACTTTGGGCAAGCTTGGCAAAGTCTAAAACAAACTTTATCGTGCATGCTTAAAAATGGTCACATCTTTAAAACTCGCCGCTCGATATCTCGATTTTTAGTACATTTGAGTTCAGCATGTTCCATTAAATAAGAGTTGATGTTAATTTTAAATGTTGTCAAATTATTATGGGAGTAAGCATTACCTCTAAAAAAAAAAAAAAAAAAATATATATATATATATATATATATATATATATATATATATATATATATATATATATATATATATATATATATATATATATATATATATATATATATATATATATCTATATATATATATATATATATATATATATATATATATATATATATATATATATATATATATATATATATATATATATATATATATATATATATATATATATATATATATATATATATATATATATATATATATATATATATATATATATATATATATTATATATATATATATATATATATATATATATATATATATATATATATATATATATATATATATATATATATATATATATATATATATATATATATATATATATATATATATATATATATATATATATATATATATATATATATATATATATATATGTATATATATATATATATATATATATAGATATATATATATATATATATATATATATATATACTTTGAGATAGCATTATTACAAAAATGTGTGTAAAAGTCGCAAAACTTCACTTTTTGCTCTGAAACTTTCACTAAACGTGGAGAACACGTTAATACACCATTTTCAATCAAAAAAAATCGATTTCTCCAAAATTTGAGTTGACACATTTTGAATATAGGATCTCGATATATTGTCTAAATTTGTATTGAAAATTTCTCCTTGTCTAAAATTACATCGATTTTGTAGTGACTTTATTAAAGAAAAAACCTTTCAAATTAAAAATATTTAGTCCAAGTGGAAAAAATTTAACATAAAGTATAATACGGCTATGGCTGAATGGTTATCTACCGTCAAACTATCAGTTAGGAGGTCGCAATATTCGTACAAAATGTTGCTTTTCTTAGTTAGCTATAAGTAATTGTTTCCAACCACATACAAAAGTACCGTCATATCCATCGGTTAATATTCAAATATCGACAATGCCATGCCACCTACAATCATATATTTATTTATTTATTTCAGTCTTTGAATAAAAAGTCCTTACAGACTAAGATAACAAACATACCTATAGTTATATTGTATAAATATCTAATTTAACAATGAAGTATGTGTAAAACGTAAATATATACAAAATTATCTTTACAGTTTATAAATCACAGCTATTTTACTATATTAATGTGCTGTTTCCACAATGCAAACAAGCGACCTGAGTAAAAATTTGTATGGAAACCGCTCAAGAAACCAAGCGCTTTTCAAACAAATTTCAGACAAGCAATGCTTGTTTGCACTGTGGAAACAACACATAAGATAGTTATTTTATTACACTAAAAAGTAACAGCTAAATTCATAAAAAATTCTTATTTTAGGTTTAAGACTCGCAATTGTTATTGAACAGTTTCACGCTAAAAACTGTTTAATATAAAATTGCATTCATAAACACTGCAATAGACATTGTGTGTTTTAAGGAAATTTAGATTTCGATACTGGCAACACCGCCAGGTTTTGTAGTTAGTGTTGCAATAAAAAGAATATGATTTCATCCGGATATTGAAATAAACGAATAGCTTTTTATTGTTTTCGTGTAAGCTAAAATTTTTTTGAGCTCTATAATATATTTCTCAACTTATTTAACACAAGTTTTGTATGAAGTAAAAGCAAAAAAGAGAAATGATTACAAAAGAGTTCACACGAATCTTTTAATCATGTATGAAAAAGGTACTCGAATAACGAGCCTATTTTCATTTGTGTTGATTGTTTCTACATTACTAACATTTCTTTTTGCTTGTATTTGATTTGATGGTGTTTTTTTTTGCTAATTTTGTTGCGAATTTTGTTTAACTTAAATAATTAAGTGACATATTCTATCAAATTTAAAAAAACATACGTAAACGTTTATAGCCAAGACTTCAAGCTTTAATTTAAAGCATATCATGTATTTCTGTATGCTAAATTTGCAAATATATTTGAAGTTGAAATTGATATATCGATGATATGAATTTATTGAAGGTTTATAGAAGGTGCATACCATCTTTAAACCTATTTTAAAATTTTCATGTAATATACATTTTTGAATGCAATTTTATGAAATTTTGCTTAAAAGTAGTTTATTGTCCTATTTTAAATATTTATGAATATGGCTGTAAGAGTTTAAACTCAGATTTCTCAGTGCCGAATTCGATAAAAGAATGAGACACTTTTTGTAAATTGAAATTAATCTCGTTGAGCTGAACAAAGGCACGTGTTAAAGTACCATTACGTACAGAATTAGTCCCATGAAAGGGTACATCAAATAGCTTAGACAACCTAAGATTCCTAGGAGGTATATAAAACGGTACCATATTAAGCAAATCTGGGCAATCAATAAAACCATTAATAATATCATATACAAATAGTGCCGATTGAACTATTCTACGCGATTCTAGAGTAGGTAAGCCTATGAATAGGCATTTGGGCTCAAACGGAACGGAAAATAAGTAAGGTAGCGCTCGTGAAGCAAATTTAATAAAAAAGCGTTGAACTCTTTCAACACGAGAAATCAGATTATAGACGTGAGGACTCCAAATAACGGAAGCATATTCTAGTTTAGATCTTACAAACGAAGTATAGATATGCTTGAGTGTGTACGGGTCAACAAATTCAGAGCAATTTCTTTTCAAAAAACCAAGCATTTCATAAGCCTTGGGTAGTATGAATTCAACATGAGATGCAAAAGACAAAGAGCTATCAAATATAACCCCTAAGTCCAACTTTGAATTTGACGTTTTCAAATTTATACCATTAATGTTAAAGACAACCACAGTGGGAGTCAGAGACCTGTGGAAGGAGACATGTACACATTTACTAATGTTTAGAGTCAGACTATTAAGCCGACACCAATCACTTAGATTATTAATCTCATTTTGCAAAATATGCACGTCATTAGTTGATTCCAATTTCATAAACAATTTCAAATCATCGGCATATAGCAGATACCTCGATTTCAAGAAACAGCTACCAATGTCATTAATGAACAAGTTAAATAACAATGGACCAAGTATACTTCCCTGGGGTACACCCGACGTTTGCAAATAAGGTTTAGCTCTATAACCTTCAATACTCACAGAGCAAAACCTATTGGATAAATAAGACTTAATCCATGCCAGGAAATGGGAATGGAAACCCATTACACTTAACTTGGATATAAGCATGGAGTGTGATAACTTATAAGTAGGTGACATAATATATTGGCAAAAATTAGAAGGCTTTTGATTTTTATTGCACATTCAAGAATAGTGTGTAATTTGCTGGCAAAATTGTACAGTTTTATGTTTACTTTTTCACTGTGAGAAAAATTGCGCCATATTTTATTTTATAAAGTATTGTTCCCTTTATTTCATATTATAGTTATAAACGACAATAATATGTACGATAACATATTCAATAATATTTTATAATGGATGTGCAACTTTAGTACTTTACAAAAAAGTGGGTTTCCATATCCGATTTATAAAAATCTCGCTCTTTTTTTGTATGTTAAGTACTCTATAAAAACCTAACGGTCCTTTTCAATATTTTATATACTTCCATGCAAACGAAAACAGCGTTAGAGCAAATATGTATAATATACATATATGTAAACTTTGCATTGTAACGTCTGACTGTTAAACTCAATTAATGTTAAACTATTTAACTGGTAATAGTACACACTGTTCAACATTCGGAGATTAGTGCATTATATAATAAATTCAGTAAAATCCAAATTTTTCACTAAAAATCCCACTGTTAGAAATTTGTGGTACAGGGAATCTTAAAAGACCATAAAGTCCATCATCTTCGTACATTTTAGCCGCCCAGGTATGTCCATTCTCCTGGAATTGATCCTTTACTGAAATTCCAAATTTGAAAATTCAGTAAAATCCAAATTTTTCATTAAAAATCTCACTGTTAGAAATTTGTGGCAATGGAAATCTTAAAAGACCATAAAGTCCATCATCTTTATAAATTTTAGCCGCCCAGGTATGTCCATTTTCCTGGAATTGATCCTTTACTGAAATTCCAAATTTGGAAATTCAGTAAAATACAAATTTTTCATTAAAAATCCCACTGTTAGAAATTTGTGGTACAGGGAATCTTAAAAGACCATAAAGTTTATCATCTCCATAAATTTTAGCCGTCCAGGTATTTCCATTCTCCTGGAATTGATCCTTTACTGAAATTCCAAATTTGAAAATTCAGTAAAATCCAAATTTTTCATTAAAAATCCCACTGTTAGAAATTTGTGGTACAGGGAATCATAGAAAGCCACAAAGACCATTATCTGCATAAATTTTAGCCGCCCAGGAATGTCCATTCTCCTGGAATCGATCCTTTACTGAAATTACAAATTTGAAAATTCAGTAAAATCCAAATTTTTCATTAAAAATCCCACTGTTAGAAATTCGTGGTACAGGGAATCAGAAAAAGCCACAAAGACCATCATCTGCATAAATTTTAGCCGCACAGGTATGTCCATCCTCCTGGAATCGATCCTTTACTGAAATTCCAAATTTGAAAATTCAGTAAAATCAAAATTTTTCGTTAAAAATCCCACTGTTAGAAATTCGTGGTACAGGGAATCAGAAAAAGCCACAAAGACCAGCATCTGCATAAGTTTTAGCCGCCCAAGTATGTCTGTTCTCCTGGAATTCATCCTTTACTGAAATTCCAAATTTGAATTCAGTAAAATCCAAATTTTTCATTAAAAATCCCAGTGTTAGAAATTCGTGGTACAGGGAATCATAACGGACCCTAAAGTGCACCATCTTCATAAATGTTAGCCGCCCAGGTCAACAGATGAGGTCACAATTCCATTTGGAATAAGTGTTCTTAGATTATGCACAGTTAACAGCGCTCTGTTATCGTGTTAACAGAGCTCTGTAAATATATGTGGTTTGTGTCAAGGGTTATAAATTTCGAAATTTATCTTCAGACACATTTAAAAACATAGAAAAGTCCGAGAGTGATTAAAAATCGGTAAAACTTTTATAAATACAAAAACTGGCTAAAAAAGCACTTTTTTCGCGAAAATAGCGAAAATTCGCGAAAAACAACAAAATTGCAAACAGGCCTTAAAATGTCTTAAAAATAGCTAAAATTGTAAGGAATGCAAAAAACTCGGAAAAAATCGCGGAAATGAAGGAAATTCGCAAAAACTTGGTAAGAGTAAAAAGATATCAATGTCTGTATTGATTTAAAAATTGGTAAAAAAAAACTGTTAAAAAACTAAAAACTGAAAAAAAATACTTTTATCGCGAATATTGCGAATTTGCGTTATTTTCGCGATTTTTTCTGAGATTTTTGCATTCCTTACAATTTTAGCTATTTTTAAGCAATTTTAAGGCTTGTTTGCAGTTTTGCAATTTTTCGCAAATTTTCACTATTTTCGCGATAAGTGATTTTTAGCCGCGGCACGCACTTCAAATAATTCAAGCTCTATATAAACTTGCGTAATTAAGTCTAGTATGGCGATTAGAGAAGCCCGGCTTATGTATGTAGTCCAAAGACAGTAACTCAGAACACCAGGTGCAATTCAAGGGTAGGGAACAATTATATTTCCTCCTCCAAGATATTTCTAATGCCTGAATTTTTTGAATTATTTTCGAGAAATACATATCTGCGTTGTCACAACTAACAGAAACTCAATCAATGATTTACAGACTTTTTTGCTGTTACCGGGCACTGCAGAAATTCGGTATCGCCTTTTCTTGAATATAAGCTCGCACAGGAACCAACTTGTTATATGAAATTACATATTTAGAAATTGAAAAATACATTATCCCTTCCTTTTTCTGACTTATCCCATTAGGGCAAACGGAATAAGGCTAGCTTTTCCGTTGCTAGCCTTATCATAATATAAAAGAAAAACTAAATGTAGCATGAGAAAAAATTAAAACTTTTTTCTAGGGATGAGCAAAAATATCGATATTTCCTTAAAAATATATCGATATATATCGTCGATATTTTTAATTTCCATATATCGATATATTTTTCCAAATATATCGACAGTATCAAATTCGATAATTTTTACCTTTTGTTTTGTTTTTCGTGCAATTTTTAAAAACATTTCGGCACAGTCTTCATCAAATAGAATATTACTAACAAAATCTTTTGTTTTATTAATAATATTTTGTCTATCCGAAAAATTATTATTCTTTGAGTGTAATTTTGTTGGTGTATGTTCCATGAAATATCGGTTGAACAGTAAGGATCTAGGAAATTAACTCTTTCCAGCTTAATTATTTATAATAAGAAAGGTATTTTTTGTTTTATTTAAAAAGAAAATTGAGGACTACGTATGAGTTATCATTGTTGAAAAAATATCGATATTTCGATATATCGATATTTTTTATTCGATATATATCGATGCCGATCGATATTTAAAAATATATCGATATCGATATATATCGATATATTTGCTCACTTGCCTATCCCTAACATACACACATATGTACATTAGGGGGTCCATTATTTGTATGGGAAATTTTTTAATGAAAATGTTCAAGTCTCACCTCCCAAAAAGTTTAGGCTTGAAGCGAAATGACTCTGAAATTTGATCCACAAGTCGAAAAACATGACTACATCATGAAAAACTGTTGTCTGTGAGGTTTTCAACAGCTTTTGCCTTACCGACTTTTATCTAAATCGTATATTTAACAAAATAAGCAGCAAAATAAAAAAGCCCATAAATTTACAAATTTCGGAAAAATTTTTCGTTCCCTAGAAATTGAAGTTAGTTTTTAGTTATTTGGGCCGCTGAACGCGAATCTGATTTCAAATTTGTTTTTATCAGTTTTAGTTTTCGAAATTTACCGTTATTTCCAAAATGAGGGCACTTGCATGGCATATATTAACATAACTGGATAATGGTTTGCCCTATTCAGTAAAAAAGAAAAACCACAATTTGACACAAAAATTATATTTGAGCCTAGCGAATAATTTTTCGATATTCCTCCATTAGTTTCAGAGATATCGTAAAAATTAAAAATTTCGTAAAACTTTTAAAAGTTCTCGTACTAAATTGTAAACAAAATCAAAAGTTGTGCACCAATTTCGCTCGGCTTAAAGATAATTTTAATGCCGAGTTTTGGTTTTTCTTTTTTACTAAATAGGCCGAACCCTTTTCCAGTTACGTCAATATATGTCGTGCAAGTGCCTTCATTTTTAGTTTAACGGTATATCTCGAAAGCTAGAGCTGATAAAAATGGAGTGCGGATTCCCGTTCAGCGGTCCTAATAACTAAAGAAACAGCTTTTAGTTTTAGGGAACTTCGCAGACAAAAAATTTTAAAATAAAATTTATTAAGTTATGAGGCATAAAAGACAGAAAAGGAGCATTTGCTCAAACTTCAGTGGTCGTATGAGACTGGAAGAAATACTAATTTAATTTTTGCCCACCATAAACTCCCTTACAAAGACTGGTCACGCCTATTAGGGGCTTTTCACATATAACGATATCATTTTTTGCAGACTACTATTTTCCTACATCCAAAGTATCATTAAGTGTTTCTCAGGAAGTGATTTTTAATTATTTATAAAGTTATTTTACTTATACGAAATCGGAAATATGTAATTTGAAATTTTTGCAAATACTTACGATGTTTCAAGATTTTTTTAACAAATGAAATTAATGTCAATTTTAGTTTTGTAACGAGTTTTTTCCCAAATTAATATTTTACATTTTCAGTAAAATATTAAAGTTTTTTTTAATACATTGGCGCATATTCATAGTCGGTTTTAGTTTCAACTTAAGTGCGATCTATTTTTAGTTCCTGTTAAAGTTATTTGGTCTTGACTTATCTGCTTAATTGCAACTTAAAATTTAGTTTCAGCTGAAACTGAAATTGAGTTGAAACTTATGAAATATTTTAGTAAAAAAAATATTAAAATTATTTTTAAAGCGCAAAGTTAACCATTTGAAATGGATTACGATGAATTTTATGCATGACATACATAGATTTAATAATCATACAGCAAAATTCATTATTGACACAATTGTTGCATCTGTCGTGCACGACATAAACTGTATGGCATGTACATAGACATCAATTTCAAATTGAAATACCGTCTGTTAAAAATTTGAAATAAGTTCCCGGCATCGAGTAGAAGTTTCGCTAGTAGTAAAGATTTTCTGCCTATCCAGCTTCCGATCTGATATGGGGACTTTCTTTACTGCATTCTTAAGGCTATGCGGTTTTATTACAAGATCAGAACAAAAACGTCCATTAAAATGGCATTTTCCGCAGTGCTAGCCATTTTGCGCGAAGTTTCGCCATGTTCGCGATTTACTTGATTTTCTGAGATTTTGTTATTTTTTAGTGTTAGTGATTTGTTTCAATATATTTAAACATTTTTCACAAACTTGCAAGTTTTTCGCGCTCTTACCGATTATTTTTTTTTGGTTTGGTGATTTCAAATCAACTTTAGGGGTTGTGTTCCATTTTGCAACTTTTCTCGAATATATGCAATGTTCGCGATAAAAGTGACTTTGCAACCTTTAAGCTTCTTTACATTTTTCACGATTTTTCAGAAATATTAGACTTTGCTATTATGCCACTGTTGCAAGTTTTTGTGAAATTTCTCCGTTTTTAGAGATTTTTACAAATTTTTTGGCATTCCTACTGTTTTACCCATTTTTAATCAAAATTATGGGCGGACACAATTTTTCCCTTTTTTTGGGAATTTTTCGCAACAGCTGTAAAGTTTCCAAAGTTTTTGGCTTTCTTACATTTTTAGTGACTTTAAATTAATATTGAGCTTTGTAATCTTGAAAAATTTAGCAAGTTTCGGCGAATTTTCATAACTTTCGAAGCACTAAAAACTTATCAATTGAAGATAATATTTGATTTTCCTGTAGAAAAGTTTCACGTATAATAACCGTCAAAAACCGAGAACGACGTCAAAACGAAAAAAGCACTAAAGCCTAAAAAATCGCTACAATTAAAAATATTAACAATATCGAAAAAAAATCGTCAAAACAAACAAAAAAAAACCGCAAAACTAAAAAAATCACCAAAAACCGAAAAAATCACAAAAGCGAAAAAAGTGTGAAGAAAAAAACGCCAAAACTAAAAAAATCACCAAAAACCGAAAAAATCCCCAAAGCCGAAAAAAGCGCTAAAACTGAAAAAAGCGCCAAAATTAAAATAAATCGCTAACTAAAAATATAGTCAAAAGGCGAAAAAAACGGTAAAAAAACGCCAGTACAAAAAAAATTGCTAAGACTTTAAAAATCGGTAAAAAACGAAAAAAGCGCCAAAACCAAAACAATCACCAAAACAACGAAAAAAAGTTAAAAAATAAAAAACTAAAATTAAAAAAAGGTAATCGCGAAAATTGCCAAAATGAAAAAAGGGGCAAAAACGAAAAGGGATATACAGGGTGTTTTTTTTAGAGGTATAGAACTTCGAATTGAAATAAAACACAAGAAAATCGTTTTAATGTCCATCAATTTGGCTTTATTGGAAGGATAATTTTATGCCATTAATGTTTAAATATGATTTCGGGCATGTGGCCGCCGCGGCTGGCTCGAATAAAGCCAATTCTACAGGTCCAATTTTCAACCACTTTTTCGAGCATATGGGGCCGTATGCTGGCAATAACGCGACGAATGTTGGCTTCCAAGTCCCCTAACGTTTCTGGTTTGTTGGCGTAGACGAGCGACTTCACATATCCCCAAAGAAAATAATCCAATGGTGTCAAATCACACGATCTTGGTGGCCAATTGACAGGTCCATTCCGCGAAATTATGCGCTCATCGAATGTTTCCTTCAATAAATCGATTGTGACGTACGTTGTGTGGCATGTAGTGCCGTCTTGTTGGAACCACAACTCATCCACATTCATGCCATCCAATTCGGGAACAAAATAGTCGGTTATCATGGCTCTATATCGGTCTCCATTAACGGTAACTGACTCTCCAGCATTATTTCGGAAGAAGTATGGCCCAATGACTCCACCAGCCCATAGAGCATACCAAACAGTCAGTTTTTGTGGATGTAATGGCGTCTCAAGGGTCTCATGTGGATTCTCTTCACTCCAAATGCGGCAATTTTGCTTGTTGACGTAGCCATTCAACCAAAAATGAGCCTCATCACTGAACAAAATTTTGCGATTTTGCTTGCGGTAAACTTCGCGAACTGAACCATTATTTTCGAAATAAATTTGCACGATTTGCAAGCGTTGTTCTTTTGTCAACCTGTTCATGATGAAATGGCAAACCAAACTAAATATTAACCACTTGACAGCTGACAAAATGGCCGCCAGTTAAAAAAGTGATGCCAACTTAAAGTTCTATACCTCTAAAAAAAACACCCAATATGTATATTCGATTCGTGTGCTACCCAAAGTTGCACTTTACTTATTTTTTTGTATTATGATTCACAACTAATTTTAGTTGTCTACGAAATAATATTCGAAAAAAAGGTTCTTATCTATGCTCTCTGTTTTTTGAAACCATAGTAGCCATCACAAAATATTTTAGATATTTTTATTTCCGGATTGTAACCGAATAACGTCCTTTACCTTTTTAAATAAAACATTTAAAATAAAATGTATGATCTCACTCTCCAGCATTGGTTATTTTATTTTACATTGAAATAAATGAAATTTATTTGTTGATGGTTAAGCATTGTCCATATGCATTTCATTGGTGCTTTACCAAATAAAGGCGTAAAAATAAAATAGATTGAAATTATTTGCTGGGTTTTGTGTAGGTTTCAAAGCGTATCATGCTTATTTTTGAAAATCATTTATTTGTAAATTCTCAAATGGTTTTTGAAAGTCTGTACATAAGAAAGATAAGGGGTTTGTAACTATACAACAGTATGGTCGAAGTCTATTGACGATTTGGTAAAGCATCAATGAAATGCATATAGACAATGCTTAACTATCAGCAAATAAATTTCATTTAAAATAAAATTATGACAATACATGTATCAAATAATAGATTTCTTAAAGGTTTACATTGAAATAAATACTTTTTCCTGAAATGAAATTTACTTTAAATTGGCCAGCACCAAATAAACGGACAGACAGGATCGTCTTAACTAGAATAATATTAAATTGATAAGATACGTTTGAAGTAAGCTAAAGAGGGTAAATGAACGATATTTTTATTTTTGTGTTTTTTTCTCTGTGACTATAACATGTCCACGTCTCCCATCAGCGAAACGCACTAGGATTAATTGCAAAAGAAGAAAACGTTCACGCAGTTTTCATATGAATATGAAAATATACATAAGTACGTGTGTTTGTGTATAATTTTGCGTTTTTACTTACAGTAGAAAAGTTGCGCTTGCGCATTTTTCCTATATGAGTACAAGTGTAATACATTACATGATAAAATGCTGAAAACAAGATTTGTTATTGAACAAGTTTTGGCATTTGGAAATTACGGTTGAGACACAAACATTTAAATAAAAAATAAACCATGGAAAAACAATTTTGCATCCTTGTTTGAATGGTTTAATATTTGTACCTGTGGAAAAAATAGATCCAGCTTAATTAACCTTTTCGCAAGTTAATGTACGATAATGGTCACATAGACACATACCACGTTGCTTGTGAGTGAATTAGGGTTGCCAGATTCAAACAGCATATGTAATAACTTGACATTCGATTAAAATTTTTTTGATTTAACATAATATAACATATTATAGTATAACATACAGTTGTTTTTTTCACCCCGACTGTGCGACGCAAAGATGCACTATATAAACCAAACACGTGAACCGATTTTGAGTATTCTTACGTCAGTTGATTTGTCTTAATAATGCGAGTGTCACTAAAGATATGACAGTAGTCAAAATTCAATATGGTGGCCAATAGACGCTATTTAGTGAAAATGATAAAAAAGTCAGCGAACTATATGAAAATGGATATCGTTGAGGAGATATTTGAAAATAGTGTTTAGGTTGCTCTCATCATTTCTCATTTCGAATGACCATTTAAGACCTTTAAAGGTTTAAAGTTGGTTAACAACCAAAAACCTAATTGCGTAAAAATGAACTTTGAACAAAAAAATCTAAAACCAAATGGTGTACACTCATAATATTCTGTACTTAAAATTAACTGAAATTCCAATATAAAATGAAATAAATCCATTTTATTTTTCTACACCTTCATACAATTAGAAATCCATCGGATAACAATAAAAGCATTCATTTATAAAGCAAAATGAAAAATAAAATCCAAATTAAACATTTATGAAATTTATTCATATTTATATTTATTTATATTTATGGATTCATATCGAATAAAAAATTATTTGCTGGATATTTTATAATTTTTCAAAGCCTACTTTGCTTATTTTTGAAAATCATTTACATATTTGTGAATTCTCAAATGGTTTTTGAAATTCTGTACATAAGATAAAGGGCTTGTAACTGTTCAAAATTGTGTTTAAAGTCTGCTGACGATTTGGTAAAGCACTAATGAAATGTTGTATATAGACAATGCTTAAACACCAGCAAATAAATTTCATTTAAAATGAAATAAAACTCAATTAAAAACCGGTCTACTTATTTTTCATTTAAGTTTAACAAAAAGTTTATTCAACTTTAAATGTTAAAAAGTTAACAGACTTAAAACCATAAAAAATGAATGATTCCTTATTTGTTTGGATCAATTTAACTGTCAAAAAAACTAATAGCAGCTTCCGTAAAAATAAAAGAGATTTCCTTGTTTCTGCTACTTTGACTGTTAAATAATCAACCCCAAGTTCCGTAAAAATAATTTATTTTTGCTTTATTATTTCGTATCTTTAGTTATTAATTTTATTAAATTTATATTGTGACTCACTGTTTGCTATGTTAGCTTCTACTGGGAATCGAACAAACTCGTTCAGGTTTGAGATCCAACGGACCAACCACTCGGCATAGTACGTGAATTAGCTGCACGAAGAAACAACATAAGCTTACATAATTTTATGAATTTAACATTACAAATAAAAAAACACACGAATGGTCTTGGCTGAAATTGAACATGTGACCTCTCTTTTAATAGTCTAACGTACTAACCACTACACCACTGATTTTAAATGTGCATTTATATATTTTCGATTGAAATTTCAGCTAATTTTACGTACAGAATATTTTGAGTATTTGTGTATGTGTGTGTGTGTTATTTCTATGCATGTACTTTTTTGGTACTTATACATAAACAACAGACAATATTAAAAGCAGTCGAATATCCTTATTAATGTATAGTTAAATTTTTTTATTGAATGTTAGAATCAGTTAAAAATAAGATTCCTTAGAATTTTAAATGTTTCCTCTTTTAAAAACGATTGCACGGAATACTTTGTGAATAAAATACATTCCGTTAGTTTTCGTACACTCACAATATTATGACATATTGTGAGTGTACGAAAACTAAAAAGAAAATAAAAAATAAATTAAAAAAAATAAAAAAATTCGACTGCGCAAAAAAAATTAAAAGGGGGAAAAAAACACAAACAAATAGTCCCATGTGCGGAACATAGCAACTTTTACAGTCGGGAAGCATTAAAAATCGAATCTTCAAATCTTTACAATAATGGTTCGCGGATGTAAAATTCGCTATGTTCCGCTCACTGAACTTTTATCATGTTTTTAATATTTTTAAGCATTCGAATTTTTCTAAATTTATTTTTTATTTAGATATTAATGTTAAGTGTAGACATTGTGAAGACTTCATTTCATTTGTAATCAAACGTTTTTCACCTGTGTTACAAGATTGACTGACACACGCATAGTAGAACTAGCATTAAACATAAGAATGTATGAATTTTAGCCATCGACAACAACAAAACAGTTCTCTGAGTTTTCGTCTGATTTCAATACTTAAAATTTTAAATTTTTCGTTTGAGCTCAGTTGAAAACAGAGCTTATTCTATTTCCATTTACCATGATACAATAATACAGGTACATTAGAAAAATTTTCTCATCTAGGTTGTCAAATCTTCACGTGAGTTGTCAAAAATTACATACTGAGCAACAACAAAATTCTTTGTACGTACAACCAAACACGTACATACAAAACACAGCTGATGAGAATTTTTGCTAATGCATGTACCTGTATTATTGTATCATGTCCATCTACTATACAATATGAGTTTTAAATGCCATATTCTTAAAGTTACATTTTGAAATCAGATAAAAACTCATTTTTTGTAATTTGATTTTTCAATCATTATGTCTGTTTATAAATAATTATTACTTATAGACTTCTTGTCATTTGAATCTTCAAATCATATTTTCTCATGTTTAAAATTGTTTTTAACCGACTTAAAAAAAAGGCGAAAGGTTATCAATTCGTCATGTATTTTTCTCTTTTTTTTTAATATGCTCCCTCTAAACTCCGCCATTTATGAATCGATTTCGGATTTTTTTTTGCTCTATTCAAAAGGAATTACTTACGCCCATATAAAGTAAACAGAAAATGAAATATAGCACCTACATTTACACAGAAAACAACACGAAATTTTTGCGGCGATTTCGTAAATTTCTTGGGACTTTATTTCATTTATTAATGAAATAATATTTTATATTTTCGGTAATGAAGAACAGCCTCAAAAACCAAAAATGAAGGAAAGCCCCACAAAATATCACGATTTTTTTCTTTGGGTTTATATTTCATTTGCCAACTTAGCATATATAACTAAGCTTTTGATAAATGAAAATATTTATTACAATTAAGTATTTCTTAACAGTATATTTACCCGTGCTCTTTTGAGATTCCTACTTTTGCTTTATAAAGACAAAATTAGTTTAATTTATTAAAGTGTTTTTGACGTTAAAGATAGTGCAACTTACAAAACCTTAAAATGGAATTCGTGTTTTTACAGGCAAAATAATTAATTCAATGCTTCTTTTCGTCATAGAAGAAAAAAATATTTATAAGAGGAAATCGGTTTACAAAGATATCGTTAAGTATAAATGTATGTCGAATAGCGGCTTCGCTGAGTAAAAATTTTTTGCTTATCCGGCTTATGGCCGGGCTTAAAGGATTTTGCTCCATGTATGTCGAGTAGTGGCTTCGCTGAGTAAAGGTTTTCCGCTTGCTTGGCCTTCGGCGGAGCTTAAGGATTTTCTCCTCCATGCATGTCGAATAGTGGCTTTTTTCCCCCGGTTATATTTATTTATTGTATCTTCAATAAAATTGAACTATCAATAAGTAATCAAATCTTAACTCTAAAATTTTAATTTTTAAGTCCAGCCAGTGCCAGACAAAAATATTTGTTTCAGCGGTTGGTTGTTTGGTTGTTTACGTCTCTCGTGTTCGGCTGAGAGCAAGAGTGTCCCTCCTTCTCAGCCGAGTGTGGCCTCTAAAGTTAATGATGTTTCGGGCTAGGGGATTTGGGTGCAACTCAAGTTTTTTTATGTAGCTTGTCACGTGTTTAGAAAACACTGTCTTAACCAGCGGCACATCTAGGTCCTTATGAATTCGCTTGTTTCTGACATACCATGGGGCTGCTGTAGTCGTATGGAGTATTTTATTTTGTTGCCTTTGAATTTTTTCTACATTTGATGCCGAGGCAGTGCCCCATAACTGGATTCCGTAGGACCATATTATAATGGAGTTGTATAGAAGAAGTTTACAATTTAGGCTTAGAGTAGAGCTCCTTCCTGTGTTCCTTATAGTGGCTTAAAGACTTTCTCTTTATGTCGAATAGTGGCTTCGCTGAGTAAAGATTGTTCGCTTAGACGGCCTTCGGCCGGGCTTAAGCATTTTCTCCTTCATCTAAGTATTTAAGAAAGGTCAGAATATATTCAAAATCTCTCAAACAAAGATATGGGCTCTATGCATGCTGCACTACGCTCCTCACTTATTTTAACGTTTTTTACTTTATAGTAGAAGTTACTTTTGGGTCTTAATTTCATTTACTTTATTGGGGTGTTTTTTCATAATCAAAAAAATTCCTCAAATTTAGAGCCCTATTTATTTCATTTATATTTTGGGACTATTTTTCATTATTTTCGCAAGCATAAGGAAATATAACTCCAAGTTTGAGACCATGTTTCGTTTTCTGTTTTGGGACCTTATTTCCTGGGGCCTTATTTCGCAGCGCCCATATTTTAACTACTTCTGCTCAGCCGATTCTTATGAAACTTTGCATGCACATTTAGTTATCGCTATAATACAATATTGTGGTTATAAAAGTGGGCAGTGCCGCGCCCATGAAAAGTAAATATTAATTTTAACTACTTCTACTTCTCCGATTCTTATGAGAGTTCGCACACACAATTAGTTCTCGTAAAAGTACATGATGATAAAATATGGGGGCGGTGCCACCCCTATTTCGTAGTCGGTTTTTTGCATGAATTATTGTCATATACGGTCTTTTGAATTTTAGTTGAAGATATAGGCATTTGTCGCATTTGTGACCAAGCTATTAACCGTCTTTTTTTTTAAAGAAAAACCTTGAGTTTTTTAAATTGAGAGTTGTGTTTTTCTTTCGACGTGGTTTGTTTGAATTTACAAGGATTTTCCGTCATCCCACGTCAAATATGGTTGATAAAACCACGGCTTTCGCTATATGCCATCTTCAGTGTTCTCTTAAAAGACGTGGGATGACAGAAAATCGTCCCAAATTGTTTTTAATTCTTTATGTATTTGTATAGAACATAATTATATCTAAATTAAGTAAAAGGGGAAAACAATCGAACGGAATGTGTATAAACTACAATTATAACTGTTTTGTGACGAATGCAACTACAAGGCGACTTTTGTGTAGAAATGCTCATATATTTTTTATTCGTATTTTCTTCACTTTGGATTAGCAATTTTATGTAAGACACCACGATGAATATTTAAGTATAACATTTCCCTTATTTAAGAAAGGGGTAAAAAGATCCATACCGGGAAGAACTAGAGGGTTAAAATGTCATACAAAAATTTTTATCGTGGTGTTTCATATAAAAGTGCTGACTACATCTTATACCTAAAATGGAAGGCCTACAATATATCTTATGCTGAGTCAGTATAAGTATGCACAGTGGGGCAGAATCAAAAGGTTTGGAACATAAGTCGGGCATTTATAAACGGAAAGTACTATCGGACTATTTGAAAATACTTGGTCAAAGGCCCATTTAAGACTTTGGCAAATAAATGTGTACACATAAGGGTTTTAAGAAGTGGCAAGTGTTTTTGAATTCCAGCTTGGGGATTTTAGAACATGTGGACTAAAGTAAACATTTTGATTAAAAATTGGTCGTATTAGGAATGGGTCAAGACTATCTAAAGTACGAAATTCAATTAATGTGTGTGCAGTTACTTTTCAGATAAGTATATATTTGCATAAAATACTGAATACGATAAGTTTGAAAAATTGAGCGAAAGGAAATGAAAAAAATCACTTAAATGCTCAATCGCAAATTTTTTGGGTTATTTTTAATACGATAAGAAACCCAGAAATGGTTTCAAATCAGCCAAAATTTTGTGAAGAATTACGAAAACGTCATAAAAGTAGCAATCGTCCATTTGTTTAGGCAACTGTTCATTATGTTAAATCACCCAGAGTTGTTATGAGTAATTGCCCTAAAATAATGAAGTGTTTTTTTATCTGTTGTATGTGAGCATTCCCAAACACCCAGAAAAAAACATTGGTTGGAAAATGGTTAGGCTGCAAAATATTAGTTGAATTTTAGAAAGCTACTTAACTGAGCGAAAAGTTGTTGTTAAGGAAGGTAATTTTCTAAGCCCTCCGCAACCGATTGAATCCGGAGTTCCTCAAGGCAGCATAATTGGTCCTGTACTATTTGTTTTTATAAACAAACGGATAAAAATTAACGAGCAAAAATGTCTACATATTACTTTTACATTGTGCAGAGAAACCTGCCCACCTATACAAATAAATAACCAAACTCAACACACTGAAGTAAAATATCTCGGTGTTCATCTTGATCGTCGTCTAACATGGAAGTTCCACTTAAATGCAAAGGTGGCCCAAATGAAATTAAAAGCGGCTCAAATGAATTGGCTCATGGAAAGGAACTCTACACTAAGCATGAGGCTTAAACTTTTTTGTACAACTCTATTCTAAAAACAATATGATCCTACGGTATCCAGCTATGTGCACTGCCTCGGCATCAAATGTGGAGAAAATTCAAAGACGACGAAATAAAATACCACGTGGTATGTTAGAAATAAGCGAATTCATAAAGATCTAGATTTCCCGATGGTTAAGACTGTCTTTTCAACACATGCAACAAGATACATAAAAAAAACTTGAGTTACACCCAAATCCCCTAGCCCGCAACATCATTAAGTTTAGAGACCACACTCGGCCGAGAAAGAGGGACACTCTTGCTCTCAGCTGAACAAGAGAGACGTAGACAACCAAAAAACCAACCACTGAAACAAATATTTTTATCTGGCATTGGCTAGACTTAAAAATTTAAATTTTAGAGTTAAGATTTGATTACTTATCGTTCGTTCAATTTTATTGATGATACAATAAATAAAAATAGCCGAAAAAACAATGATTCGTTTCACATTATTCAGATAGAATTTTGCAACAGACAGAATTTTAAGTAACAAGGGAAATGTAATATGTAATTAATTCTAACCTACATGATAGAACATAATAACATTATTTTCAAAGGTCGCTGGCTGTACCACTAAAACAGTGATCATGTGTATTTCATATATTGCACCAATTTTTAGATGGCTATGGGTGTATGTAAATCCAAGTTTTATTCATACAAATCATGAATTCTTCATAATACGAGAATTATTATTATTATTCCAAAGTCATATTTTTGCACCGTAAAAAACAAGTAAAATTATTTTCTAATAAAAGTAGAATTGAAGCCTTGGGCTCTCAAGAGTACCTGTTAGTTGACATTACATTCAATTCAAATAAAAACAATAAACTGGGAAAATTAAAGAGGATGTATGTAGTATGTAGATAAACGTGCTTTGTAGGTTTTTAGTAACTTTAATGAAACGCCTTGTAAATTTTTGAATTAATAATATAATTTGAAAATCTTTCTTTTTGAAGCTGATCAATTAAGTCCCCAATGAACATTTAACGCAGAAGTTATTTTATTATTATAATATTGCTAATGGCTATTTGGGCTTCTTTTTGCTGCTGGTAGTTAGTTTCTCATAAGATTTGTCGGTATTATACTCATATTTTTCAACGCATGCGCCTCTGGCTACAAGTGGTGTATTTGCTGTTTACAATTTCGCCACATTCACCTTACAAAACCAAACTAATCGCAAAAGAAAACTAGTTTCTTCGAGCCAAACCAAACCAACAAAATCCAAAATAAAAATAATAAGAAAAAAAAAGATAAAATACAATAAACCTGTTCACTTAACTTAATGAAGTTTGTGATGCAAATTTTATTGCAATAAGTTATTTTTCGTAGGATTAGGAAGATTTTAGCTTACGACAGGTGGATAGTTTTATTATAATGCTGAACGCAAAATTGGTTTTATTCAAAATTGTATTTCATTGTATGTGTGAGTGATTTTTGTAGTGTGTTTTTTGACGTTTGTTTGTTTGTATATTTTGTTTTCGCAATAATCCTGTTCCTGATTGCAGCTAGATATTGTCTCTTCATGCATTTGCAACCTGTAGTGTTTAATGCTTTTAACATACGACTGGTTTGCATGTGAACAGACAAACAGACGTACGGACGGACGGACAGACAGACAGACAGAGAAATATACAGAGATAGTACGAATAACAAATATACCGACAACTTGGTGTTGCAGTTCAGAAAATTAATCTGAGTCGATAAATATAGTTTGTTACTACTCATCTCTTGCTTACAACAACACCAACAACAACAACAACAACAACAACAACAACAACAACAACAAACAACAGAAAATGTGTTTAATTCTTTAGTTTCTTTCGAAGAATAAAAAACCAAAAACAAATCCACAGCCACAAATGATTATGTATGCGTCTATGTACGAATGTTTGTTCATGTGTATGTGAATCTGATAGACCGGGAATACTGCAGCGTACTGCATGCCATGCAACAAATAGTTAAATAGTCCTTATAACAATTGCATAGTTTTGTTCTCCTAATTAAAAGAATATTCATATTCTACATCGGTCGGATAGACTTTTTACAAACTAGAACCATTATTTATGAAAAACTGGTCATATTGTATTGTAACATTCATTCGATTAAACAACAAAGTATTTATCTGTCTGTCTGTCTGTCTGTCATACATATACAATATTTTACTTTTATTTATTTTTTAATCTTTTATTATTTTTAAACATGTCTTTGACAGGTATAAACTTACAAAACTTATTTGGAGCGAATTTCTTAAAAAAAAAACGTTTTATGGAAATAGCAAAAAAGGAAAGAACTTTCAAGGAAGTAAAAGGGGACTAAAACTATTTAGCAAATAATGATTTTAAATAAAACATTTTAGACTCCCTTCAGTATGCTGGTTGGTAAGTACTTGCCCGCCGATTCCAACCAATAATTTTGTTCTGCTTCACAACAACTAGATAAAGATCCTCGGTATAATGCTCGGTAAGTTTCACAAATTTTTAAGAGTATTTGTAACATTTAATAAAATAAAAACTTATAAAATGTAAAGTCTAAAGGTGATTTCTGCTTAACTGATTTTCTAAAAATGCTCTGCCGGCATTAACAGAAGAAACCCGTTTAAATAAAAGCGGGGTCAATAACTACAAAATTGATTCACTCAGAAATCTTCAGTAACCAATCGCATGCCTTTTGTTATCATTGTTGCTGTTGTTATTTATGTGTGTATCATCGTCGGGCTTGTTTCTTTTGACACAGAAAACTGGTTTTTGTTGTTGATTTTGATTTATTGCACCCTAAATAAAATTTAAACAAAAACTTAACTGATTCAGTAAAGAAATTTTACTGAAAATTGAACTTTATTTTAAACAAACTTTTGTTTGAATTTTTTATGATAATTTTTTCTGTGCATGATGTTCCGGGACCAACCACGGTTTCATCATCAAAATTTTTACCGCTTGGACTTCCCTGCCAACCACGACAGCTGCAGCTAAGTAGTTGAATATCCTTTTACTTTAACCCTTATGTACGCACCTAGGTACCTTGGCGTTTTCATTCAAAATTTTGGCATTGAAATCGATAGACTGCATATCTGAAACTTCTTGTAATTTGCGTGAGAGGCCAATTTACTCTTAACACCCTTAACTACGCACCATGGCACCCGGGTACCTATACGTGTTTTATATCAGAATGCGGACATTGTAAGTACATGTACTTTTTGTTAGTAGCTCTACATAAATAAATAAAAGTGTATATAAACGATTTAGACGGATAAACTTCTAAGCAAATTGAGAAACACTTGTGTGCACGACAAAAAGACCTTCTATTACGCTGCATGGTACCCTGGTCCCTATATGAAAGTTACGTGGAAAAGAAGCATTTTCGCACTGAATATCAATTTAAAACGTTGAAAAATATATATGGGATTGGCAGCAGATATATTGCCAATCCCAAATATATTTTACAACTAGATATTTTGTGCGAAAATGCTTCTTTTCTACCTAACTTTCATATAGCTACCCGCACATAATGTGTTTTTCTACCGCGCACATAAGGGTTAATCAATTCGGCTGAGTGATCTTGTAAGTTTTTCAGCTTTCATTTAATGGTTTAGATACTCACTATTTTTGTTTGCCCAAGTTTAATTAAGGTTTTCGTTATTTATCTCATTCCTATTGTATTTATTGTGTTTATTTTATTTATTGTATCGTCAATAAATTGAACGTTTTTTTCATAACAAACACAACCTGCGAAGCGATTAGCTTGTCTGCGCAAAACACCCAGTGTCTATGGCGGGAGTCGAACTCACGTCCTCTGGACTGACAGGCTAGCATCGTTACCACTCAGCCACAGGGGCACCCTAAATAAGTAATCAAATCCTAACTCTAAAATTTTAAATTATAATTCTAGCCGTGCTATACAAATGCGGTTGGTTCTTAGGTTGTTGCTTACGACTCTCGTGTTCGGCTGAGAGCAAGAGTGTACTTGCTTTTCAGCCGTCTGTGGCTTTTATAATTTAGAATGTTGCGGGCTAGTGGGTTTGGATGCAAATCTAGCTTCTTCTTATATGTTGTCACATGTTTTGAAAACAGTCTTACCGTTGGGACATCTAGATCTTTGTGAATGCTCGAATTTTTACAAACCAGGGAGCGGCTGTAATCGTACGAAGTATTTTATTCTGTCGCTGTTGAATTTTCTCTTTATTTGATGCCGTTATTTTTTGTTTTTTTTTAACTTAAAAATATTTAAAACTTTGTAAAAAAATAACCTTTTCAAAAAATTTATAGCTCAAAGAAGTATTTTTCAATAATGGGCCTTTGTAAAATATTAAAGTAACATACAACATATTATAGTAACATATTAAACAACATATTAAAGTAACATATAACCTATTTTCTTTAACCTACTATAAAAAACCTAGGCGTTTACGCCAACGCCCTACAGAATCAGGCTCAATATCTTAAAAAAAATTTAAATCGAAAAATTCGACTGCTTAAAAAACTAAAAAGAAAAAAGTCCACTAATGAGCAACGTAGCGACTTTTATAGTCATGAAGCATTAAAAATCGAATCTTCAAATCCTCTCAATAATGGCTCCCGGATGCAAAAGTCGCTACGTTCTGCACTACTGGATTTGTTTTTATTTCAGTTTTTTACCCAGAAGAGTTTTTTAATTTTTTAAATTTATTTTTATTTGTTTTCTCTATAGTTTTCATACATAGTTTGGTTTTACATTTTTTTAACTTCTTTTTTACACAATCGGGGTCTTTTGGTTGCTAACCAACTTTAAACCGTTAAAGATAAATGGTCATTCGAAATGAAAAAATGATAAAAGCAACCTAAAGATTATTTTCAAATACCTGTTCAAGGATACACATTTTAATATAGTTCGCCGACTATTAATTTTTTTTGTCTTACTTCGCGCAGTAGTGTAAAAAGTGTCGTACTTTAAAATGTATTGTAGTGTAAACAATCCTTAGGATGAGATTTTCATAACTCCAAGATCTCTGTGTAGATCATTAAATAGCAAAGCGCATTTACGATCTGTAGTGCAATTCACAAACTTATTTTAACGCCAAACAACGCGTTTAAAGAAGTTATCACAAAAATTACTGCTTTTAGTATTCGTTAAACTTTTAAGCACTGTACTAGTATACTAGCTAGTATACTAGCTGCGTTAATTAAACGGCAATAATTTTTGTGGTGGTATTGAATAAACAACAGTCAGCTGTTCAGTTAAAGCACGTAGTCTTTTGGAAAAACTCAAATAATTATTCGACAACAATATAGACAATATGAAATCTTTTATATATAAATAACAATATTTATATTATTTAAACAATTAATAATTGAGTTATGAATTTTTAGTCGAACTGTTTGGTTTTTATCCAAAGTTATTTTAATTAGTTTGGCGTAGCGTAGCGATGTTGTTGCTACCGTCGCTGGTAGTGTAGGTAAAGGGCTCTGATGAGTAGACTGTGGTAGTCTCGAAACAGTTGTCAGTCCAACCTTCCGTACACCCAAATTTTTCTTTGAATGTTCAATATTTACATGCTTTAGAATTTCTTTCTTAAATAAAAAATAATTTGATCGAAAGATTAAATTGAAAATGAACTTAATTTGGCTTAATTAAAATAACTTTGGATTAAAGAATTAATTTAACTTTTATTTCTCAAAATTAAGAAATTCATGGAAATATGTTCGAGTGTAAGCATAAATACATTTGTTTCTTCTCTATTCCTCTTTTTGATTTCCGTTTATTTTAATAGTATTGGAAAGTAATATAAAATTTTAACAAAGGCCTTAACACGAAGTTAACGAATCAAATAAGCGTTAATGTAAACTGTAATTATTGGAGACAAAATTTCCTTTTATTTAAGCGTTAAAAGTTACTGAATTTCACTACTGCATTTTGAAAGCGTTGAATAATATTAATTTAGTTTTTGGCGGCGCAACTCCAGGTTTAAAGTCTATAAGTCCATAATGGTTTTAGTACTTGATAGTAGATAATTAAGGCTATGCTCTTTATGGTAGGAGGGTAGACATTTTATTTCGTAAGAAAAACTAAGACGACAATATTTTAGTTATACATTTGTTTTTGTTTTGGTTTAATTTTATGTTGTTGTTGTTTGTTAGAAACGTTTTGGGTTCCGTTATTGTTGTTTGTGTTTAATAGTTGTGTAGCTATAAAAGTTCGAAGTATACTTTAGGGATGTTTGTTTTTTTTTTTAATTTTCAGGCTATATACAAACCAGGTATTTAGAGATGATGTTTCCAAAA
Source organism: Panzeria rudis (assembly GCA_956483635.1). Lineage (NCBI taxonomy): Eukaryota > Metazoa > Arthropoda > Insecta > Diptera > Tachinidae > Panzeria > Panzeria rudis. The sequence goes on from OY101452.1 coordinate 493,359, forward strand.
GATTTGTTAACTATTGTATGAAAGCATTTTATATGCATTGGAACTTCGATATAACGAGTCTGGAGGGGATCGAAATATACTTCTTTATATTCACTGATTCTTTGTGCTTATGTATCAATGAAACCTTATTATGACGAAATTTTAAGAAATACGAAAAAAAATATTTGTTATAACTATAGTTTTTGGCAACTGAACTTTATCATTTTTCTTAAAATTTAATTTACCTTTATTCTGACTTCGTTGTATAAAGGCTTTTTCGATATATAAAAGCTTTACATACACACGTGCAAAGACATCTATAAATCGTTGTTTTGATACCAGAATGTCACAATTTTGCTTTATTCTTACTTCGTTGTATAAAGGCTTTTAAATCAAAAATTCGCTATATAGAGGCTCTTATATCAATATTTCTTCGTTATGGCTATAGTGCATTTTCGTATGAAAAACTTTGCAATAAAGAGTGTTTTCGTTGTTGAGTTTTTCGTTATACCGAAGTTTTACTGTATTGTGTATACTAGTATAGCCTACAGTTCACAGAAAATTTATTCAACGTCATAAAAATCTCTTTAAAAGCAGCCCTACACTGTATGTATAATGCAGTAAAGTGGGATTTAGACTCGCAACTTGTTAGCTTGGCAATCATTTTTTGCCTCTCTAATATGGGAAAGAATTATGGGGAAATGTTGCCAAGCTTACAGGTTGCCTAGAAATGAGATGGTATTGCACCTGGCAAGCACTAGGCCATTATTTTGAATCCAATACTTTTTACGACCGAAAATTTTGGATATGAACTTTGCCTTATTTTCACATTTGTGTTTTTGTGCGGGTGCATATTAAAAAAAAACGAAAAAAAAACAGTTTTGTGATCAAACAATTTAAAAATTTTTCCACATATGGAAAAATTTTCCTAAAGTCTTAAACATTTTTTTTGAAAAGGAAATAATGTTCATAAAAATGCAAATAAAGTTAATGCAAATGGTACTGCAGAGTAAAGATTGTTTGGATAGCCGGTCTTTGGGCGGTCAGAGTTTAGACTTTAGATTAGCCAGAAAATCTTTACTCTGCGAAGCCACTATTCGACGTATCCATGGACATTATTTCTATTTCAATAAGGACATAATGTCCATAGACGGTATTATCTTGGATATTAATGCATTCCACAGAAATGAGTATAAACGAAATAATAAAGTTTTAAGAACATATATATCTAAATTTTAAGAGCACATTTTTTATTTTTTAGTGCATATTTAATGCACATAAAGCACATTTTTTAAGGCACATTTCCGGTTTCCCTGGTATTCGTTACACGATTTTTTTCATTAAAAAAATTGCTTACCCCTTAGCTTAGAAAACATTTTTATGCGGCGTATCATATGTACAACTTTCCATAAGGAACTTCGTCCAAAAAAGAAAAATCGAGAATCGTGCATAATATGCCGAAATTTTCATGGTAAGAGAGTTAAAAAAAAATACAGCTATTTAGCATTAATAACTCAAAATCAACGTAAGTCGATTCACCTTGTTGTTCAAGAAAACCACAGAATTGTTACTTATCGCTTTATTCCCAATATATTTTTATTCTCCACCACAGTGTGTAGTGAGTGTCTTGTATTATTTACAAACTCATCGTTTCTAATCCATTGGTTTTGTGTGCTGTTGTTTATACCATTTTTTTCTTTTGGTTTTAATATCTTCCATTTAAAGTATTTACAGTAAATGTGTCCTTTTTTGTGGATTAGGGTGACTTTTTAAACGACACTCACTTTACATTCAATAAAATAAATAATTAAAGTTACAAGTCCCAAAAGCGTATCAAATCAATTTTTACATCAGGGGGATTTTTGGACTTTGTTACGATCATTCGATGTTCGTGGTAATGATTGATGGTTTTACTTTCTATCAGCCATTGGATGATGGATAAGTATTAACAAATTATGATAAATTTACTTTTAATATAAATTCATTGTTTTCATGTATTATCGCAGTTTCTTCCTGTTCTTTTTTTATAGCAAACATATCGCATCCTAAATCAAAAATAGTTACAATGTACACATTTTCAAAATCGCTTTATTTTTTTAACTGACTTCAAAAAAAGGAGAACGAATTTCTTTCACAATATTAATGAAATTTTCATTGGATTTGTGAAATTGTCATTGGATTAATGAAAAATCTAATGAAATGGTTTCATTGATCTTATGAAGCAAAATTCTTTTAGTGTGAATGAACTTAGAAATTTAGTTTCATTTACTCACCTACAGAATATTTTGTAACATTCGGAAGGTCACCGCTAGGCGAACATGCAATTTAAAATATACAAAACTTGACAATTTCCCAGGCGAATGTTGGCAACAATTGAAATATAAATAGAACTCTAAATTAGAAGACTAGAATTGAAAGCAACTAGATTAGCCACTTGGTCAACATTGCAGTCGTGCTTCACTGATAGAAAGCCCGTCATAACGCTGATGTAATTTGACATCAATGCTATGTCAAGGGTCGTCGTTTTTGAACAAATTACACTTTTCATCATTGTGATGTCAACCTTTACATCAGCTGTCATCAATGGAATGATTGAAACAATTATAAATATTTATATATTCTTACTTTTACTTGTTTCAATTTTAGTTTTATTTTTTGGTATTTTATCTTTTCTTGGTCTTGATCCCAGGCTCCTCAATTCATCGCACATTTATAAAGTAATGCCTCTACCATTTCAGTAATGTCACCATCCAAAACATCGACAGCACAAGTCAACACAAACATTATTGATGCGGCATACATATGATGACTAAGTGTCTTCAATATGATGAAAAGGTGTCATAGTATCGTTTGCTTCAATGTATGTACTGCTGTTTAGTTTTTAAAGATACTTGCATATTTTATTATTAGCTTTGTCATAATTATGATGATAAGTGGACATCAATGCAATGTTTCTTAACTTTTTAAAAATGCGTTTAAGCACAAACATTTTAAATAAAACAATAACATTTATATTAAAGTACAAATTACAAACAATATGACCTTATTTACTTATTTCCTTTATACATATCTTACACTTTAATAATGTTCTAGTATGACCAACGGACGACAAAATCTTCCGTATTCTAGATATAAATAATTTCATTAAGGTTCACAGAAAAATTATTCAACGTCATAAAAATCTCTTTAAAATAGCCACACAATATACATTTAATGCCACTATGTATAATTAGTTAATGATACATACTAACTTTCATGCACTGAAATTAAATAAATTCAGTAAAGTGCGATGTTGACCCACAAACGAAGGCTACCGTTCGTTTGTTTGTTTTTGGGGACTTTGTCTTTTTGAGTTTTTTTTTTGTTCTAGCTTTCTTTTCGTTTTAACGTTTTTCTTGCGATTTATTTAGCTTTGGCGATTTTTTTCGTTTTGGCGATTTTTTTTAGTTTTAGTGGTTTTATAGTTTCAGCGGTTTTTTCGTTTTGGTGCTTTTTCGTTTAAGTGATTTTTTTTGTAGTAGCGATTTTTTAGTTTTGTTAATTACCGATTTTTTTGTTCTATTTTTGTTTAACAGCTTCCTCGTTTTGGCGATTTTTTTTTAATTTTTGTGACTTTACTTGCGGTAGTTTTTTCGTTTTGGTTTTTTTTGCGAATTTTTAATGTTGTATACTTCTTTAGTTTTACTCCCTGCTCAACGATGTCGAAGGAAAACCTGAGCGATCGAAAGCCACTGTCTCGAAATCTAGTCAATTTGTGTTCAACAGTATCGACAGCTTTCGTTTGCTTGCACTTACGTGTGTCAATTTTTCTCTCTTAAGTATTAAAATTATACAATAATGCCATATTGTAAATTTCTAGTTTATTTGACGATTTTCATTAAAACACTGATTAAAACACTACTAAATTGTTTGAAGAAAAATACAACCAAACATAACGACAAGAGAGTATTGTAAGGTACTCGCAGTTGTACAGGAAATTTTTATAATTTTCTAATACAAATTCTAGTTTTGTTGTACAGTAAAGAAAACAGAAGTTTTGAATGTGTTAGTGGCTTTTATTTTGTTTGAAAACATCATGAGTATGTGCATAAATAATAAAAAATTAATAAGAATGATAAAAAATATTATAATACAGAGAGATGTTACGAGTTCTAAGAATTTAATGGACTTTTATGCAAAATTTTTTACCTGTCGCAAGCAACACAGTAAGTGAGTGATTTTGACATTACGTTCGTATTGCTTCGACATTGTTGAATCGGATATCGTGTGAAACAACTTACGTTTTCTTTCTACTTGATTTTCGAGTTATCGTTCGTATAGAAACATATTTATGACTTTGTTCATGAACGCAAATCAGTGTTCTTTCGCTTAGAATACGCATGAACATTTTTTTTCGACATCGTTGAACCGGCAGTTAATGTTTTTTCGTCTAAGTGTTTTTAGTTTGTTTTGCCGATCCTTTTAGTTTTTGGGGGTTTTTCGTTTTTGGGCTTTTTACAATTGTTTTATTTACGCGTTTTTTAAATATTTTTTGTTCTAGCGATTTTTTGGCGATTTACTTTTCGGCTTCTTCGTTTTATTACTTGAAGGGATATCCTTGAATTATGAATTTCGTTTGCTTCAACTATCTAGTTATTGCGGTTCATAAGATGTACCTTAATTTCAAAATCGCATTGCCTAGTAGAATGCCCTTAAATTTCTAGTTTGTTTATTGTTTAGCATTCGTTACTGTTGACTTTACAATACTGCACTCACTAACTATGAAAACTTCAAAATTTTGCCTCTTACGGTGTCCAAGATACAGCTCATTGATAAAATTACATCGTCAAAACTACATTACCTGATAGAATACCCTCCAAATTTTATATTTGTTCAATTCACAAGCTCAGTCGTATGTCTTATCGTTTAAAAAAAGACGATACTTGTTTATGTGCTTGTGAACAGACAAATTTGTTGTACCGTTATTTTGTCGTATTTTAAATATCAATATAATTCACCTTGATTTGATACCATGAAATGAAACCAGGTATGGGAACTCTAATTTGACGCGAAACAGAATAATTTTTTTTTCGCGACAAGCACTTTTGATTAAAATAGTTTGAAAATTAAATTTAAATGAATCAAGTATATATTTATCATTAAGAGGAATGTATTTTCTGGTGTTCGTGTTACATATATAAAAGATTTTTACAAATTAATCTAACAAATAGAATATTCCCAGACCTGGCCTCAATACAACTATTTAAAGAACATATAAAACGCACTTTTGTATGAAAATAACCAGCAACAAAAATACAATACTGTATAATTAGACGATTACACAACACATACGACGTTATAACGAGCTTGTGAATTGAGCAATTGTTTAAATTTCAGTACTTATTGTTGATTCTGTATAATAGCACACTAAAGGTGAAGGTACATAGCATGCGTTAAATACGCTAATGCGTTACAGACTTCTGTCAAAAAAGTTGAAATAGTGTGTTTCCATAAGGCAAGATACAAAGCGAAGTTTGCGACGCGCGTAACTCGTAAAAAGTTGAACATTCTTCAACTTTCACGCGTCGTATACAAAATGACAGGTAGTGCTGCCAGATTCATATGCTAAAATATGTGTTTAATGGAAATAAATTATTAGAAACAAATTTTTTTATTAAAAAATGGATGAAAGCTGCATTAAATATATAATGAAAAATAAAACTTACAGGCAAGACAAAATATAGCCGGCAAAGGCTTGAAATTGTATAAGCAGAAGAGCATCAAAAGCGTGGTGTGTAACTTGCCATTCTTAAAGCGTTAAAAGTTCAAAAAGTAAGAAAAGCGTTGCCGCGTAACGCGTGGTATGTACCTCCACCTTAACTCTGAATATGTCAAGCGTCTATATATTACACATAAAGCAAAATGCCGTACAAAATTCAAGTATTTTCTACTTACTTTGAGTATTCTTAAATTGTGTACAAAAATTCTTATTTTATGTCCTAATATTAGTATAAACTTTTTAGGAAGTCGTTACTCAATTCACAAATATTGCAATTATGATTGCTAAAATAAAAACAATTTCTACTTCAATATGAGTAATATTTTCATAAAATTATGATTACAAAATATATTATTTTTGACTTTTGCATTTTGGATTATATCTTTAATAACTTGTATATATTTAAGATATTTCAAACCAAATCTTGGTGGCGTATAAGCGAAAATGGGCTATAGGACTAATGGACTAAATAAAAAAATATTTTGCAGGTATTTTACTTATAGATGACAGAAAAACTAACATTTTGGAATATTTCGCTAATTCTACTATAAGCGGTGTGGCTTATAAACGAATTATACTGTAGTAGCAATTTTAAATTCTTATACCTTCCAAAGTACTGCACCGATTTTAACAAGCTATGAATTGTACAGATCTGTGAATAAATATGTTAAAAATGGTATAAGTTTTGTCAAAATCGGCTGCATAATGTGAGCATAAACTCCTTCTCAAGGAATCGGTTTGTATATTAATTATATAACTAATAAGTGACATCGATGTCAAAAAAATATAATGTGCTTGAAATGTACATTAAAACCGGGTTTTCTATGGAAATTTTGTTTTAATCTACATTTCAAACACGCTTTATTTGTTTTTTTTTGCATATGGAGCTTAAACTATGACAAAATTCTATGATGACATTTGTCATCAGATTGATGTCTATTTTTGTTTTATTGATGATATTTGTCATAGCATTGATTTCAGGATTCTGATGATAGGGCTCGGCGCCATTAATGTGATGATACATTTTTCTATGAGTGTAGACTCGAATTTTGTGTTCGTTTTTGGGCAATCTTTACAACAACTTTCAAACTGTTAATAAAACCATTCAAGCAAATGTCCTAATCGAGGATTTAAAAATGTCCCTAAATTGATTTCAATTGGTTTTGCTTCCAACTTGTGTTTAGGCCAAACGATTTATGTACTCAACACAATAGATATGAAACCACAAAGTCCGATTTGAAACAACAAGATTAATACTTTTCTTCCTAAATATATTTATGTATACGAAACAAGGAAGGGTGTTTAGATGAATTGATGAATTGTGTGGTTTCTAAATAAATCAGTTAGCAAATGAACTAGGGTTCGGGAATCGGGAATTCCCGGGAAAAGACTACCTAATATAACCGGGAAATTTTTAGATTTTCCCGGGAAAACGTAAAATTTAAAGTACACATTATTTAATAAATTTATGGACTTTATTTCACATATTTACAAAATTTCTTAAGCGACAGCGAAATTTATTTCGATTCATATAAGAAATTTGTATTATAAACCAGTTTTTCTTTAATATTGGTTAAATTTTAAATGTTCATTTAAAATATTACAAAAGTACGTTTGATTGTAGCACTAAATTGACATGATGAATTTTTTTTAGGAAAATCTTTCAAGTTCTCTTAAAGTTGCTATGTATTTCAAAGTCTGTTTAAGCATACAAATTTCCATGTAACTCTTATGAAAACTGTACAAAATAAAAATCTGAACGATTGGAACTTGTACGCAAGTTTCATAAAAAATACATGCAAGTCAAGTCATGCGATTTTTCCGACCACCTCTACTAGAGAAATTATTGCTTGATTCGAATACTACATTGAAGATGAATTTATTACAGAGTGCCGTTTAACCACTATATTAGAACAAGGTGGAATACTAAGTATACTTCTCAATGATTGCAGTGCTCGGTCTTAAGTGAACTTTAAGTGATATTCCGCAGAACTTGGAAATATCATCTCTAATTAATTATAGCTGGTTCCTATATTGTTTAAAAATTTAAAAAAAAGAACAACCAAAATATTAAACGCTAAAAACAACAACAACGATAACATAAACATTTCTATTAAACAACAAAAACAAACAAATACTTTCGTCTCTTAAGTACAAACGAATCAAAACAAAAAGAAATTTATAACTGTAATATTGTCGATTATTTTTGTTACGAAACAAAATTTCTATTCCCTAGCGAGCCATAAATAGCATAGCTATAATAATTACTATAATAGTCATCAATTAGTCTTTATACGATCGCTTACTGTGTAATAATTTAATACTCTATTTGCATGAATTAACTTAAAAATTCTTAAAATTTAGTTTCAGAATTGTTATTATATTAATTTTTATTTTAAACATGAAAATTTCGCCAATTTTTTTTAATAAATCTACTTAATTTAGAAAATCAACTTTTCCAGGGAACGCGATTTTTCTATTCCCGTTTCCCGGGAAGTGAAAAAGTCCGGGATATCCAAAACCCTAAAATAAACGTGCATCAGTTAACACACATACACACTAACGTAACATGCCCATTTATGTATAGATGTATGTAAGTAGAAACAAAACTGTTGCGTATACGCATTTCAAAGTGTCAACACCAAATACAGCAACAATAGGAAAATAAAACAACTTGTACGTACGTACGCTCATATGTATAGATGGTTGTACATGTGTATCTCTGTAGGCAAAGTCTTCGAGACATCATGGATGCATGTCCGAAACAAGTACATATGTATCTATCACCGGCGATGAATTGACGACTTTCCAAGCCAGATATTGACGAGATTTTCGAACAAAGGGCGCACAAAAGTCGTTGATGACAACATTGGTAACATGCTAGTAAAGTTGTCGCCAATGAATAATAATAAAATTTAAAAATCTAATAATCGAAGGGAACCCACATACTCAACACTAATAGCCAAGTATGCTATCTACTACACTCTAAAACATTACTTCAAATTTGGGATCATATATTGTCTAAATTTGTGTTGAAAATTTCCCGTTGTTTAAAATAGCATCGATTTTGTAGGTATTTGCAATAAAAAAACATAATTTGTCTAACTTGACTTCACAAATTAAACATACATATTTCGTTCAAGTGGATAAAATGGCAGAAAAAGTATAATATGTGTATGGCTGATAGGTAGATACGCCAGACTATCAGCCAAGAGGTCGCGGTTCGAGGCAGCCAACCGTTTCGCTGCAAACTTTTTTATTTGTTTAAGTAAACATATTTTGCTCAAAAATCAACAAAAAGAATGGGTGTCTAATTTTAGGTCGATAATAATGAGTAAAGTGTTGCCTACTATTATCGACCTAATATTCAACAAAAGTGTTTTAGAGTGTAGCCTACCGAGGTACTCAAAAAACTTATACAAAAAGACGTTTTGTGGGCAACTTAAACTTTTTAATATACATAACTGGAATTACGACAACTTCGATACAGTTGTTATCAAATCATTGATTGTATGCAGATAATATCGATGCAAATGTCGTCGGTAACAACTGGTACTACAGGGATGTTATTATGTATATAAATGTGTGTGTGTGAGTGTGGATATGTACGACTTAAAGTATTGTTGATGCAGGTAAAGATAAAAACAATAATGTGCATACCATTATTGTCCGTCCATGGTCCATTGACGGCCAGAGAGACCAACGGACAAACTAACTTGTTAACTGGCTGACTGTTTGACGAACAAGTCTGCGTGTTGTATGAATATAAGAATACAAGCAACAAAATAACAATAGCGAAAAACAACTTATCCTACAAAGTAACAAAAACATAACAAACATCAGTATGATGCTGATAATGATGATGATGAGCTTAACACTTGTAATAAGAATTGCAAATTCTCACCACTTCACGATGGGCCAATATCTCAGAATTTTGGCCATAAATAGAATATTTATTTAGTGGTTTTATGAAATATTGCAGCGGGGACTTGTGGCACCACTGATTTCAAATATGAAATTTAAATTTTAAAACTCAAGATGGCGATTCCAATATGTGGTGAAAATTTTTTAATAGTTTAAAAAGGCAAAAGAAAATCTGGGGATTTGGGATAGATATTATTTAAAAAAATTTTTTAAATTAAAAATGATGAAACCAATATGGCGGCTACAATACTGATAACTTTTTTAAGAGATCATCATTATTTCCTAATTACTTTAAGACTAGGAGCGACAGAGGTTAAAAATCGGCCATATGGAGGTTTCTAGAATCACGTATCACTAATTCGATAATAAAATTTACAAATCCAATGTGGCGGATCCAATGTGGCGGTCAAACATTTTTTATATCATCCTTTTAAATTAAAAAAAAGACAAAGGAAACTATGGTAGCCTGTGACAGATTTTTACAAACAGATATTTGAAACTTGAAATGGTGAATTCAATATGGCGGCTATAATATTGATAAACGTTTAAGAGATAATCATTTTCAAACTCCTTTAGGAGCGACAGAGGTTAAAGATCAGCTATATGGAGGTTTTTAGAGTTGCGGACTACAAATCTGAATTTTAAATTTAAAAACTCAACATGGCGGATCCAATATGGCGGTAAACATTTTAAGAAAAATCAATATTTTAATTTAAAATAAAGACAAAGGAAACTATATGACCCTGTGCTAGGTATTTTACAAACAGATATTTAGAATTTGAAATGTTGAAATCAATATGGCGGCTATAATGCTGATAAATTTTTAAGAGATCATCATAATTTTTTAATTACTCTAAATGCCTGATTTTGTAAATATAAACGCCTATTGCGTTTTGAAATATGTATGGAAAAAAATGTTTTTGAAACATATTTGCGCGTTTCTTTTCATACCAACGTTTAGAAATGAAATTTTTTTACAAAACCTACCTATAAGATTAGGAGCGCCAGAGGTTAGACACCAGCTAGTTGGAGATTTTCGGAGGAGGGAAGTATGAATCACACAATCAAATTTACAAATTCAAGATGTCGATAAGAAATTTTGCAATAAAATTCTATAATTTTGTTTACTGTTAGTAAGAACAAGTTTTAAAGTGTGACATTACAATATTAAGATCTCATAAATATAATAAATTTATACACCGAATTTCATTAATAATTTAAATTAAATAACAAAAGACAACTCCGGCACATGAAATAAATAAATGTCTGTAAATTTGACTAGGCCCACCTATCTGTATGTATCCGAATCTGAGGTCTGTTTGGCTCTTGCACCATAACAAATTTCGAATACATTGGGAAAACCCGCTACAAATCCTGAAAAACTAAAATTTTTGACAAATTTTGAGCCAATTGGACAGCAAATTTTGATTCATTTGGTAGAAACCCATGTAGGATGGTGGGTCTGGTCAAATGTACATAACACTTTTTATGATTGGTGTGCCGATGTAAATATATAATTATTTGTTAAAGCCCAAAGCTTACGGGTAGTTTTTGGGCTAATTGTCAATTAGTACGGAATTTCTAATTTAAAAACTTGTAAAAAAAATCTGGAAACGTCAATCACAAAACATTTTAGGGAAATACAGCTTAAGTTGTCCTCTTTTAGGTAGTACAACCAAATTGTGCATTTACCTGAAATGTACTTTTGGCCAAAACATTTAAGTCCTGGCCCATCGTGCACTTAATGATATTGATGATGAAATAAAATTTATAATTTTAAGAAGAAAATCTCACAATCCACCACTGCTTTAATTGGTTTAGTGGTTTAAGTATACGATGGTAAGCTATAAGTAAAAATTAACATTCATTTAATTGAATTGAAAAAATATATATTCTCTTGTTTATTTAGTTGATATTTGTACAGACATTTAGGGTTGAAAAGTGGTAAACATTTTTTGCATTTTTGTATATTTTGGTACCCCATTTATTTTCTAAACTAATAAGTTTAGTATAAGTTTAGAATTTCTTCCTAAGAAATTCTCAAATATGTTTTGGTACTTTTTGGTAATTCTAATCTCTAAGAGGTAAACATTTTACCTCTTTCTGGTACTTTTTTTTCTATAAAAAGAACAGAGAACACATCACTTAACAGAAATATTTGTTTAAAGCAGAAGCAGGCGATCTATGTCATGGAGCACAATGTTTGTCGGCTATTTACATTTACACAACACAAAACTCAAAAGTAACAAAAAAAAAAAAAACAACAACAAGAGCACAACAGTGAGTTGTAGATATCAACAAAGCAATTAAACATCAGCACACTTAAATAACAAATTATTTGTAATTTATTTAGTTTTCTCTTCGCCGGGCATTGGTTACACTAATTTGTTTAATATTAAAAAAGTCCCCACCGGACAAGTATCTAGAACCTATCACTGAGCATCGTAATTAACCACCTCCAACGACAACGCCATGTAAAAGTGACAGGTCCATCTCACATAAAGTTTCAAAACTCGAACCGGTTGAAAGTCCTTAGGAACCAGTCAAGCGACTTGTCTTGCGATAGGTTCTCTTCACACTAAGAATATTTTTAAACAAGGTCACTTTTCGAAAAAAGTACTTTTGCAAAAAATTTCTGTTGCAAAAAAGTACTTTTGTACATTAGCAAAAAATTACTTTTGCAAAAAAGTATTTTTGTAAAAAGGCACTTTTGTAAAAAGGTGCTTCTTGGAAAAGGTTTTTTTCCAAAAAGGTAATTTTGTAAAAAGGTACTTTTGTAAAAATGCACTTTTGTAAAAGGTACTTTTTAGAAACTGTAGATACTTTTTGGAAAAAGTACTTCTTGAAAACTGTACTTTTTGGAAAAATTAGTTTTGGAAAAAGGTGCATTTGAAAAAGTTAGATTTTAGAAAAGAATTTTTAATTAAGTTGGAGTGTTGCCAATATAATGTACATCTCTGAAAAGGAAGAGGATATATACACTGAAAATTACCGGCCAATTGCAATATATGCTCCCCTGGTTATGTCGGATGTTGACGTCGCTAAGTAAAGAACTTCCGCTTACCACTACTTGATAAACCCAGTAGTGGGATTTCTGAAGAGACTGCTGCACTGATTTTATATCAATTTTATTACAAAAACCACAAGAAACTTTAATATTTTTGTGAATCTAAATAATAATATGTTAATATTTTTATTTTTCAAAATGTATAAAAAATCGAAAATTGCGAAATGTTACCATTTTTATTCTTTGGCAATAAATAAAATAAGCTTTATTTTACGATAATCGATGGATAAGTATTGATTTTATTCGCAACAAAGTGATATTATCTGAATTTTACACAAAATCAAGCTTTGAAGACACTGATCCACCGATTTTATCATAACTTGGAAAAGGGCTGTCCAATTTTATTAAGCTGCAAAAAATTGATTTTGTTGTAAATTGTAAATATTCTCAACATTTGCAAAAATTAGTTGACTTCAATTTATTATGAATAAAGTCAATAGCTTTCTATAGATTTTCGTGAAATATAGTTTGTCGTATATCATATATAAAAATGTATGAAAAATAATTACTTCGGAATCAAAAAAGTTGTATTCGCTAGCTCAAATATATGGCAGACAAAAAAGTCTTTAACATTAAAGTCAGGCTTAAGAAGATGAAGACTTTTCAAGTCTGCAGCTTATATTCTGATTTATTTGGAATAGGTAAGAACTTAACTCTTAAACATATTTAATTTTTGACTTAAAGTTAAAGTTGAGTTTGAAAATTTAAAGTGTTTGAAGACTTGAAATAGAACTTTATGACAACTATTTTTGTAGGACATTTTAGGGCGTTATAATGCAGTTTAAGAGAAGTTGTTTGCTATTTCTCACAGAAGACTCTTACAGGGAAGAGTTAGAGGTTTAGAAGGTTGCATAAAAGTGCATAACACATATTATACATAAAATGTAAGGATAACATGGTTTCCTATACCGATCCACTATCCACAATGTGCAAAAAGGGTGCAATTTAACTCCACTAAAATAAAGGCCAGACGTAAATTTTGCTTCCTTCAATTGAATCTTTATGATTTAGCAAACAGTTTGCTACAAAATTAAAAATACAAATATATCTTCGATTCAGGACTGAATCTGGACATTACAAATATTTTTCGAAAGTCGCTACACTCTCATTATCAATATTCATGCGTATCTAGCTTATCACCACGTATTATATGGTATTTTAACCAATTTCATTTTAAATGCGTTATGGGGCACTGCCTCGGCATCAAGTGTAGAAAAAATTCAAAGGCGACAAAATAAAATACTCCGTGCGATTACAGCAGCCCCATGCAGGGCTCTCAGATATGGCGATTTCTCGCCAAACGTGGCGATTTTTCAACTTGTTTGGCGTCTAAAATTTTGATTTGGCGACATGGTGTGATAAATAAATTTGCTGGCGATTTTTATGGCTAATTTTATAATCAAATCGAACTTTAAAATTTTTATAATTCAGAAAATTACTTTGTTGAAAGAGTATTTTCAAAAATAAATCCCACTAAAACTTGTCTGCAAGAAATTAAAACAATGTGATTTTGATTATTTTTCTTATATTAATTATAGTCATTAATGTGTTTTGCATTTTTATGAGAAAAATTTACAAGAAATAGTTTTTGGCGATTTTGTTTATAATTTTGGCGATTTTCTGCTAAATTTATATACGATTATTTTATGAAAATTTATATTAAAAAAAGTATTATATAAAAACAAATTTGTTACCAAATATATATTAAGAAAAAGTACATAAAATTGATTTTTGCAACTTTTGGCGATTTTTCAAATCAATTTGGCGAAATAGGTCGGAAAAAATCTGACAACCCCTGGTCACAAAGAAGCGAATTCATAAAGATTTAGATGTGCCACTGGTCAAGTCAGTGTTTCTAAACACGTGAAAAGATACAGAAAAAATTGAGTTGCATCCAATCCCCTTGCCCGAAACATCATTAACTTAAGAGGCCACACTCGGCTGAGAAGAAGGGACACTTGCTCTCAGCCGAACACGAGAGACGTAGACAACCAAAAAACTTACCGCTGAAACAAATATTTTTATCTGGCATTGGCTAGACTTAAAAATTAAAATTTTAGAGTTAAGATTTGATTACTTATCGTTAAATAAATAAATATAACAAAAAAAATTTAAGTGTGTGATATATAAAAACACTTTCCAAAATACTTTGGTTACATTGTTAAATTAAACAACATTATGAAGATTCAGTTAGTTCATGATCTTTCTGATTTATGATACTTAATATTGATAAGATTGTAATTACTTTATCTGTATTAGTAAGTGTATTAACAAAAACTTGGACGCCTGACTTAAAAAAAAATTATTTATTTTCTTATTAATTTTGTGCTCCAGCCTAAAGTTTGTTTTGTGGAAACAGAACATTAATTTAATAATAATCTTGCTTGCAAATGTCTTATACGATTATATAAATTCCATAAATTGGCTGAAAATCCGAAAGATTAGATTAATTTTTTCCAATTCTACTTAAAGACCAGTACTGCTTGACTTTTACGTTTGAAATTTCGCTTTTATTTTTACACGGACAATTAATTAATCACGAAGAGTCATATAGAAAGTTTTGTTTGTATTCACAAAAATTTCGCTAAGGAAATGTTGAAAATTCCGCAGTAAAACAATTCTCTGAATATTATTTTTTGTAGGGATGTAACGATACGCGGTTTTGCCGATCCGATACCGATACCGATACCGATATTTAAAAATAAATATTTAAAATTAATATTTATTTAGTTAATATTAACCCATTATTAGTATTAACCCAGTATAACAAATTAAAAGTACTTTTTAAGGAACTACATTTTCATTACTTCCAAAGAATTTATATTAAAAATATGCATATTTACAAAGAATCTATATTAAAAATATGCATAATTAGTAGAAAAGCAAGCAAAAATTTGTAATTCCTTTATAATTTTAAAAAATACTCGCCATGCTTTTTAAAAAATCGTTTTTTAAAGGACATTTATAAACTAATGTTCTTCTAAATAATTTAATAGCTTAATTACACGCTGTTACAAAATGGCATGTTTTTTTTTTACTCGTGAAAATTTACTTAGTGAGGCTTATAGGTCTAGTTGAGTAGATCATTTTGCCATTTCAAAAAATTGCAATACACCTTCAAAATCGGAAGTTATCGCTGCGTTGTTTCTGCACCGATTTTCAATTTTTAACAGTGTCGAATAGAGGAGGACTTAAGCTTTCCCTACATATTTAAACGATTTTGTTTTGACTTATATATCATGGAAATATCGTCAAAAGAAAAATTAAATTTTTTATTCCGCTTTTTAAAATTTTGCGTATGTTTTTGCAACAATTTGCTTGAAAGACTACCAATTTTTATATTTTCATATAAAGCGTATTTTATAGCGATTGCAATAAGTCTTTTGTCTTTTTTTTGCTGGGAATAAGATTTAAAAAACAACGAATTGAATTTGAATTCATGGTAAAATTAACAAAAAATAAATAATTTTTGTTCACAAAATAACAGCGCAAAATATTATTAATATTTAAAATTGATATTAAAAAGATTTTAAAATTAACTAAATGAATTTAGTCATGGTAAAATTAAGAAGAAATTAATAATTTGTTAAAAAAAATCTCAGAAAAAAATTTTCAAAGTATCATCGTATCGACAGTAAAATATCGCCGATACCGATGTATCGGAAAATCTGAAATATCGCCGATATATCGGTATCGGAATCGGTTACATCCTTAATTTTTTGTTTCAGTTGACGGAAAATAGAAAACCACTAAATGTTATAATATCAATGCAATCTATATACAACTGTGGTGAAAATAATAGGTCTAAGAAAAAAATTATTTTTATATATATACTGCGAGTCAAAATTGTAAGTTCCCTGAATTTTTATTCCGCTTATGCAAAATGCCAAGTAAATAATATTGTATTAACCGGCACCTAAAATACTTGTTTGATGAAATTTTGTTCATCTGTAAAAAGTTTGCTCTTATTTCTTTAACAATCAGGTATGTGATGGAAATCGATTCCAAAAACGAAAACAATTTAGAAAGGTGTTTTTTAATAATATTTCTTTATTGAAAACAATTTTATCACATATATTATAAAAATATTTCTTTATTACAAAAGAGTTGCATCACACAAATTAAAAAAATTTTATGAAAAGTGCTTTAAAAGGGGCTTTCAAAAGTTCTTCGTTTTCAAAATCGATTTCCATCACATACCTGAATATTTCTATTTTCAAATAAAATATCTAAAATATCAATATAATAATGATGATATTCTTTCAACTTAACTAAAAATAAAGATATATATTTTTTTTAAATTCATACAATTACCATTTTTATTTCTTGTTTTAAAAATATGACTACCCAGGCAGAAATTGCCAACCGTACAAAAAATATAGCACTGACAAATCACTTTTTATAGAAAAATTAGTACTATTTGCCAACATTAAAATTTTCAACCCGCACAAAGGTTTTGCTAACGTTTTAATAAACGATTTTTTTGTTTAATCTATTGTTTATTTAAATTTAAATAAATTACTTGCGTAAAAGAGTGATAACAATGGATATATTTTGAAATTTGGTAAGAATACACTTAACATCTACCATACCTATGTGTATTTTAATACAATTCTGGTCTAAATTGTCGCCGCTGACGATTATAATTACCAAATCGGTCAAACCTAGTTCCTGGTCTGGCGAAAATCGGTTCAATTTGTATACAGAAAAATTCTGATATAACCTAATATTCCCATTACTTAACCCCGTTTCACACTATAATACAAGTCTTAAGACATTGAATTTTGTTAGTGAGATATCAAATGAAAACGGTTGTGATTGTCAAGAAAAATCTAACGTAACATTACATTTTGTTTCTAGACTATCACACTTCAAATAATATGAAAAACATGAGTAGAAACAAGCCGATTCAAACCTTTCAGTAGCATCGGCTGAATATCTTCATGTAGGCGGCGCCGGTACCGACGCTTGATAATTTTCGGCGATTCAAGTTTTCGATAAATTTTTTATAAAAAATTACCAGAAAAATACAAAAGAAAAGTACGTACACTTTTAGAGAAAAAAATACATTCGCATCAAACAAACACAGCGGTGGTTCTCTTTAATCACATTTTTCTTTAATCTATTACAAAGGCGAAGTCGATTCCAGAACCGTAGCAAGACCCATTCGCTTCTTTTTTTGCTTTTGTAAAAATGCAACACTGATAGGATGAAAAATCTTGCATTTAGAAAAATTTCTTTCGGTATTGCTTGAAATTTTCATGACATTGTTTTCCCACTATCATACATTTGCATATTACTATAGTTTTTGACAAGTCTTAATACTCTGTATTATAGTGTGAAACGGTTTTAGTAAACATGCATTATGTGGGGAATGGAAGTAAATTTATACTCTATCCCCCATATTCATAAACGATTAGTAATCTATGCATTAAAACCGAGTTTCCATACAAAATTTGTACATTAAACCAGCATTAACTTTAATAAATTCTTATGAATATGACCCAAAACCTTCTTTTATGAAATTATAACAAAACAAAACTTACAATTTTGCTGTTTATATAATATTTCCAAGTGTATAGTCTTATTACAAGTATATACTTGTAATAAGACTATAAACTAATAGAATATTATATTATTTTTAGTTATTGGTAATTTGGGAAAACACTGTAATTTTGGAGTTCGAAGTAATAGGAAAAGGTTGTACTAAACAAAAAAAATTATATTGGGACAACACTTAAATTTTGGTTTTAACAGTCTTTAGCCAACGATATAAAAAACAATCGGGCGACCCCAGCATGAGGTTATCATTTGTGTGTTGGCAAAACACTTCGAAAGTATAACTTGTAATATTTTGCCAACGTTTCTAACACCTTATGAAATGCTTTGCCAACTTTGGGCCGATTGTATTTTTCTACCTGGGTAGGTACAGAATTTATCAAGTTTATTATGTTCCTAACCTTATATTCCTCCAAGCATTCAAAATTCCTACTTTTATCTCTTCGACCCAATTATACTGATGGTTTTAACATAAACTTGCCGTGCGAACAGCCCCCACATATTCTCCAATACATAACGATCTGGAGAACGTGCCGGCCTTTCCATAACTTCCCTCCATATTCATCAAACCACGCTTTAGTTGATCTGCTAGCATGTACTCTAGCGTTATCTCTACGTGCATCTAGATATGGCAGCAATTGACTTGAGAGCACTCGCTGGTACTCCATACTATCCATTTAGTTTAACGAAATGCTAATGGTAGGGTTCCACTTGAGTTAAACGCACCCCAGACCATTAGTAAACCACCACCGAAATTTCTCTTTGAAAATTATACGTACTACTTTCTCATATCTCTTAAGTTACCTTATCATTTTCACACGCACTATATATCTTTTTTTCCAAGGGTTAATCTGATTTCAGTTAAAACACTTCAATAATATTATTTGATGTATGTGATTTTCAATGTTTACCATATTTTATTAAAAAAAGAACGCACGGTGTCATGAGACACCGGCTTGGAACGAAGTTCCTGTCGCCTTCGGCCTACCCTCTCTCGGCTTGGGCCCTCTCGGTCGGATACTTTCGGTCTTATGGCATCGGCCCTCCACTTCCTTCGGTTGGCCCCGTTTGGTCGCTATGTCGGACGCACCCTTTTCTTAATCGCCCTGACATCCAGCAAAAAGAATTATCATTCAAAAACAAACATTTCACCTACCTAGATGGCACCAAGTAAATGAAGATACTAATATCAACCCCTAGATGAAAAAAAGAAGACAATTCATAAAAAAATGCACTCGCCTGGAAGATAGTTAGGCGACAATTTAGCCGAGCACATGGTGTTTAGCCGAGACACCTTCACTTAGCAAGGAAACCAAGACGCAAACCTGCTCCAAGGATTCCAAAAAACTAGAACAAAAATTTCCACAAAAATTTCCACAAAAATTCCAGAAGTTCCGCGGATTCCCAAAAACTAGGTCTAAAATCTTCCCAAAATTCCAGAACTGCGAAAATACCACTGAGGTTTTAAGTAGTTTAAGCTTCGCGCCGCCCTGTTGCCTTCGTTTGGAGTTGTCGTTACCAGTATTCGTTACACGTATTTGTTTCATTTAAAACTTTTTCTTTACCCCCCAGTATAAAAAACATTTACATTCTGCATACACAGAAAAAATTATCACCAAACAATTTTCAAACAAAAGTTTGTCTAAAAATAAATATAATTTTCAGTAAATGCTCTGTCCATAATCTATGAATTGTTTGTTTGAATTTCATTTAGAACGCAAACAACAAAAACAACAATAAAAACTGTGTCCTAAAAACCATCCCAATGACGACATATACACAAATATCAACAACAACAACAACAACAACAACAACAACAATCATAGCAAGAGGAATGCAATTGTACCAAGTTTGTTTACAAAAGATTTTTGAGTGAATCGATTACTTAATGTCGTTGCGTTTATTCTCATTAATTTTTTAGAGTATTTAGATAAACATTCAAACTTGAACACATTTAACAAAGTGAAATGTCCTTAATGCTCATTGAATGATGATAATGACACAGACAAAAATTTTGCTTGTATTTTTGTTTGATTAAGTAAATTATTTTGCTTAATAATTGTTAGCATTTTTAGACTAATTGCTTATTAAATTTAGACAGAAATATTGTTTGATATTTTTCAGAAAATCCAGTAAATATTTGTGTTTGATTTAGTAAATTGTTTTGTCTACAATTTGTAAATATTTTTAGACAAATTATTTTATGGATTTAAACAATTTGTTCACTGAAAAAACACGTTTTTTTCAATGAAATTTTTGAGGTATTTTTTGTCTATATTTACAAATTCGTTTGTAGGTCCGTTCATAGACAAAATATTTACTATTCCATTGAATTCCTTTACAGAAAATGAAATTTAGTTTTTTCTGTGTATATAAAATGTAAACAAAACATAATAGTTGCTTTAAGTGCTGCCTACTTTTTATTTATAATAAAACGCCAAAAGAAAAAAGTCGAACAAAAGAGGCGCTAAGTCACTGAATTCGTGAATAAACCGCTAACTTGGCAACACTTTAATGTTTCAAGCTTGAAACGTCAATTTTAAGTTGAATAGTTTTACATTTTTTTTGTTAGGCCCCCATTTTTTTTATCGATAACATTAGTAAAAGCTTTGACAATTTGGTATTTATCTTAATATAGCTGAACTCTTTGTACCTGGTAAAATTTCCTATTATATTCTATTTGCACTGTTCTCCAAAACTTGAAAAATTAAGAAAAAATGTAGTGTCATAAGGGCTTTACTGAGGGCTTTTGCATTGCCAGCCTTCGGCCGGGGCTAATAATTTTTTCCTCGAAGGCATTTCATCAACCGGCTTCGCTTAATAAATTGCTTAATACATTGCCGGCCTTTGGTTGGGCTTAAGAATTTTTTCCTCAGGTATTTAAAAAATCGGCTTTGCTTCTTTAAGATTTTCTGTGTTACCGCATTCCGGTTGCAAAAATTTTCACATCTCAGAGGAGACAATTTTTAAGGCCAGCCGAAGGCCGCCAATAAAACCGTCAGGAAGCGAAGTTGGTTTTGCAAAGAAAAAAGAGTTTAAGATCGGCCGAAGGCCGGCAATGCAGAAAATCGTCAGTAAGAGAAGCCGCCTTTTGAAATACCTCGGAGGAGAAAACCCTTAAGTCCGGCAGAATTCCGGCAATGCGGATAACCCTCAGAAAGTGAAGCAGGTTTTGGAAATACCTCAGAGGAGAAAATATCCTTTAAGACGGGCCGAAGGCCGGCAATGTAGAAAATCATCAGAAAGCGACGCCGCCTTTTGAAATACCTCAGAGGAGAAGATCCTTAACCCCGGCCCAAAGGCCGGATATCCAGGAAATCCTCACTAAGCGAAGTCGCCTTTAGAAATACCTTGGGGAGAAAATTCTCAAGCCCGGCTGAAGGCCGGTAATGCAGAAAGCCCTCAGTAGTGAAGCAGGGTTAGGAAATACCTCAGAGGAGAAAATCCTTAAGACCGGCCGAAGGATGCCAATGCAGAAAATCCTCATTAAGCGAACACGGTTTTTTAAATACCTCAAATCAGTAAATCCTTGCGCCAATACATTTATGTTCAGAGAGGAAACATTTTATCCCCTGAGGTATTTCCAGGTCCGGCTTCGCTTGCTAATGGCTGAGTGAATTTCCGGCCTCTGGACGTGCTTAACGATTTTCTGCTCTGATGTATTTAGAAAACTTGCTTCGATTACTAAAGATTTTCTACATTGCTGGCTTTCGTCCGTTCTTAGGGAATTTGTCCTGTGGTATGTATTTAGAAAACCGGCTACGCTCACTAAAGAATTTCTGAAAAAAATGTTGGTATATCTCACAAGCCCATAACAAATTTTAAAGTCGGTTTTTGAAATACCTCAGTTGAGAAAAGGCTTAAGCCCGGCCGAAGGCCGCCAAAGCACAAAACTCTCAGTAAGCGAAGCCGCCTTTGAAAATGCCTCAGAGTAGAAAACTTTACCGAAAATCTTTAGCAAGCGAAGCCGGTTTTGGAAATACTACAGAGGAGGAAATCTTTAAGCGCGGGCGAAGGCCGGCAATGCAAAAAACCTGAAGGAGGTTTTTCAAATACCTCAGTTGAGAAAATTTTTAAGCCCGGCTGAAGGCCGGCAAAGCACAAACCTCTCAGTAAGCGAAGCCGTCTTTGAAAATACCTCAGAGAGAAAAATCCTTAAGCCCGGCCAAAGGCCGGGAATGCCGGTATTACATAAATCTCTTGTAAGCAAAGCATGGTTTGGAAATAGCTCAGAGGAGACAAATCTTAAGCCCGTCTTCGTTTACTAAGGGCTTTTGAAATTGCCCGTCTTTCGCCTGGCTTAAAGAATTTGTCCTCTGAGGTATTTAGAAAACAGTTTATTAAAGATTTGCTAAAAAACATTTTTTGTGTCATAAGCCCATAAAGAATTCTGGACTTATTTCATATTTTTTAGGCTTTATTGCATTACGACTTATTTAATTCTTTTCTGGGGGAGTTATTTCATTATGAAGCAATTTCCAAATATAGAAACTTATTTCATTTGAGGTTTGGGAATAGTTTCATTTTTCTTTGGATTTAATTCATGAAATTTGTTTGGACTTAATTCATTTCTTTAGGTCTCATTTTATTGCGAGTTATTTCATTGGTACTTATTTCGTTGGGCGTTATTTTATATAGACCTGATTTTATCATAACTTATAAACGGATTGTCCAATATTATTACAGTAACCACTAAAAAACTTAAAATATAATTACCTTTAAGCCGTTAAAAATTATTTTCCATGGTTTCGGAATTATTCAGACCGCAACGATGAAAAATATGTTTTTTAATGCAAATTTTAAATGTTTTTATTTATATTAAAATTGCAAAATGTTACCATTTTTATTCTTTGGCCATTAAGCCGCATATACCACAAACAAAATAAGCTTTACTTCACGAAAATAGATGAATAAATATTGATTTTATTCACAATAAAGTGAAATTAGCTGATTTTCCTTTGAAGATGCTGATCCACCGTTTTATGATGAGAAACATATTTTTTTAGGCCAAATTTTAGAATTTTAATTTCTTTAAAAATATTAAAAAAATTAAAAACGCAAAAACTTAAAATTTTTATTAACAAATCATAAAGCCAATTATGTTGCAAATAAAATAAGCTTTATTTTATAAAAATCGATGGATAAATATTGATGTTATTCATAATAAAGTGAAATCACCTGATTTTTGCTAACATTGCGAATTTTTACACTGTACAACAAAATATTTTTTTAATAACAATATATAATTAATAACAATACAATATATATAACGTGTCCGTTATTTGTATGGATTTTTTTTAAATGAAAATCTTCAAGTCTCATCCCCCCATAAAGTGGAGACTTGATGCAAAAATTACGATCAAAAAATTTCTCGCCACGGGCACCACGTCTTCCCATGCTGACTTGTGGTTGAAATTTGATTAAATTACATTTATACGGCATGATGACCACCCATAAGTCGAAGAATATGACCACATCATGAAATTGAAGCTGTTTCTTTAGTAATTTTGTGCCGCTAAACACGAAGCTGAGCTACAACTTTTTTTTATCATTTTTAGTTTTCGAGATATACCGTTATTTCGAAAATGAAGGCACTTGCCCGACATATATTAGCATAACTGGAGAATGGTTCGCCCTATTCTTTAAAAACGAAAAATCAAAAAAAGACATGAAGAAACAGTAAATTTCCAACTTTGCAGACGCATGAGTAATATGACAGTCACACCATAATATTATTCATACGTATACAATTACGCCTTAAAAATTGGAAATTTCGCATATTCTTCAAAAGAATTTTTTTTAAATTAAAATATATCGCTAAACTTTCCTATACATAAGAAGATTGCTATGTTTTTTAATTAATAGTAAAGAAATAAAAACTAAAAAAATTAAGTTTGGTACAATTATCATGCAGATAAATAAAATGCTTCTGAGAATATGGCTATTTTTATAAAATCTGCTCTACTGGATACTTTTTTTTTGCTGGTGGGCAACAAGTAAAAGCCAGATTTATTATATTAAGTGTATCTAATATAATTTTTTAATAAATTTGAAAAACTCGACGGGTGTTTTTTTTAATGATTAATATGGAATTTCGTAGAAAAATTAACTATGTTCGTCCAATGCTGGATGTAGCGTAGCGTCCATGCTATAATGGATTTAAAATTTCAACTGCAGTCAATTTTGAAATGTAGTCTTTTGAAAAATGGAAAAAGGAAATTTTTTTCCCAAAAATTTTTTGAGAAAAACGTTCAACAATTATGCTCTATTTGTGTTTCAATTTAAAAATTTTTCTCCCTCATATTAAAGTCTTGATTTTGATTTTTTTCGCGGCTACATGAATTGTGATAACTTAAAAAATGTCTTCTGCATATTATCAAAGATTTTGTTAACATATATAAAATATTTTTTTTCTAGAGTTGGCTATGTTATTACCGGAAATATTTACGAAATTGGGAACAAGGTCGCGGCCAAAAACCAAAAAAGTCGAAACAAAGTGTATTTTCTTTGTCTATTAACTAGTTCAATTCAATTAAAATTGGATAGTATTTGTAAAAGTTATGAAGCCAATAAGGTTTTTCATGCCCGCGATAGTCAACTTTGATACCCTGTAGCTCACCGTGTGCTTCAACAGGGTGATCCGAGTTTCATCATTCTTAATGCTTAGGTCCTCATCTATGATTTTTAAATACATCGTTTTGTAATCGCATCACAAGTTTTAAAGATAAAGATTTATTATCCTTTTTTCTCCAATTGGAAGCACTGCTGAGTATGTTGAAAATAAATTGATGCTAATTTTTCCTTGGTTCCTGGGATATTAAGCATGCCTAATTCTTTCTGAATACAACGATGCGAACTTTAGCCTTATAATCAATTTGGATTAATAAGCAAATAGGTTCGAACTATTTTTTTTAACCGGCACTGTATGTATATCTATATATCTGTATATATAGAAATGAATCTATGTTTGTATGTATGTTTATTTGTTTGTATATGCATCAGAGGCTAAACGACAATACCGATCGTTTCGTCATTTTAAAATTGTCTTACTGACAATCGGAAAAGTTAAATAGGCTAATTTATTTTGTTAGCAATTGGGAGAAAGGGTACCCATCAAAAAAGCAATTTTATATTTTCTTATATCTGCGCAACTACACTTCTGAAACTCTCTAAACTTAATGTAGCTTGCTCTAAAAATCAAGTGCAATTACCATAAAAATCATTGAGGTATAGGAAGGAGGGGATCCCATTTTAACTTTACCAATTCAATTAATAGAAATATGAGAAGGCAGGATGCATATTATGTTTTCGCCTCATTCAATAAATACTAAAAGGAAATAATAGTTTTAGATTTTTTTTTAAATTTTTGTGTATTGAGCGTTGCATTTGCTCTCACGGATGTTATTGGAACGATTGTTGCGAAAAGAATACATCACAAAAAGCACTGCATATCTACTATCTAAAAATTTTTTTAAATACATAATCTTATAACGAAATTAAAAGTTATCACCCTTTTTTTACTTTTGACTTGGGCTCACATGGAAATGTAAAAATTAGTATGTTTTAAAATAATTCTTTACAAAAAATTGTACATAAGCAAAAAGCAGGCTAAATCGGGTTTCAAATAACACTAATTTTACTAAAATCGACCGACCATGTTAAAAGTTATGTCAATTTGAAATAATTTCTCATTCTAAAATACGACCTACCTAATACATTCTTCGAAAATATAACAACCCACAGTGCAATAGAATCAATATTTTTTGAAAGCAAAACATAAATTTCTTACCAGATAATGCTCTCTATATTGTTTCTGCCATTCCGCTGCTGTTTACTTTATTTTAACGTCATAAAATTTATAGATATATTATATTTAAGCATTTTGTTAACGTAACGCTCAATACAATTTCTTAACAACTTAATACTTTTTTTTCAGTACACGCACTATATTTGGAATTTAGAATAATTGAGGTGTATAATCTTCGATGAGTTTTAACATACAGCCGTGTCACAGCTTTCATTCCGATTGGTTTTGATTTCGTAGTTGTCATTCCGAAAAAGTAAATTTTTGGTGCTTTAGATTCCGTTTATTTTGTATTTCGATTTTACAATGATAAAGTTTTTATACCTTGAGACGTTTGTTTACTCCTGTTTTTAGATGCAAAGCTCACATTGAGCTTTTTATTAACATGGAAAGCTCATGACCAACTATTTATTTGACGCTCCTAAAAGTATGCACGTTTTTTAGTATTTACTGCAAATGAAGTCAGTAGAAAAGTGTTTTTCATTTCCACTTTGAAATTTAAAGATGGTTTGATTACGAAGAAAATTTTCGTTTTTCGTTTTCTGAAGAAGCAACTTACGGAATTGAAACAACTTCCGATCGGAATGGTATTCTGTGACATGCCTGATAAACTCCTGATAAACTTATACACCAAAAAATACACTAAAAATTAAATTAAAAAACTATGGGTAACACTCAATAAATTATTTTAAACAACACATTTATTTTTTAAAATTATATACATTTAATTATCTAGGAGCACGGTAGGGCCATACAGTGTGTATTACAGTGCGTATTACAGCGCTACATCGCTGTTTAAGGGCACCTCTTAAAAAGGGGTTAAAACCCATACAGCGCATGATTGCAATGTCCCACAAAAGTGTTCCTCATAGTGTTGCATATAAAAGTTACAAGATTTCCTATACCGATTCTCTGCAACAATGTGCGTCACTTTAACTCCATTTAAAATGAATCCCCGACATATAATTCAAAATGCCAATATACGTAGATATATATTTTTTGGGGTCCGCTCTACCAGAATCAGACGTTGGAACATTGTTATTTTTTTGTGCTGTACAGTTTTAGTTATAAAATAAGCCTTTAGAGTTTAAATAGGAATATTAGGGTGTCCCTTAAAATAGAAAGTTAGATTTCTGTCAGTCTCATCTCCTACTTTGGTGATATTGATAAACAAATGATCCTGCCAGATTTTCAGATCAATCGGTTGATTTGAAAATATAGAAAAAACCATAAAATTTTCTTGTCTAATAGCTTCAAAAATATTAATTTTATGAAAAAAAAAATTGTAACAAGAAAATGTTGCTTGTTATATTTAAAACATTTTATACCCTAATTAAATTTTCACGAAAAAGTTGTATATATAAGAACTAAAATAACATTCAACAGAGCCACCTCACAAGTGGTGATAAGCAAATACACGTGAGCACTGACGATGGAACTGTAGCGGCTTCCGAAAGTGGCGCTACTCTGTTCTGCTGTGTACGTTGAAAAATTAAGTTGATGTTAATTTTTCCCTTGTTCCTTGGAATATTAATCATGTCCAATTCTTTCTGAATATAACGTTACGAATCTTAGCCTAATAATCAATTTGGATTCATAAATGTGTATAATTTTTTCAATCATTCGATTGATGACACCTGGTGTAAAGGTTGACATCACAATGATGAAAAGTGTTATTGTGTCAAAAACGAAGACACTTGACATATCATTGATGTCAAATTACATCAGTGTTATGACGGTTTTTCTATCTGTGACATCATATTGATGATATTATCTCATTAAATTGATGTCAATTAATGCTTTCCTTGATGTCGATGTGTCAGTGCATTGATGATAGATTTGTCATCATTGGCATTGATGACTAGCGGATGTAAAAGTCGACATCACAATGGTGAAAAGTGTCATCGAGGTCAACAACGAAGACACTTGACATAGCATTGATGCCAAAATTACATCAGCGTTATGACAGTTTTTCTATCAGTGCACTTAAAAATAATATAAAAATTGAACTTGAACATTTTAAATTGTGAATTGAAACACATCCGATTGAATTGTAACTCAATATTTGAGTATAAACAAAGTTTAAAATTTTATCATTAAAAATTTTAATTAAATGCAAAACTTCCTTAGAAAACTCTTATAAATTTTAATTTTAAATTTGTTCAAAGTTTTATAGTGGTCAAAGTGTTATATTGGTAAAATTGCTAAAATTAGCTTATGGGCATATTTTATATAAAACTTATCTAAACAAATTAGTGTTTGGTTGCTTATGTAGTATGTATAACGTAAGATTACGTCCAGTAAGAAAATTTAATTATAAATATGTTTTATATAGTAACAGTTACCTTATTTCAAAACGATGTCTAGAGTATCAGTTGCATATGACCCCGAGATTTACTTTTTATATATAAATTTTGTAAATTTTTGTTGTTGTAAATCTGTAATTCCTTTTTTTTAGTTGTAATTAAAGGTTGTATACTTTCTTAATGGATTTTCGATGACACAATTAATTATTAATTAATTTTACTCACAACCATTCATTTTATATGAATTTTAAAAATACATTTTAAGGTTTATGGCATTTTTACTTCTTTTTTTTTTGTATTAAAAAGAATACTGACTGTTTTAAGTTGCAATTATTTAATTTAATTTTTAAGTACCATTGAGGAATTTATTTGTTATTTATTATCTATCACTAGTAAATATTTCATTTAATTCAATAAATTTTTAAAAAATTTTCTATCATCTTAAAATAGTCTACTTGCACTGCACTTTTGTACGCACTTTTAATTAAAAGAATGCTTTCTTTTAAGTTAAGATTTGCTGCTTAATAGGTGTTTTTCATTTATGTTACTTGTTACTGCTCCAAAGTATTTAATCGTTTGATGGCACTTTTGTTTAAAATAATGTATTATGCACTCCTTATACTATTCTTATGATTATAATTTTTTTGCTGCTGTTTCGATTATGAATTCCAGCACTATGGGTATTTTTATATTAATTTCTTGCTATGTAATATTAATAGTTGTCTGAAATATTAATATGGGTCTGGATAATATTTTATTTTGTTTCTTATTGACGTTTCTTCTACGATTTCTACACTTCAAGCATTATTGTAACACAACACAATCTTGTTATCATGGCACATGGGCACAGGCTGGCTGGCTGGATGTCTGTCTGACTTACTGGCTGATCGATCGTTGTTTAATTTTTCATGATTGCGTTAGCCAACGATATTTAAACTTAAAATGTTGCATTTGTTTTTTTCATTCCTTCTTTTTGTTTTTCTAATATTGTTTGAGTAAAAACTTTTATTTAAAAATTTTTCCTTTTTAACGCGTGATTTTGTTCTCTTCTTTTAGTTTATATTCTTGTATTCTATTTTGTTTGTTTCTTTTTTGTTTTATTTATTTATTTATTTTTTGTTTCTTGTTTTATTTTTGTTGCACTTGCAAATTAATAGTTTGCAATTTTATGTTATGGCATAATGCTGCTGTTTGCTGTTGTTGTTTGCAACATATTTATGATGACTGACTGACGGACTGACTGACTGATGGTACTGATTGTAATAATAATAACGGTTGTTTTTACATCGGTCGGCTGAGAAGAAAGAACTTGTTTATTTGTTAATAAAACTAAGCGTAAGACTAAACGACTAATGGCTTGACTGGCTGGCTTAACTAACTTGACTACTCAAGTCGTTGCGCGTTAATTTGCGAATGGTTGAACACTAGCAAAAGGAACGGCAACAACAATAATATAACGACGACAACAATAATAAGAAGAAAACAAAAAATCAAACAAATAACAAGTAATCACAGACACAGGCCTTCCTTACTTGCTGCTGCATGGCAAGAATATGCATGCATGCGTACGCGCGTGTCTGAACACACACGTTCAACAACGAAGGCGAGCAATGTCTCACTGAAAAACAAACAACTCTCAAAATTTAACAAAAGGCATCCATCGACAATATACCAACATACGACGATGTATAATTTGAAGTAAATGTTTCTGTACGTACGTATGCATGATTCTACGTACGTACATGTGCATGTGCATACGTACATCTGTATGTGAAGCGAGTGCTAAAAGCCAGCATCCACCATACAGTGCTGCGAAACCATGTCAAGTGTGGTAAAAAAAAAACAAAATAAATATATTAGACTCCTGCACAAATGCACATAATCAAGTGCTTAAGCCATCTTCAAATACTTCCAATAAAGAAATGTTTCACTGAAGAACTACTTGGAACCAGTATCCGAAAATTACACTGTATAACACAAAGAAAAAATAACATCGTTTTAAACACTGATTCTCATAGAGGGAACCCCAAAAAGATATGTATGTGTATCAGAGTTTTGAAAGTTTACGACCGGTCATTATTTTAATGACCCTTTTTTAAGTTAAAAGCCCTAAACAGCAGTATAGCGGGCTGAAATATTCGAAGAAAATATTTGCCATAAAACTACACTGCAAATATTTAAAGACACCAAGCTTCAAACTCAATCTGAATGCCAGAAATCAGTCAAAACTTAAAATTTGTTTAATGGTTAATATCGTTCTTAGTGCGAAAATATCCCAGTAACTCGGTTCTTATGAGGCTAGTTTGTATTAAAAATATGTCTTACTTAAAATTTTAATATAAGTCACTCTAATCGTAAACAGGGTTGTCAGATTTTTTCCGACCTCTTTCGCCAAATTCATTTTAAAAATCGCCAAAAGTCGCCAAAATCAATTTTATGTAGTTTTCCTTAATATATATTTGATAATAAATTTGATTTTATATAACACTTTTTTTAATATAAATTTTTATAAATTAATCGTATGAAAATTTAGCAGAAAATCGCCAAAAGTAGAAATGAAATCGCCAAAAATTATTTCTTGTAAATTGTTCTCATCCAAATTCAAAACGCATTAATGACTATAATTAATATAAGAAAAATCATCAAAATTAAATTGTTTTACGCCCATGTTCTGGAAAACGCAGCGTTTTCTGAAAACCGTACGATTTGCTAGCATTTTGCTGTTTTCGAAAGTTGTGTTCAAGCAATGAAAACATATTTTTTATCATAAAACAAACAAATAAGTTTTAAAATAAAATGCCTACAGAGTTCCTGTTGGCTATACTGTCTTTAAAAAAGCTACAATCAGCGCCAGTTCATAAGTTACTATTGAGACAGACAATTGACAAACACAAAGTAAAGTTTTGAATCGTATGTTTTTAATTAAAATCGTGAAAAAACGTTACAACGTTTTTCATCAAGTAAAAAGAAAATATATTAAATTTAAATTGTGCACCATTTTATTTTCTCTTTAAAGTACAGTTTAAATAAAGAGGACCAGATCGCTTCAGTATACACTAGCGGTTTGAAAACGCCAAATTTCTAGCGTTTTCGTTTTTCAGAACACCAGCTTGGCGTTTTCAAAACGAAAACGCGAATTTTAAATGATATGCGTTTTTTAGAACAGCAGACGAGTTTTGTTAGGATTTATTTTTGAAAGAACTCTTTCAGCAAACAAATTTTCCTGAATTACAAAAATTTTTAAGCTCAATTGTGTTAAAAAAAGCCATAAATATCGCCAACAAATTTATTTATCGCCAGAAAAATCGCCATGTCGCCAAATCAAAATTTTAGACGCCAAAGAAGTTGAAAAATCGCCACGTTTGGCGAGAAATGGCCATATCTGACAACCCTGATCGTAAATAAGTACGAAATTAACCTTTAAGGCAGAATTACTCTCTGTTGTTCTTTGAAAATCATGCTTTTCATACAACACTCATACGCACACATACAGATTAAAATGTTACTATTGTATGAAAATCATGATTTTTTTCATGCAAACGCATGAAAGTTGAGCATGACTTTCATGCAAATACATGTTTTTTTATGGTGATGGATAAAGAGGTATTGACTAATTATCTATGCGACTCGTCAAGTTTTAAGTAGTTTGGCATCGTTTTGTAATTGCATATTTTTGCATATTTATGTGTTAATGTGTTATATGTGTTTTTACATATTTTGGCAATAAATGCATATTTTTGGTGTAATATAAATACATATTTTAATGCATATTTCTCAATTTTTAAAAAATATTAATTGGCCGATTACACTAGTTCACAAAAAAATGCACCTCAAAAATTAGATGTTCTTAAACTAAATTGGAGCTGCTGAACACGAATATGACATTAATTTATTTTTCTTAAGAACCGTTTTCGAGATATTCGCGAAAAACTAGTTTTTTTGCAGTTTGTAAAGATATTTCCAAAAATCTTGAGTACTGTTTACTTGATTTGAGCAAATTTGGCATTGTTGCATAGATATGCTTTTCCTCTTTCAGTTCATATTTATACTGTTTTGATCAGATAAAAATTCACTGAATTAGAAGCCTTTATATTTGAAAAAATTTTATTTTCTGCGTTTTTTCAAAATTCATCATTTTGAAATGCTCCATTAAACCAAACAAAAAATTTTTAATTTTAGTTTTGACCCATATCTTAAATAAAATTTTGTTACCAACGTACAAAAAGTAAAATTGTTAGCATCGGTCAAAAATTGAGAAGGTTACAATAGATTTAGTGAAAACATCCGATTTTGAATTTTAATAAAAAAAATTTTTTTTATGAAAAATGCCAGTGGGGCAGAATTAAATATTTTGGAAATATATCAACCATTTCTAACTCTTTAGTCCGATCAGTATAAAATTTTACATGGAGATATCAGAGGAGTGTTCTTATTTAATTTAGGAAGATGATCCTCCCATATATCTCAGGTTCAGAGGTATGAAGCGCAAAGTAGTGCACTTCGGTCATGTGAAAATTTTCAACGCTTGTCATTTCTTTGTTTCGCGATTCAAAAAATTTTTGGTGTCCTTATATACCTTGTAAAGTTCTAAAAAAGTCTTTGGTTAAACAAATATCTTTTATAGTTAGTGAGGTATACTCATTTTTTATTAAAATTTCTCAGTTTTTCAAATCCTTGGTCCAGTATTTTTAAGATATGGGATCCAAATAACCGATTGATCTTTGTTAGCTACATGAAAAATTTTCGAATAGTTAAAAAAATAGTTGATGGAAGTATTCTTTCAGAGTTGGAAAATATACAATCTTTAATTTGAAAATTGACAAATTTTGAATATATGACAATTTTTGCCCCAAAAAAAGCACCATAATTGTTTTCTCTATAAAATTTTTTTCTCAAGGATACATGTCTAAAAGGTGTCTTCACAGACATGATTTTAGAAAAACAATTTAATCGAATTTACAAAATTTTCTTTAAGATGGTGATCTAAAATAAATTAAAAAAAAAATATTTTGCAGCGACTTAAAATAGTAAATTTTAAAAAAACGTGGAAAAAATAAAGTTTTTTCAAATCTAAAGACCTGTAACTCATTGAATTTTGATCCGATCAAATCATTTTGTATATGGAATGAAAGAGGAAAAACATGTCTACACTCTGACACACTTTTCTTGAAAATTAGGTCGATAATAGTCGGCAACACTTTACAGATTATTATCGACCTAAAATTACACACGCATTATTTTTGAACAAAATGTTCTTACTAAAAAAAGCGATTGGCTGCGTGCAGGTTTGAACCGCGACTTCCTGACTGATAGTCTGACGTATCTACCATTCAGCCATTGCTGTATTATACTTTATGTTAAATTTTTTCCACTTGGACTAAATATGTTTAATTTGAAAGGTTTTTTCTTTAATAAAATAACTACAAAATCGATGTAATTTTAGACAAGCAGAAATTTTCAACACAAATTTAGACAATATATGATCGTAAATTTGAAGTAATGTTTTAGAGTGTATGCAACAATGTCAAATTTGCTCAATTCAACAGTACTCCAGATTTTTGGAAATAGCCGTATTAACCTAAAAAAACGTTTTTCTCGAAAACGATTCTTAAGAAAGATAAATGAATGCCATATTCGTATTCAGTGAGCCAAATTACATTAGAAAACATTTCATTTTTGAGGTGATCGCAAAAAGTTGAAAATTTGTGAACTAGTGTTATGGATGGCAATTGAGCCTCTGTTGGGTTGCCAGTTGCTGAAAACGATACGAACGAAACTGACAACTGAGAGCTGTAAATTTCAGTTGCTATTTAGTGCCATTCTGGTAACCATTAATTTTAAGTTGCCGACTGGCAACGCAATTAAAGTTCGGTTGCATTAAATAATAGACCAAATTATGTTTGTTTTATGTTTTTTTCTCTAATAGTAATAAAAAACTAAAAATATATATGCATATTATCTTAGTTTCTGTACTTTGTTCGTAGGCAAATACATATTTTTGGGCATATTTTTCATTTTTAGATGAATTTGTTAAGCGGTTAAAATAAATTTTTAGTTGCATGAAAGTCCGAGCCCTGCTTATTATAACGGCGTTTTTAGTACAATAAAGATAACTAAAAAGTATAATAAAACGTTTTTTATATTTAAATGATGACACTGAGGTTCGAAGTTAAATGACTAATTCAGAGAGCTCCACCACATATTAATAAATATTTTCCAAATTTAGAAAACGTTACTGCGGAAGACTTTTGGCACACAATCTCAAAATTACTAGAGCAGATAGTGAGCTAGATAGTGTTTCCAAGGCTGTAGAAATTTTCATTAAACTTAATATGTCTCCCTCATTCATCTGTAAACGTTGAACGGATATCTTCAAAAGTAAATTTAAAATAAAAGAAATACAGTAAGAAGTTAGACAAGACCACATTGGAGGGTATTTTATATACTCAAGATCAACAAATACAATCCCAATAAGTAATTTAAATAAAAAAATCGGCATTCTTATGCGCAAAAATTTGAGTAATGTGGTATTTGTTGTAAAGCTAATTCAAACTGAATATTGTATTGTTTATTTTCTAAAATCATAAAAATTTTCAAAACATTTTGTTGTTTTAAAATTTTAAAGCTTAACGTTTTGATATTGAAATGTACACAGAAAAAATTATCACGAAAAAATTTTCAAACAAAAGTTTGTCTAAAAATAAATTAAATTTTCAGTAAATGTTTTGTCCATAATCTATGAATTGTTTGCTTGATTTTTATTTAGAACGCAAACACCAAAAACAGCAATAAAAACTGTGTCGTAAAAAACCACCCCGATGACGACATGTACACAAATGACAACAACAATCATAGCAAGAGGAATGCAATTGTGCCAAGTTTGTTCACAAAATATTTTTGAGTGAATCGATTAGTTAATGTCGTTGCGTTAATTCTCATTAATTTTTTTAGAGTATTTAGATAAACATTCAGACTTGAACACATATAAACAAAGTGAAATCTCCTTAATGCTTAATGGATGATGATGATGACACATACAAAAATTTTGTTTGTATTTTTGTTTGATTAAGTAAATTATTTTGCTTAATAATTGTTAGAATTTTTTGATTAATTGTTTTATAACCTGAGACAAAAATATTGTTTGATATTTTTCAGAAAATCCAGTAAATATTTTTGTTTGATTTAGTAAATTGTTTTGTCCACAATTTGTAAATATTTTTAGACAAATTGTTTTATAGATTTAAACAATTTGTTCACTGAAAAAAAAACACGTTTTTTTCAGTGAAATTGTTGAGGTATTTTTGTCTATATTTACAAATTCATTTGTAGGCCCGTTCATAGACAAAATATTAACTATTTCATTGAATTCCTTTACAGAAAATGAAATTTAGTTTTTTCTGTGTATGGCAAATTTGTATAATTTTACAAAATAAACAATAAGACATTCAGTTGAATCGCGGCTAATAGTTTCACAAAATGGTGTAGAAAGAAGTCACACAGAAAAAACTAAATTTTATTTCCTATAAAGGAATTCAATGAAATAGTAACTATTTTGTATAGAAACGCACCTACAAACTAATTTGTAAATATAGACAAAAATATCTCAACAATTTCATTGAAAAAAACATGGTTTTTTCAGTGAACAAATTGTTTAAATCTATAAAACAAAGTGTAAACAAAACAATTTACTAAATCAAACAAAACGATTTACTGGATTTTCTGAAAAATATCAAATAACATTTTTGTCTGAATTTATAAAAAAAGTTATTCTAAAAATACTAGACAACATTAAAAATTTCGCCATAATGAAAAAAGCGCTAAAACAAAAAAAAAAAACACAAAAACCGCAAAAACTGCAAAAATTTCAAAAACATTAAAAAGAGCATCTCAACGAAAAAAACACTAAACTTAAAAAGGTGACAGTATTAAAAAATCTCCAGAATCAAAAAAGCGATGGAAAAAAATCATCATAACGAAAAACCGTCATAACTAAAAAATCAGCAAAATTAAAAATTTCAAAAACGAAAAATATATAAGGGTAAACCACCATAAGTAAAAATCGCCAATATTAAAGAAAGTCGACAAACAAAAAAAAATTGCCAAAAGGTAAAGCGGCTAAAAACACAAAAATAGAAAAATTAAAAAAAAGCCAAAACTAAAAAAATTTTACAAAACGAAAAAAGCGCTTAAACTAAATAAATCACAAAAAATAGAAAACATTTCCTTAAAAAAAAGCTTAAAAAACTTAAAACGAAAAAATTTCCCAAAAAAAACAGAAATCACCAAAACGAAAAAGAAGGAATTATTAATACTGTATTCGAAGGAAAGCCTTCGTGTGCGAGTCAAAATCGCACTTTACTGAATATATTTAATTTCAGTGTATTTAAGTTATTATGTATTATTAGCTAGTTATACATACAGAGTTGCATTATATTGTGTAGCTATTTTTAAACAGATTCTTATGACGTGAAAAAATTTTATGTAATCTTTAATGCAATTATTTATATCTAGAATACGGATGATTGTGTTGTCCGTTGACCATACTAGTGTATATATGTAGATATACAAACAAAATAGAAAAAATACAGAAATGTTTCTTAGTTTAAAAATAAATTGAAACTTGAGTAAACTCGGTTTTAATAAATCTAACAAAATTTAAAGTTGTCGGCAACACTTACGTATACGCAATATTTGCGTATACGCAACATTTATGTATACGTAGCATTTACGTATAAGAAACATTTACGTATGTGCAATATTTACGTATACGCAATATTTACGCATGAGTATTGGATCTATTCAACTCGATTTAAGTTTTAACTTATTTCTGGCGTTCAAGTTGAGTTTAGAGCTTTGGTGTCTTTGAAGAGCCATAATAAAATTTTATGACAAATATTTTTGTAGCTCGCGATATTATTCTTTAAGGAGGATTTTTAAGTGTTATTTAAGGAAGGACAAAAAATCCCGCACAGCAAAGAGCTATAGTGTAAAAATGTTAAAAAAATTGTTGATCGTAGCGTTTTACATAAAATGTTACTGAAATAACTACTAAATGTCTTTTATTGGATTTCGTTACACTGTGCTTTGTACCACCACCTTTGGGTATGCACTTGTTGTTTTGTGTGTTTTTTATATTTCTATTTTTTATTGTTATACCAAATGTAAAATGTATTATGTACTACCGGAGAAAATGTTGAATCCACATTGTTGATTGCGGTGTGGTGCTATGATCTGTTGTTGTTACAATGTATAATTTTTTTTTGCATTTGCAACTGACTGAATAAAATATACATATTTGTGTTTGTATATATGTGTGTGTGTGAGTGCAAGAGATTTTCATTCTATTTTTTCCATTGTTTTTGTGGACTTGACTACAAAGTAAGCATTTGTTTGGTTGCTATTGTTGCTATTGCTGCTATTGCTGATGTTGTTGTATCTGTACTATTTTGTTATTGGTATATTGTGGGTTAACGTATTGTGTGCTCACTTCCAGCAGCAAATATCATCGTTTGCCTAAACAATGAATGAACAAATAGCGAACGAACGAAGGAACGAAGGAAAGAAGAATAAAAGAACGAATGTCTAGAAGGATGAAAGGTATGAATGAATGATTGAATGAATGAAGAACAAGTGTATTTAAGAATATTATGTAGAGTGTGTTTAGATTGTTTTGTTTTTTTATTTTTTATTTGATTGTTTTGTGTGTTTATATGAATGCATGCATGTATGTATGTAGATGTTTGATACATTTCTTTTTTGTTTGTTTGTTTTTTTTTGTGTTATTGTGGGCGTGTGCTACGCTGTTGGAAGAAGCATCAGTGCTGCTTCTATTATTGATTCATCATTACCATAAAGGCATAATGACAATTAAAGGATGGAAGTAATAAATCATAAGGAAATCAATTGAAGAAAGCTTACAGTATGTATCATTAGATTATATACGGTGTAAATTTTTAATTTGAGGACGTGTCTGTATATGTGTGTGTATGTGTGTATGCATGTTAGATAGCCTTTGTCTTAATGTTTAGTTCACAGGAATTGTGGTTTCAATTGTGTATGTTTGTATATTTCTTCTTTTAAATACCTACCCATGAATTTATTCTTGTATTTAACTATGCATCTCTATGTCTTCTTTACATCTCCCCTCCCATTTACCCATCTATCCATCAATCCATCCATCTATCCATCCATATGTTTAATGCCATCCATTATAAAATATTCAAACAAAAGACTTTAGTCATCGTCTTTTGTTTTGAATCATAAAAAAAAACGTGAGAACTTACGTCTGTACATGTACATGTTTGAGTATGTAGAGTAGAATAGACTCCTCCCTTGCTAGCAATTTGCTAGGAGCACTTACATAAAAAACTTTAGTTTCAGCCAATTGTTTTGGCAATTATACGCTTTATGAGCATATTCAATCATCAGTAAAACTCAGTCACCCAACGAGCAAGACTTCGGCTGCTTGTTATCGTCGTTCATTGTTTTTCATTTGTTGTATAAAACAATGAATAATATTTTTTCCAACAACGGTATCAGACAAAGACAAAAACCTGCTGCAGTATATGTGTTGATTTTGTTCTCTGTTTGTCCAAAAATTACTGTTATGCGCGCGCAACCAGGTTCTCCGTCAGACCAAACCCCCATAGACAGCCAAACAGAACAATGAAAACAATAGATCATTTAAAACAACAAGAAATAGAGAAAATGTTATAACAAAAGAAAAAAAAAACAAAATAACAATGTTACAAGTGAATAGCAATTTGTCTTAAAAACGCACATCCATATAAATGTATTTACACAAATGTTTACACAGGCACACACACACATATGCACAAGCATGCATACATATCAGTTTTTCTTGCAAACACACATACGTATGCATATCCATAAATGCATACATACACATACATACAACCGGCAAGGGTTGTAGGTTATGAGGATAACGGTATTGACGACCCCGAAGACCCTAAGTTATCAAGGTTGGAGGATATTCTATGTAGAAATCCTGAAAAAACGTGTGACTTCACTTGCGAATTTAAATTGTTAGAATTGTTCCGGGACCTAAATATATATCAGTGAAATTCTGCAGAAATGGCCCTCAGGCTAGTGTCCCAACTGCCTTACTCCTATTAAATCTTCGCAAGTCTCAAAGTTAGTTTGAAATTCGTCATCATTCGTGCAAGTTCAGATGTCATTTCATTGCTTGCAAAGGGACCCACCCATAACTACACATTTAACGGAGATAGAGGCTTTGAGACTAGATTTTGACTCCCACACGAAGAGTTCTGTATGAATACCAAGTACATTTGTCTATCCCTTTGTCCGTTTTGGCGATTCTTGCTTTTTTTGTTTTTGGGGACTTTTTCATTATAGCGTTTTGAAAATTTCAAAACTGACTAAATCAAAAACCTATATTTTTTTCGTCTGAATATTTTTTAAATAATACCTCTAAATGTCCTTAATAAATCGTGAAAATTTGCAGGTGTTTTTTTTTGTCTTTTTTGAGATATGCTTTTTTTCTTTCGCAACCTTCAACATAGTATCAAAAGTAATTTAAATCTGTAATTTTTAGCAATTAAAAAGTTAAAAAGGTACATTTTTTGTCATATCTCAAAAAAGAAAAAAAAGAACACCTTCTTAAAAATGTCAGGGTTTTTTAAGGACGTTTAAAAATATTATATAAAAAAAAATTCAGCAAAAAAAAAATATAGGTTTTCGATTTAATCACTTTTGAAATTTTCAAAACTTTGCAGATAAGTAAATTTTCTAAAAAAAAAATTTGCTCTATACATTTTTTGTAGCACCAAATATTCTGCCTACAATGACATACAAGCCAATCTTGTATATAGAATAGTTTTCGAAATATTTAAAAACTAAACTCTACACTTTCGTCAAATTTGGCGAAATAATAATATTTTGGATATTTCATAGCTTCTGAAATAAACATTTTTAATTTTTTCCTTTTGGCATAAGTTCGTTATAGGCTGAAAGAAAACATCTGACAATTTTTCATCAAAATCGAAAGGGGTCGTGTCTAACTATTAGTTGATTTGACATGGAATTACCCACATACAAGAAATGCGGGAAAAACATAACGCTTCTTGGTAGTCTGGTAATTAAACATATAACTTTTATATATTTTTGTAATCTACTTTTAATTTCCTTTATTTTGATACCCCACTCGATAGTTTTGGTAAAATTTTTTTAAACGTATCACTTTCTCGCGCGAAAAATCAGCCATTTTGTTTTTCTTTTCAAACACCTATGTAAGAACACAAGACGAATATAACGATACCTTAACTGTCGAAAACCAAACAGGGTTTGGAAGATACAAGGCAATAAAGAAATTTCCAAACATACACTCAGCCGCATAGGTCTGCGTACAAGAGTAATATTCGTAAGTAAACGTTATTTTTGCACACAAAAATAAAAAGCAACCACTTGTACTTGTTTCTTTAAATGGCTGATATAGTTAAGAAAGATACTAGCTGGTAAAATACATATTTAATATTCAATAAAATTAAGAGGAAATTAAAAAGTGAAAATGTGTCATTTTAAGACCATGCATAAGCCTGCGAACATAACCTTAAATTCAATAAATATTATATATTTATTAAGAATTTACTAGTTAGTATTAATAATTTAGACCTTCTGGCATTGATTGGACCAGTTTTGATGTAAATCCGGTTCTAATATTGCTTGCTCTATTCCTACAACACCACATCTACTATGAAGTTATAGCCCGATCTCTAATTCTGTGTTTCAGCAATCTACATAAATTTCCAATAGAATTCAAGCCTGAAGGTTTCAGTAATATGTTTATTGGCTTTTTTTGTGTTATATAACAACCAAAGGCTTCTTTTGTGCATAGTCTGCTTCGGGTTGTTGTACTGTTGAAAGAAATAAGCCTCCCCAGAGCCCAATTTCGCTATACTGTCCTTAGAGTTTTAAGGCGGAAATACTAAATAGGCCTTATAAAAGATCCTGGATGAAAAAAATTCAATAGTATCCACAAATTCGGTGGCCACCCAGCCCCATACCATTACATCACTTTCGTCTTGTTTCACTGTTGGCTTTGCATTTTCGGAACCCGGCGCAGTACATCGTTTTCTTCCAATAAGGTTAAGTAATTGCTTTTCCTACAACTCTGAAGGCTTATCTATGTGCTCTTTTCCAAATTCAATTC
Organism: Panzeria rudis; assembly: GCA_956483635.1. NCBI lineage: Eukaryota > Metazoa > Arthropoda > Insecta > Diptera > Tachinidae > Panzeria > Panzeria rudis. The sequence continues at coordinate 534,945 of OY101452.1, forward strand.
ATTTTAGTCCCCGTGCTACACGAGTAAGATAACTGTTCTTTTTAAAAATTGAGCACACTGTGTCCTCGAAAACTACCTAGTTTAAATGTGTATGCAGGATTTAGCCATTTTTGACACCGTCAAGCTCAGATTTTACTACACAGTATGACACCTTTTCATCATATTGATACCACTTAGTCACCATATGTATGTCGCATCAATAATGTTTATGTTGACTTTGTGCTACCGATGTTTTGGATGGTGACAGCTGAAATGGTAGAGGCGTTAGTTTATAAATATGAGATGAATTGAGGAGCCTGGAATAAACATTAAAAGAAAAAATAATATGACATAAAGTAAAACTAAAATAGAAGCAAGTTAAAGTAAGTTAGTATGAATATGTATGATTGTTTCAATCATTCCATTGATGACAGTTGATGTAAAGATTGACATCACAATGATGAAAAGTGTCATATGGTGAAAAATGAAGACACTTCACATAGTAGCATTGATGTTAAATTACATCAGCGTAATGACGGGCTTTCTATCGGCGATATAATATTAATACATTTTGTCATTAAATTGATGTCAATTAGTAATTTTCCTATTATCGATGTGTCATTGCATTAATGTATCATTTGTCATCATTGGCATTGATGACCAGCTAATGTAAAGGTTCACATCACAACGATGAAAAGTGTAAGAGACGACTTAGAATTGATGTCAAATTATTTCATTGTTGTAACGGTTTTTGTATTAGTGTATTTTGATTAGGCTATTCATTCGGTTAACCGTTAATCGGTTAACCGGTTAATTACTACCCGATTAAGTGATCGGTTAATTTAAAATTGGCTATTTTCGATTAACGTTTAAATCGGTTAATTTCAATCGATTAACCGATTAACCGATGTAACAAAATTTAATTTTTTGTGTTTTTAATTATTTGTTTCATCTCATATACAAAAGGTATGTGTTTAAAAATTATTTTTTTACACAGAGAAAGAGGTGTGTTCAGTGATCTTAACTTAAGTAAAACTTTAAAACCTTTGGACATGGGTATAAAAGAGCTGCTCCAATTGAACTTCAGACAATTATTAAGTTTTTGAAATTCTAACGATTAAATTTAATGAGAGACGAATTCAAGCTTTAAATGCACTTATTTTATATTTCCACTCAGGAATATTTCCTTCTATAGCAACTGTGTCTTAAAATACAATACGAAAAGGAATCTAAGGAATTCGGAATAAAAAGTTGGCAGAATGTTAGGTGCTGATTTTTGCCGGGATAAGTCAGATGATGACCTGACAACAGAAGAAACTATCGATAGTAATACAATCTTTTAACAAAATTAACCGAAAAAATTAGAAGTGTTAAGAATTTGAAAAAAAAATAAAACAGGGATCCTAATGGCATAATAAAACATTTTACATTTTGCATTTTCACTTTTTGAAATTACTTAATTTATAAAAAAATTTCTTAGTCGGTTAGCCGATTAGTAGCGAAATTAACCGATTATTAACCCTTAAACCAAAACATCGATTAATTAATCGAGCGATGAACCAATTACAGCAGAACCCCGATTAAATGAATATCCTAATTTTGATATATCAAACCAATCGGATTTGTGCTTTGAATATAACTATCGTACCCACTGTGGAACGTTTGTGATAGAATAAATGAAACTAGTCTTGGTTTTGAGTTTGAACCAAATAAATCTAGCTAATTTTAATGTTTATTTTGCTCAAGATTGCTTCTCATAAATTTTCTTACTGAAATGGGAATTTGTCAATCTGTTCGTCTGTCTATCTGCATAAAGAGAAATATTTATTTTAAATGTAAATTCTGGTTATTTGTTGTTTGAAAATTGGCCAACTGTAAAACTTCTGCTACGCGTTTGTTAGCGGTTATTTCATATTCATGTTGAACATGAAGTCATGTAATTATATTTGTGGTCTTTTGACTAAAGAACTTAAGTCGAGTTAAGACAATTTAAAACAATGTTCGTTATTTAGCCGCATCTTTTAATTTAATCTGCAATAATTATTTCATTTCCGGTTGATCAGCAACCAATATGCGAAAGAAGAAAAAAATCTAAGTAAAAGTCTAATGAAAAAACGCTTAGTTATATTTAATTTCTACTTTTCTGTGCTGAAAAATTTTAAAATCGTATTTAAGTAGTTTTGTCAAAAGTCCACAGAAATGTTTTTGTTTTTTGCTAACGCACATTTTTTGCGTTCTTAAGCTATTTACAAAGTTTAGTTAAAAACAGACATTAGCCAAATTATGTATAAATATTTTTCCTAACTGGTTATAAGTGGAAATATTGTTTACAGTTTTAAAAGAACCTGATCACAAGTGGGTCGACCGGCTTCAAAACGTACATAATCAAACTTAAAAAATTAGGAAGAATAAATATTAAGTAAAAATCAGACGACAAGCTTTAGTTTTTTTACGTTTGTAAAAGCATAGATAAGGAAGCAACAATATATTGAAAAAAGAAAAATGCTCTAAAAATATAACTTCACCTGCATACACATGCATTCGAATGTACATACATAGCTTTGTAAGTGTTTGTGTACGCACGCACGCACACAATATCTTACGATTAATATTGGCTACATGCAAAAGAAATGCATGGATGGGTTCAGGTGAACTTTTTCGATTTGGGTGAAAAACGTATTACGATTGGATTACCATTGGTGGGAATATAGTTATGAAATTTTACACAGGCAATGCTGAAGTGATTCTAAGTTCAAATGCTAGGGAATGGTTTCCTAACGTTAAGCTCCAAAGTTGGATACCTCGGACGGTTAGATTATAAAAAAAATTGCCAAAAACTAATGTATATAGTAGTCCTAATGTTAAAATTTTGTACATATAGATAGTCCTTGAGAATGTTTATAAAAAATTTTTAGTTTTTTAAAGAAAACCTATAACAAATGAGTTCAGAAGAAAAATCGGCTCAATGGAGGTACTGGTTCTCCCCCCATCCCTATCCAAATTTGACCGACTTTGAAAGAAAATTTATAGTTTCATTAAAAATTCCTCGGAGTGCAAAGCACTTTTCTAAAGCCTTAATTGTTGCCTAACTATACCGAAAGTTATTTAGATATCACACGGTAAACAACGAAAACTAATTTATTGAAACATATTTTCCCCGTTTTAGGTATTTCCGGTATTTAATTAGCAAACGTGCCGAGTATTATTTTTCTATCATGGCTACACTATTTCGTATATACAAGATCAAAATTTTATTACAATATCTCTGACCGTTCAAATTTTATGTGAATTCGAATATTACACTTTTTTTTTAAAAAATGTTACTAAATCATGAACTTTTATGATTTAACGGGGTAAATAACACAACTATACAAGACTCTTAACTAAAGCAACGGTAAGTTGTTTCCTATATTATTTGGGGGCGGTGAATGCAAATCTGTTTTCGAGATATACCTTTATGTCAAAGAAAGAAGCAGTTGCACGGCATACTATGACTATGTATGTTAACATAACTGGAGAACGGGTTGTTCTTTACAGTTATATAAAATATCCAAAACTCGATAATAATAATATGCTTAAGCCGTGCTAACATTGCTTTTTAATCTGCTCAATAGTTTCTGAGACATCGTGGAACTTGTGCACAAAAAAAGTTTTTTATAAAAAATATTATAAAAAATAAAAAAATATCATTATTTTTTCGATACGCACATAAATAACTATGTTCCAAATAAAATAAGACCCATTTCATTCAAATCGATCCATTACTTTTGATTTTATTCAAAACAAGCCTTACCTAGTGTGCTTCGCTGCCCCATTGTTTTGCAGATATAGTATAATTAATAATTACCTTGTATGGAGGGACTCGTCTCTCCCTTCTGATACCCTCAAGATTTCTTTTTAAATTTCATCTTATTCTAAGAGTAGCCCACGTCCTGCTGATATTATGGAAATATTAATAATTAATTTTTATGGGACGTACCTAACTCCCCCTCTGATAACCGGACATTTTTTTGAACTTGCAAAGCCTTACCCACATCAAATTTTGAGAACTTCACTATTGTAGATCTGCTGATATAGGAATATTAATAATTACTTTGTATCGGGTTACCCGTTTGTATCTTTTCTGTATCTTTTCAATACGGTCGATGTGAACCGCCCAATGAGGGCTTCAAATAAGAGCTCAAAATTTTAATTTAGATCTAACATACGATCTTATCTAAATGAGGCTTAAAAGTCAATTTGGAATCAAATAGGATACCCAAATCGCTAACTTCAATTATTTTTGATATATTGACATTATCCGGGAGATGAGAAGTAGATAATGGGACTCTAGCTCTTGAAAACGATTTTCCCATATCTGTACAACTTTTAGAATGAGGCTGTCTAAATTCGATGTGTGTTATTCTTAGAATAACAATTTTAAGCAAAATAATAGTAATAGTAATATGAGGGTGGAAACGGTTATCCCTCATACGAGGTAATTCTTCCCATATCTGTGCAACTATAAGAGCGAGACTCTCTAAATTCGATGTGTGTCATTCTAAGGATAACATGAAATTTCCAGCAAATTATTGGTTGTATAGGAGGGGGCGTCCCCCCATACGAGGTAATTGTTGATTTTCCCATATCTATGAAACTATAAGAGTGAGGGTCTCTAAATTCAATGTATTATTCTTAAGAAGACGTGGGATACTCTTAGAATAAGGTGCAATTTCCAAAAAATCTTGATGGTATAGAGAGGAGAGACGGGTACCCCCCATACAAGAGAATTATTAATTATAATATATCTGCAAAACAATGGGATAGTGAATCACGCTGGGTAAAGCTAGTAGATACAATAAATAAAAATAAGCGAAAACATCAAATAAACATAACAGAGTAAAATGTGTTAAATACTCGGGTATAACACTGGTATAAAACTATTTTAAAGTTTACACAAATAAATTTTTATGCACTGTGAAAGGCCATGCTTTAATGATAAATTTATGGCTCGATTATCGATGGCAACCGAACTTCAGTTGGGTTGCCAGTTGATAAAAATCATATTACGGATGGCAACTGAAAGTTGTTAATTTCAGTTGCTTTTTAGTGCTTTTCTGGCAACCACAAATTTTCAGATTCCGGCTCGCAACGCAACTGAAGTTCGGTTGCCATCGATAATCGAGCCATTAGTCGACACTTTTGCTCATTTTTGACATGTATCTACATGTCGTTTTAATGTCCATCAATTTGGCTTTATTGGAAGGATAATTTTATGCCATTAATGTTTAAATATGATTTCGGGCATGTGGCCGCCGCGGCTGGCTCGAATAAAGCCAATTCTACAGGTCCAATTTTCAACCACTTTTTCGAGCATATGGGGCCGTATGTTGGCAATAACGCCACGAATGTTGGCTTCCAAGTCCCCTAACGTTTCTGGTTTGTTGGCGTAGACGAGCGACTTCACATATCCCCAAAGAAAATAATCCAATGGTGTCAAATCACACGATCTTGGTGGCCAATTCCGCGAAATTATGCGCTCATCGAATGTTTCCTTCAATAAATCGATTGTGACGTGCGCTGTGTGGCATGTAGCGCCGTCTTGTTGGAACCACAACTCATCCACATTCATGCCATCCAATTCGGGAACAAAATAGTCGGTTATCATGGCTCTATAGCGGTCTCCATTAACGGTAACTGACTCTCCAGCATTATTTCGGAAGAAGTATGGCCCAATGACTCCACCAGCCCATAGAGCACACCAAACAGTCAGTTTTTGTGGATGTAATGGCGTCTCAAGGGTCTCATGTGGATTCTCTTCACTCCAAATGCGGCAATTTTGCTTGTTGACGTAGCCATTCAACCAAAAATGAGCCTCATCACTGAACAAAATTTTGCGATGAAAATCAGCGAACTGAACCATTATTTTCGAAATAAATTTGCACGATTTGCAAGCGTTGTTCTTTTGTCAACCTGTTTATGATGAAATGACAAACCAAACTAAATATTAATCACTTGACAGCTGACAAAATTTCCGCCAGTTAAAAAAGTGATGCCAACTTAAAGTTCTATACCTCAATAAAAAACACCCAATACATGTGGCAGTGGTCGAAAATCATAAATTTTCAAAATATTTTCTAGTTTAGGTGCATATAAAAAACTTTGCACAGGTTGCCTTAAAAATCCGTGAACAAGGTGTTATTAGGTTGGTAGTTAGCATTTTTCTTACTTTAAGTGAAGACATCCTGGCTATAAGTATAGGTGCCTGGGCAAAATTAGTAAAAATACTAAAATTTTAAATTTTTTTCTGAAATTTGATTTTTCGATTTTTAAAGATATTTTTAGTTTTGGTGATTTTTTTAGTATTAGCGCTTTTTCGTTTTAGCGAGGTTTCTGGTTTCTTGCGGTTTATTTTAGTTTTGAAGATTTTTTTGATTTTGAAGGTTTTTCTTTTGTTTTTTCCGTTTTTTTTTGGTTTTTTGCGTTTTTTAATTTTTTTGTTTTGGCGTTTTTTTGTATAACACTTCTTTTTGTTTTGGCGAGTTTTTTCTTTTGGTTTTTCCGACTTATTTTACTTTTGGTATTTTTTTTTTTGTTTTTTGGCGGTTTTATTAGACTTTTTTTTATTATGCGCTTTTTAAAGACGATATTTTTGTTTTTTCGATTTTAGTTAGTGTTTGTTTATTGTTATTTTTGAAGATTTTTTCGTTTAAGCGTTTTTTTTTCGATACTGGACGATATTTTGAGTTTTGGCGACTTTTTTGTTTTGGCGCTTTTTCCTTTTTGCCGATTTTTCGGTTGAGTAATTTTTTTAGTTCTGGTGTTTTTTGTGCTTTTTTCCTTTAAGCGCTTTTTTCTTTCTCTTGCGATTTTTTTAGTTTGTGCGTTTCTTGGGGTTTTTTTATTTTGGCGATTTTTTTGATTTGACAATTTTTTTCGCTTTGGAGATTTACTCTTCGGCTTGCTGCTTGCTGCATTAAGCGCATTCGAGGCTTTCTGAAGGAGAGTAGAATACATTTAAAATTTCATTTCTATATTTAGTATTTTAGGAGATAAACGGGCTAATAAAAGTGTTTCAAAATTATATTTTTACCCTTTTTGTATATAATGTACAAATTTAAAAAAAGAAAACACATTTTCTTTTATTTTTGAAACTTATAAAGTTTTTGGAATTTTGTGTCTACATTAATTAGATCCCGAGATATAAGGTTACCGAATTTACCCGTGTTTACCCCTTTTTGCCCCTTAGCATTGCTTTAAAAACTTCCTTCTTAGTGGAAAGAGAAATCTACATACATTTTTTCTATTAAAAAATATTCATGCAAAGTATATCTATATTAAAAATAACAACTTTTCATCATAGCAAAAAAACTATTTATTTCGTTCATTGATAGTTTATTTGAAAATCTTTGTTCTATAATATATTTTAAAATCCAGAACTTAATATTGTGTGTAATTTATTTTTAAAATTTTGCATTGCTGGCAGTTTTATGAAGATATAGAGGGTTTTGTTATTCGAAAATACTCAATACGGTAGAAGATTTTGTTGGTCTGTGTTATATTTCTACCCTTTTTCATCCCTAAATGTACAAATTTCAAAAAAGTACCAAACAGCTTTCCACTTATTTTCTGATCTTATTATAATGCTTTTTGAACTTTATGTCTACCTTCATTAGATCCGGAGATATAAAGTTATCGAATTTACTCATTTTAGCAACCTTAGTAACCAGGCGTGCTATTTTTATTTCCGAACATAAGCAATAACGTCTTCGGAATGACGTCACAAAAAATGTCGGTATTCGAACTTCTGTTAAGGGCTGGGGAAACCTAGTGATGTTTGGACACATTTTTTATATATTCGTGTAGTAAAAGTGCACGGCATTTTATAAATATTCCATATATCCTCCTCAGTCTTCAAAAGTATGTTTTTATGCTTATGAAAGAAATAATAGAATAAAAAAAGTTTATCAAAAGTTTATAAAGGACGAAAGGATTCTGAGCACCGCAATATGCAGCCGAATGGACATTTGGTCAATAAATAAAATTAAAATAGTTAAGTGTTCAAGAAAATTTTGAGAGCAGGTGCAGCCGACTAGACATTTCGTCAATAAATAAAATTAAAGTGCTTAAGTGCTCAAGAAAACGTGCTCTACGATCAAATAATTATAAATGTAAAGCAAAATTGTTTATAGTTTCCAGCTTTCAAAAAAAAGTCCCGGTTTTCAGAATAAAAACATGTTCAGCTAGCTGCATAAATGGTCATAAGATGAAAAATAATTTTTTCATCCGGTCTGCAGACGTTTGAATAATGTCCAATAGGCTGCACGCCAGGACCGAGGAGGATATTTCACTTTATTACTTTTGTATTTATAAAAAATTTATGGATATGAACATAAATAATGTGCAAATAATTACAAAGTATTTAAATATTTTTTTATTTTTTTTTCCTTTTTCTTTTTTTTTTCATAAAAAAAAAACAACTTATATCAGAACCACTACATACATACTAAATTTGACAGCTTGTGTCTTAACATAATTGCTCTGTCTTTTTGTTTGAACATCAATTTCCAAACATGTGTCCGAACACCAACATTTACTGCCCACACAGTAATTTTTTTGTGTTAGCAACATATTTTGACAATTGCAAACTCAAACATTTCCAAACTTATGGCTCGTCAAGAGCCAGTATTAGTGGAAGAAGAAACCTACATTCAGAATATTTTTCTACTAAAAAATATTCATGTAACTAAAAACCAGTTGAATATAAAGAAGTACCAAAAAGAGCTGCAACTTCCGAAAAGTACCAAAACGTGTTTAAAGGCTTCTCAAGGAGAGAATATGACAGTTTAAATTTTATTTCTAACTTTATTACATTAGAAGACAAATGGGTACCAAAAAAGTACCAAATTATATTTCTACCCTTTTTCGTCCCTAAATGTACAAATTTCGAAAAGTACCAAACTGCTGTTCGCTTATTTTTTGATCTTATTATAATGCTTTTTGAATTTTTTGTCTGTCTTAATTTCATCCGGAGCTATAAGGTTACCGAATTTACCCGCTTTTACGTCTTTTGCCCCCTTAGCATTTAAATTTCCTAAAATCTCTGCTTAGTAGATCCGTACATCGAAAGAGAAGCCTAAATACAAATTTTTTTCCATTAAAAAATATTCATTCAAAGTACATAACAAGTAGTTGTACAGGAAAAGGTACCAAAAAGAGCTCCAAATTTTACCCTTTATAAATCCGTATTTCTAAAAACTACCAGAGTGCATTTGAGGGCTTTTGAAGGAAAGAAAACGACATTTAAAATGTTATTTCTATCTTTAGTATTTTTGGAGATAACGGGCTAACAAAAAGGTACCAAACTTATATTTTTACCATTTTGATGCTCAAAATGTACAAATTTCAAAAAGGTAACAAAAACCTGTTCGCTTATTTTTTGATCTTATTGTGATTTTTTTTTTGGAATTTTATGTATACCTTAGTTAGATCCGGAGATATAAGATTACCGAATTTACCCATTTTTGCCCCCTAAGTATTGAATTTCAAAAAATGCCTTCTTATTGAATCTATACATCGGGAGGGCTGCCGGCGTACATTCAAAGTACATAGCAAATAGCTGTACAGGAAAAAGTACCAATAATAACTCAAAATTTTACCCTTTATATATTCGAACTTCTAAAAAGTACCAAAGTACATTTGAAGGCTTCTTAACGAGAGAAGAATACATTTTAAATTTAATTGCTATCTTTAGTATTTTAGGAGATAACTGGTTAACAAAAAGGTACCAAAATTAGATTTTTACCCTTTTCCGGTACCTAAATGTACAAATTTCAAAAAATTGCCAAACACCTTTCCGTTTATTTTCTGATCTTATCATGACGTTTTGGGAATTTTGTGTCTACCTTAGTTAGATCCGGAGATATAAGTTTACCGAATTTACCCGTTTGTCTTCACGAGCCATTGATTTGTGTTGACAAAAGTCAAAGTCGATATGAAAAAATTGCACTAACAATTTTCTGATTTTTTTATGTATGAAGTTTGACAAATGTTAGAACAAAATTATGTCTCGTGAAGACGGGGTGTAATAACAATTTTCATACAACAGTAACATTTTAATTTGTTTGTGTGCGTATAAGTGTTGTTTGTTGATATTTTATTTGCTGCTAAAATACTTACACATTTTATGTTTGGCATTTAAATATTACTTTTCTTAGTACATACATAATTCAAAGTTTCATTATAAAAATTCATTGTTTCCTGGCGAAAATTTTATTTGAATTACCTTTAAGATTTTACTAGTAAAAAACACATTTGCGGTAAATTTGTCTACTCTATTCTTATTAATATTGCCAGGAAATAATTCATTCCACTGCAGAAATAAAAATTAAGGTACAAATATGTATGAAAGTCTGATTGACTAGATACTTATGTAGAATTCTACATTGTAGATAGAATAACAAAATGCTCTGAGCAAATAACCCAAGAGAATATTAATATGAAATTCATAGTCAACTACAATTGGTTGTAATCGTTCTGTCAGATGATGAGTTCACGTTATCAAATAGCAGAAATATTTGTATTTGTAAATATACAAATAAACATACAGACATACATACACACATGAATATGCATAGACTCTCATATACAAATACATACGTACATTTGTGTGTTAAAAAATTATCTAAGCGTTTAACAACCAACATTGTTGGTTTGATAAAAGTTTTCGGCTATTATGTATAAACAACATATTTAATTTATTTATTTATTACAGCTAAACGTTTTCATACGAGTATGTATTCATTTCATATAAACTTTAATAAAACAATTATAAAATAATTACTTAAAATATACGAGCATCGGAGTTTTGAAAGTTTAAATCTGGGATTAATTTTAGAGGGAGTTAAAATCCCTCACTCCACCACCTTTTTCACATTGTTATCGTGATAGAAAAGCTTGTAATCCATCGGCATAGAAAATCTTGTAATCCTTTTAGCTATAAGCAATGTTTAGCATATTTATGTAAATTACTAACAGCAATATTTCTATGAATTATTTTAACCCTATATGATCGGACTATATGGTTAGAAATGACAGATATATTTCCAAAATATTTTGATTCTGCCCCACTGGCATTTTTCTTATACTCATATTCAATACAAAAATCTTTTTAGTAAAATTAAAATTTGAATGTTTTTACTAAATTTGTGGTAACTTTCTCACTTTTTGCCTGGTGTTAATAATTTTACTTTTTGTATGTAAGATATGGGTTAAATAATTAGAAAATTTTTTTGCGCGTTAAGGGCGAATTTTGAAAAAAAAAACGTAAAAAACACAATTTTTTCAAATCTAAAGGCTTGTAACTCAATAAAGTTTTATCCGATAAATATGAACTGAAAGAAGAAAAACATAGCTATGAAACAGTGAAAAATTTGCTTAATTCAAATAAACAGCACTTAAGATTTTTAGAAATAGCTTTATAAACTGCAAAAAACACGTTTTTCGCGAATATCTTGAAAATGCTTCTTAAGAAAATGAAATGAATGTTATATTCGTGTTCAGCAGCCCAAATTTAGCTTAAACATAATTAAATTTTTTAAGTGAATATTTTTTTTGCGGCATAGTGCTATTTAATGAATTGTCTGTTCTTTTCGCCATGCTAAATGAAAATGTTCGAAATTTTAAATGTTTTTGTGTTACAAATTATGGCAAATCCGATCATTTTTCTTCCGCATTGAATACAGAACAGGCATGAGTGTTATTAAATATTTCCTGGTGGTTGAAACTAGGGATGTAACCTATACCGGTATATTGGCGATACTTCAGATTTTCCGATACATCGATATCGGCGATATTTTACTGTCGATACGACGATACTTTTTAAAATTTTCAGAGTTTTTTTTAACAATTAATTAATTTTTTGTTAATTTTACCATGAATTGAATTCTATTCGTTGTTTTTGAATTAATATCTAAATTGATTAATATCAATTTAGATATTAATAATATTTTACGCTGTTATTTTGCAAAAAAATTAATTTATTTCTTGTTATTTTTACCATGAATTCAAATTCAATTCATTGCTTTGTAAAATCTAATTCCCATCAAAAAAAGACATGAAAATTTAGAATTTCCGTTCCGGAAGTAGTTCAAATTTGGATCTTTTCTAATTGGTTTTACATATGCTTGTCATTGCAAGTTCTCCTTTTCGATTACCAATCACCGAATTGGAAGCGATGTTAGGAATTTTTTCTTTTTCGCCGTTCTATAATGATTTGCGTTCATAAAGGATGAACAATTACCTATTTTCGCAACTTGTTTCGTTTTATGTGAATTTAAACGCAAAGCTGTGTTTTCATGTAAGTTTAAGTGAATAAATATAAACTTTTAGAATAATTTTAACAATTAAGCTCTTAAGTTATTTAGAAGAATATTAGTTGATAAATAAATGTCCTTTAAGAAATCGATTTTTTAAAAAGCATGGCGAGTATTTTTGAAAATTATAAAGGAATTACAAATTCTTGTATGACTTAAATAAAATTTTATTTGCTTTTCTACTAATTATCTGCATATTTTCATATAGATTCTTTGGAAGCAACGAAAATTTAGTTCCTTAAAAATTACTTCCAATTTTTTATACTGGGTGAATATAAATTTTAAATATTAATAATCTCTTACACTGTAATTTTGTATAAAAAAATTACCCTACTTGAATTTTGTTAATTTAAACTTGAACTCAATTTCAATATGCGTATCGGCATCGGAATCGGTATCGCCGATATTTCTTGTTTAGTATCGGTATCGTGTCCATGTCAAATCGCCAAAAAATGCCATTTTCGGAAACACTAACTCCGATTTCGATGATATTCGACACAAATATTAACCATTAAAGGTATTAAAAACAATTTAAATTTGGAAAAATTTTAAAATTTTACTAAGTGTTCATTAAAACCCAACTATCGGCCATGTCACAGAGTTCAATTCCGATCGGAAACGGAATTCAATCAACCATAATATGTCAAGCCATAGCTGGAGCATACCGCACCATAATAGCGCCACCAATAGTCTGGACACACCTGACAAATTTGCGTATTTTAGTTTTCTTTTTTAGACACCAGCTGCTACAAAGATGGGGTAGGTTGAATTCCGTTTCCGAACGGAATTGAGCTCTGTGGCCGTATAACTTCTAAACTTCAAAACTGAAAAAGTTTTATTTGCTGTTATTTTCCAGTTTGAAATAAGGCTTTTGATGTGATGTAGATCTCTATTTTTTCCGCTAGTAGTTCAAAGATCATTTGTGGAGTTCTGGATATCTAAAAAAAACTGTTTTTTTAATAACTCATAAAAAATATATTTGTTAGTTATAAAACTCTTTTCTACAAGTTTCAAGCTGGTGCCGCTTGTAGTTTCGGAGTTGTAGAGCAACAGATGGCCCAAAAGTATGATTTAAGTTTTACAAATACATACAATTAAAATGCTTTCCAATTTTTTATTTTTGAAATATTAAAATTTTTAATGTATATTTTAAAAGCAATTTGGATGTGCTGAATAAAGGAAAAAAATTTCTTCTTCAGTTCGGCCATTGTCCAGAATGAATGGACCATTCATGTTTTTTAATCTGCTCTTGTTTTTAAAGCCCCATCTAGAGTAAAGGGCGGACTCAATTATTATTATTATTTGCACTTTGTTTAATAGGCTGCTAAATTACGCTTCGAATAGTTGCTTTGATCGGATAAAAAATTACTGGGTTATAGTTGATCATGTTTAAAATTTTATGAAATTTTTAATGATTTTCTCCTGTTGTTATCATTTCGGAATAAAAAGTAAAAATTCTATAATGAAAAAAAAACGAAAACATAAGGATTTAGATTTAATAAAAAATTATTTAATTAATATTTTTTACTTTTTTAACCGACTTAAAAAAAAGGAGCAAGGTTATCAATTCGTCATGTATTTATTTATTTTTTAATGTATGTTCCCTCAAAACTCCGCCTTTTATGAACCGATTTCGGTTTTTTCTCTATTCAAATGGATGTACTTGCAGATTGGTCCCGATGAAAACTGGGCCGAGTCACGCCCACACTAAGTAAATGCACATTCGTTTTCAACTATTTCTACTCAACCGATTCTCATGAAACTTTAGTCACACAATAAGCTTATGTTTAAATACTACATCAGGATCAAAAAAGTGGGCTGTGCCACGCCAATGCAAAGTAAATATTCTTTTTCGACAACTTCAGCTAAACCGATTCTTACGAAACTTTGCATACATCTTTAGTTATCGTTACAATACAACATTTTCTTTAGAAAAGTGGGCAGTGCGACGCCCATGAAAAGTAAATAAGCATTTTAACTACTTCGCACACACAACTAAATCTCTTGAAAGTACATGATGATAAAATATGGGGGCGGTGCCACGCCTATTTTGTAGTTGGTTTTTTAAAAAAGAATTATTTTATTTTGTTTTTTACTAGTACATTTTTTACTAAATTTGAGTACTAGTATTTTAATTTTTTCATTATAGCATTTTTAGCTCTTATCCGATTTCGGTCCATTATAACTTAACATTTTTTAAATCGAATTGAATATGCAATTAAATCATACAACTATGAATTGTGTTATTATTTTTTGTAAAAAGTATCTTCCAAAATGGCAATAGTTAGATAAAATCATTAAAAATTTTATAAAATATTAAATTTGATCCGCTACAGCCCAGCCACTTTTAATCCGATCAACGCAATTGATCCACTATTCGAAGCGATATATAGCAGCCTTTCAAACACTATGTAATTCATTTTAATCGAATTGCCGTTTGACTCTAGATGGCGCTTTAAAGACAAGTGTAGATCGAAAATCACGAATTTGCCGTTATCTGGGCAATGACCCAAATGAAAAAGAAAATAAAAAGTTCTTTTTTTAGGGAATTATTAAATTGCATTAATATTAATTTTTAACGTACTTTTTCCCAATATCCCAAGTTGGGAAAAACACGCTAAAAATTAATATTAATGTAATTTAATAATTCCCAAAAGAAAAGAACTTTTTATAAATATGCGAGTGCCCGCCCAAAAAAGTACATGTTGGCATCATAGCTCATTGCGAAAACAATTTGTAGCTGTTGTTGCTTTTATTTATTTTCAACTGCCTTTACAACTACAATTTAGAGTTGGAAAAAAAACAACCTGTTGTAGTACGCAAGTAAAGAAAATAAAAAACATGATTGATTATGGAGATCATGTTTCAACTTTGATATTATAAACTTCTTATTCTTATGATTAGGAGTTTAATATAATATCTTTAGTTTTTCTGAGATTTTTGGGTAAAGGTTCCCTGACGATTTGTATTAGCCCCAATGAAATGACCATAGGAACTAGCTAATACCCCTCCATAATCAATTTCAATGTATTTTAATAACAATTTTATATTTTACTTAGAAAGAAAGAGAAAATATTTCTACTTGCTTTAAAAAAATGCATTGAAAAATTTAAACATTCCAAAAATAAAAAATTTCAAAGCAGAGTAAATGTATTTAATAAACTTAAATCAAACTTTGGACCATATTTTGTTCTATAACTCCGAAACTAGAAACGGCACCACTTTGAAACCTCCCGAATGAGTTATATAACTAGCATAAATTTTTTCAGATTAAGAAAAAAACTGTTTTGAGTTATAGCCCTTTGAGCTCAGGACCTCCACATATGACCTTTGAACTTCTCGCGGGAAAAATTTAAATATACGCCATATTAAAATCCTTATGTGTTCCTACTAAGTAACACCATATAAAACTGTTTCACTGTAGTTTAAAAGTTATAGTTGACACTTGGAATAGATACTTTTTCGGAAACCAAATGACCTAAGTGTCTAAAAATTTTTTACATGAAATCTCTTCCGATATACTCTCTCTGTGCACAGAAAAAAGTAAAAACAAGATTCAATTAAGAAAAACGAAGATCCAATTAAAAAATTATTTAGTTTTCAACCAAGCATGAAAATTGTAGTATTAACTTAACAGAATTAATTGAAAATATTTTTTCGATTTTTTCAATTAAAAATATATTATGTCAAATAAAAAATTAATTGAAATTTAAAAAAAAATATTCAATTAATTGTCATAAAACAATGTCGCATACTCAGAAAAATCATATAATTCTCACACATGCAAACTAAATTTATTTTATTTATACACAATTGACATGTTGAAATTTTTTCTATTTTATAGTAACTTGGCTTAAAATCTAATTGATAGCATTGTTTTAAAAGAAAATAAAACCAATTGAAATAAACGTTGATGCAATTAAAATATTAATTAAAAATAAAAAATAAAAAAAATCTGAGCAAACAGTTAATTGGAAAAATTTTCGAAATAACTATTTCTGTATTGCTTTCGATTTGTCATGGAATTAGTCTGATGCGAAATTTTCTAAAAGCGAAATATTTTAATAGTAAAAAAAGCTATTTTACATTATCAGTTTATGATCTAATTTATGTAGAGATATTGTTTTTTCTTTTGTTTTTATTATTAAAGTATGTACACTGCTTGTTATTAGAATAAGCTAAGTTTTCTTTTATGATATTTTTACCCGTATACCATTTTGAACTTTATAACATTTAATGCAGAAATATTAAACAATTTGTTGTAATACTTAGTGCCTTTTGCTTACCGCTTCATTAAAATAAGGCCACACAATAGAATAGCAGTTCCTTCTTAAAGTAACAGCATTTCTGCAAAAACTTTTGTTTTTGTTATTGTGATATAATCAATTGTCATGTCTTTGATTAATCACAATAAAAATAAGTTTTTGCATAAATTTTATAAGTTTAAGAACTAACGAATTTTTATAAAGTGCTTAGAACTACAAAAAAATACTTGCAAAAAAATCACCCTAATATCCTATATATAATATAGGTATATATACAGTAGTGGTCAAAACATTTGCATCCGCATGCATGCTTCGAGCCATTATGATAATATTTTCGTCATATATGTGGGATACAATGTCGCTTCGTGGTCTTCGAACACCTACTCTGCTAACCTAGCTTATGCACTGTGTGGATATTACCAACATTGACAATTCGATAAATTGTCAACTAAGGAACAAAATATTTTAACAAAATTTCTTTTTGTGAAATCCCAATACGATAATAGTTTAAAAATTTTGTTTTAATGTCTATAGCGACAAGCCCGCTTCGATTGACGCACTGAAAGCCAACATTGCCAACATTATTCGTGAGATACCGGCCGAAATGTTGGAAAGAGTATACCAAAATTGGACTAAGCGGATGGACCATTTGAGGCGCAGCCGCGGCCAACATTTGCATGAAATAATCTTCAAACATTAAATTATATCGACCCAACTATCGATCCAAATAAATATTTCATGCATTTTTCTGAATTTTATGTATTTTTTTTTTGTTTACTTTCCGATAGTTCTTATAAAATCACCCATTATTTGTTTCCTGCCATTTTTCGAAAAATTCTTTTAAAGCAATATCTTCGAGCTGGAGAAACAATAAAGGCTACATTGAAAAGTTCATGGCATTATTGGTTAAAAAATGTCATAAAAACCATTGATATGCAAGTAAATATTGACCTCTTGAAGCTTTTTTGTTGCTATTGGTTAGTACTATATATAGTTCCGTATGTTTTGAACATTATAAATTTGAATTAAGCTACTAAAATTAAGATTTTTTTAAGTTTGAGCAACGGAAAAGGTTTTTATTTTTGTGATGTAAGAAAACACTTTGAAATATATTAAAAAATTTTAAAACAAAGCAATAATCTAATTTCTAATAAAAATATTATCATAATGGCTCGGAGCATGCATGTGGTTTCAAATGCTTTGACCACTACTGTATATCCCTTTTTTTGGTTTGGCGAGTTTTGTTTGCTTTTGGAGACTTTTTAATTTTAGCTTATTTTTTCCTTTGAGGGTTTTGTGTTTTAATGATTTTTTCGTTTTTTGACGATTTTTTTAGTTTTAGTTTTGAAGTTTTTATTTTATTTGAAGTTTTAGTTTTGAAATTTTTTGTTTTGACATTTTGTTCGTCTTGGCTATTTCTTTCATCTTGGCGATTTTTTTAGATTATTTTAATATTGGCGATATTTTTCGTTTCGGTGTTATTTTTTAGTTTCAGCGCTTTTTTTAATTTTGGATATTTACATCGTTCTGGGTATTTTTTAACTTTGGGTTTCTTAGTTTTGTCGTTTTTTGGTGAATTTTTTTGTTTTGGATCCTTTTCGTTTTGCGCTCTTTTCCATTTTAGCGATTTTTTTCGTTTTGGCAATTTTTTTTATTATGTTTTTTTTTAGTTTCGACGTTTTTTTATGTTTTGGCAATTATTTTTGTTTGGGAGAGTTCTTTCGTTTGTTTTTTTTTAGTTTCTTTTTTTAGTTTCGGCGACTATTTCCGTATTGCTACTTTTTTCGTTTCAGCGCTTTTTTCATTTTGTAAATTTTTTCTTTTTGGATAATTTGTTTTAATTTTGGAGTTGTTTTATTTTGTATTATTAAAAATATAATTTGGCAATTTTTTTCGTCTGATTGTTCTTTGATACCACTTAATTATTAATTTCGTTTGTTCCAAACGTCTAATTGTACGGCTCATCAGATACAGCTTAATTTTTAGATTATATCTCCTAATTTTAACCTTTACCCTTTAATTTTTAATTTCTTTGTGTTTTAGTATTCCTTATTGTTTGTCGCCTTTAAAAATGCTTCACTAGTTGTGAAAATTTCAAAAGCATGCCTCTTGCGGTTTTCAAGATGCAGCTAACTGTCAAAATTACAAAGGTAAAAATTACTTTAACTGATAAAATACCCTTTAATTATTATTCACCTTTGGTGTACGGAGCCTTACGGAACAAAAACACGTTTCTCATTTCCATACACGGTGGGTAAAATAGGTCTCTTTTCTATGTATACATGGGTGCGATTCAAGCTATAAAAAATATCGAAGTAATGAAAGTATCTACTTCTAAGTAATTAACAAATTTAGATTTAAACCTCTTCTCGTCTTCGACTCTGTTCTTACATTCTGTTTGTTCTATTAGTAAATTGTAGGTAGTTGAATATTATGATTAGTTCATATTTTACAGAACCTTTAAAATTTCTTGCCAGTTATACTTTACTTGGTGGTTATGGACGGTAAAATGCGTATGTATGAACGAACTGTGAGTGTGTGGGTGTGCATGTGTTTGTGTTTGCGTGTGACTGAATTGTTTGAAAACGGAAGCATCAGCAGGAAAAGCTAAAAGCGAATTAACATCCGTATAGATAACCCTATACCTACACACCAATATTGAGTTCAAACATTTTAATTTTGTTTATTAACTTAAAAGCAACAAGAACAAAAACAAACAAACAAACAAATGCTGAAAAAAAGTTCACAAGAAAAATAAAACAAAACATCTTTATTATTTAAATGTATTTACATGTATTAATCTACATTTTCCGCATCTATTTTCCTGCTTAATGTTAACGTACGGCTGACTGGCTGCCTTTTATATCTCTACTGAAATTAAATGGTCATATTTAGTTTATACATGCATTTCTAGTACATCGAGATAGAAAAGATTTAGAGTTGAAATGTTTCACAAAAATATTCGTCGTAGTATTATAAATAAATCTGTCGTACACACCCTTTACCTAATATATAAGGATAGATATGCGCATAGAAACATAAATGTGAAAATAAGGCTGTTCTAATCGAAAATCGGAGGGGGAAATTTGCTCCCAATATGCATAATTCTGTCATTTGTGAACGATTTTCAAAATTATATTTTTGTCTGACAGCGGTTGCCTGTTGTTTCGTCCCATTACTTTTTTTCGAAAATCGGTTGGGAAATTTTCTCCCCCTTCTCCCACCCACAAATAACTCTGTCATTTATTGGGAAGGGTTTGCAGTTTTGTTTCATAATTTTTTTTTTTCGAAAATCGGTGGGAAAATTTGTTTTTTATATCGGTGGGGAAATTTTCTTCTAAATATTGATTATCGTAAAATCCTCCATTTATGGACCGATTTCCAAAATTCTTTTTTGTTTGAAAAGGTTTGCTTGCAGTTTGGTCGCTTGCAGTTTGGAGCAAATCCTCTTTGCCTTCAACCGAAATATTGATTATAATACAACTACTCATTTGTATACCGATTTTTAAACATTTTTATATGGAAAGGCATGAAGGGTTTCGCTCTTTCTATTGAAGTCGGTTTTTTTCAGAATTCTTTAATCATGATGTATTATTCAAACAGAAGCTGAATGTATGTCTTCAATTTCAAATATTCGAAAATTTTTTTTAGCATAGATAGAACCAGTGGTGCCAGAAATTTTCGGAGAAAAATGATAATTTTTCGAATAAGAAAATCTTCATTTTAGAAAAAAATCTTCAATTTCTTAAAATTATTTTTACGTGTAGTAAAAAAGTAATTCATGTTCTTTGAAGTCAAAGTTTTATCAATAATTGAAAATAGTTCCCATATTTTTAATTATAATACTGTGAAAGTTTCAGATTTTTTTAAGTAGTAGAATCTATTTTTAAATTATTGCACGAACATTTTTCAACTAATACGGGACTTATGTCCGTAATTTCAACAAATATATATATATATATATATATATATATATATATATATATATATATATATATATATATATATATATATATATATATATATATATATATATATATATATATATATATATATATATATATATATATATATATATAAAGGGTGTTTTTTATTGAGATATAGAACTTTAAGTTGGCATCACTTTTTTAACTGGCGGCCATTTTGTCAGCTGTCAAGTGATTAATATTTAGTTTGGTTTGCCATTTCATCATGAACAGGTTGAGAAAAGAACAACGCTTGCAAATCGTGCAAATTTATTTCGAAAATAATGGTTCAGTTCGCGAAGTTTACCGCAAGCTCCGTCCATTTTATGGTCGACATAATCGTCCATCAGAGCAATTAATTCGGTTAACCATGGATCGTTTTCGCACTACGTTTACTCTATGTGATAATACGCATCCGCAGAGACGTCGAACAGTGCGCACCGAAGAAACAATTGCCGCTGTAGAGCAAAGTGTTGAAGAGGACCCGAATGAATCGATTCGCCACCGTGCACAGCAATTGGAGCTTTGTCCATCAACTTTATGGAAGATTGAAAATTGTAGAATTGGCTTTATTCGAGCCAGCCGAGGCGGCCACATGCCCGAAATCATATTTAAACATTAATGGCATAAAATTATCCTTCCAATAAAGCCAAATTGATGGACATTAAAACGATTTTCTTGTGTTTTATTTCAATTCGAAGTTCTGTACCTCTAAAAAAAACACCCTTTATATATATATATATATATATATATATATATATATATATATATATATATATATATATATATATATATAAGGCGTAAATTACCCATTAGACAACTTGATCTGGGTGTTAAATTAACATTTGCTTATAATCCTTACTTATTAGTTAAAATAGTCAAATATATTTACACTATAGGTGACTATGCACGGAGAGATATCTATTTGATAAAATTATGGGCATTATACTCAGACTTTTTGCTTGATTTTTTAGAGTTGATGGTTGAACGGGGTTGAAATACGTTTAACCGAGTAACAAGTTCAAAAGATATTGCCTAAGAAAGTGAATTTCTTTGGAGTTGGTATCCCGCTAAACGCCTTTATAATCCGTTTGATCATAATTTTTAAACAAATTAAGATGAAAAGTCTTCCTCTAAATTCTGTATAACAAATAATGTGGTGTTCTGTAATGTTTGTCTGTATTTCGTTTATTTAAATTTACTTTTGAAAATATCCGTTCAACGTTTGCAGATGAACTCAATGGTTAGGACTTTTGCCATTTTTTTTTGCAAAGATCTTTTTATTACGGAAAACGATTGGTCATATGATAATACGTAATTTGAATATGAAAGGACCCATGCCTGGTTATTAAATTCTGTTTAAAAAAATAACCAAACATGTGTTCTTTCATAATCAAATGACGTATTATCATACGACCTACCGATTTTCGTAATAAAAGATCTTTGATAAAAAAAATGGCAAAAGACTTTTCATAAACAAACGATTCAACTAGTTAGACATGAAAAATTTAATGCAAATTTCGACAACGAAGCACTAGCTCACTGTCTGCGGTAGTAATTTTTGAGATTGTGTGTTACACTAACGTTTTCTGAATTGATTAGTATGTTTCGGAGCTTTCTAAATTCTTCAACTAAATTTTTAACCTCACTGTCATCAGTTAAATTTGGAAAACGTTTTATTAGACCAAACCAAGGATGTTTTTGACTAAAAAGCACCATTTAAATTTTTATGTAAGTATTCTTTATAAAGTATCAAATGGTAAATATATTTAATAAACTTAAACAAGGCGTGTGAGAGCAATAGGTGCTAAGCAACTAAATCTCAAGAAATCTTCATTTTGGGAAAAAAATCTTCAAATTTTATTTTGACCAAAAAATCTTCAAAATAAAGGTAAAATCTTCATTCTGGCACCGCTTCTAACTTCAGAGAATCTAAGAACGAATTATCAACTTTAAGTGCAATATGAATAAATTTCAAAAAATCCACTTGAACGTATAAAAGTGCTCGCCTACAAAACGATCAAATATCTTACTTGTTGCCACTGAAATGCCTATTAGTGTAGGGTAATTAGGCAACAATTGCAACGACCCACCACGCATGATGTCTGTCTGTCTCTCATACTTTTCAACTAATACATGACACATGAATGTGTATGTGTGTATTGCATGCTTTTTTACCTCATCTTTTTGTGTGTGATGTCCTTTGAGGCGGTTTTGAATAAAATCAATGGTTGAATGAATTACTAAATAAATAAATAAATAAATAAGTAAATGAATGAGTGATTGAATGAATGAATATTTAAGTAAGTGGGTGATGTAGTTACTGACTGAATGGATATAAAAAAAAGAAATAAATAAATGAAAGCGACAACATTGTAAAATTACGAGCATAACTAAAATAAGAAAAAAATTCAACAGACGAAATAAAATAATCAGGAAATTGTTCTTTGATCTTAGTTCCTCTGCTTTTTTGCTGCTGCTGCGGCCGCCGTTCTGTTGTTGTTGGTGCTATTTATGCATGAGACGACTGTGCTACACAATAGACATTTGCGTGAAACTTAATAATGATGTTCATGAAACAATCATCACAATCATTTTTTATTAATTTCATTTCTATTTAATATAGATATACATATAACGATAACAAGAGAAAAATCAACATTCGATAGTTAAGAGCCGAATGAGATAAAGTCGGTTTGTTCAGTTATAGAAGGGAATACTAACATTATCAAATGTGCAACAAAACAGTTTTTGAGTAAATCTCGATAAAGTTCGTGCAAAAACAGTATGCACTTCAAGATCAGTGTTGTGACTGAATTTAGAATGTTGTGAATGTATGTCCGAAATGATTTTCACTTTTTTTAATTGAATTTTATTCCCTGTCGCACGTGACATTTTTTATCATCATGATATTGATATTATTTCTATAGCTGTTTTTACGAAATTATATATAAACTAGCTTAAGTGCTATTTATAGAACTCAAAAAATCGAATTGACTGAACAATCTGTATGAAATAGTTTTCGAGTTAGAGTTCTAGAGAAAACGTATTAATAAAAATATTTTCAAATCAACCGAAGTATTCAACGTATTTATTTTCACATCATAACAACAAACAGTTTTGGCGATTTTTAATACATTTTGAAGCTGGTTGGCAATATTGAAAATTTTCGCGAATTTTCGCTGCAAAAGAGAATTTTGCAAGTCTATGACCTTTACACAGTTTAAGCTGTTTTAATTCAATTAGAGTTTGATATCTTCACGATATTAGCAAGTTTTTGTGGATTTTCACCATTTACGCGATGATTTCCCGAGTTTTTGCCATTCATTATGGTTTTAACGATATGTAATAAATTTTAGAATTTTGTCTGCATGTCTCTTGGCAACTCATTTTCCACTTTTTTACAGCTTTTGCAAACATTTGCTTGCATTTGTAAGGCTCGATTTGTACTTGTTTGGCATTTCGCATTTCTGTAAGCTTCTCCCGACCTTGTCTCCCATGTATGCGCTGCCGCTCATTCCGTCTTATCTTCTTAATTTTTTCCTCCAGCCAACGCTTTCACTTTTTTCTAGCACTCCGCAATAAAACAGTTTTGTTATTTCTTTTGATTTTCCTTCAACTTTTCTCTCCACCGTTTGCAACTGTCCTTGTTTCACCGCCATTTTTGCTCATATACATTTTAAATAATTCAAAGGCATGTATTTACATAAATAAAAATTTATGTAAAAATATATATATTTTTTAATTTTACACTTACGATGTTGCACGTGACCAACGTTATATGAGTACCAAGATCATAAATCTACTTCCTTGCTGAAAAGGTTTTGTTATTTTGATTGGGCCAAAATACCTTCGATAGGACCAAAAAATTTTTTTTGGAATATATTTGATTACAAGATTTTTATTTATATAAGAACAAAAATAATAGTAATATAGTACATGTGTTTTATATTATTTAGAACAAAAACAAAATTTAACCACAAAAATTTACATTGTTTAAAAGTAGTTTTTGTTAAAGTTATATGAAATTAAGTACATATTTTATATGTAGTTAAAAAACAAAATTTTGTCACCAAGTTTTTAGTCCAATTGTTCCTCAACTGTTTGTAACATTTTTTTTTGTTTATAAATTTTAAAATATCATTATCATAACAATTACTAGAATTAGATTTCATTAAATCTATGGATTGTATTAAAGATAACACGGTATTTGCATGAAGACGATTCCTTATATTGGATTAAGTCATATTTTGGGAAGAAAAAGTTCTTTTCTAACAAAATAATCGATAATTTTTATGGTGTTAATGGATACCGTGTTTTTCGGTCTGATAGATATAAACATGCTGGTGGAGTAGCAATATATGTAAGAAATAATATATCATGTAAAATTAATACTATCTACAATGAACCGAATGATGTTGAATATGTATTTATTGATGTTAACCACAATGGTACCACCCTACTACTTGGTTGTGTATATAGACCGCATAAAACTATAAAATATGATAGACTTGTCAATCACCTAGAGCTTTTATCAGCTTCATACCCAGAAGTTATTATAGCCGGTGACTTTAGTTGCAATTTGCACGCCGATGCTAGTCTCACTACTATGATGTCATTATATAACTTATTTCCAGTTAACAGGTCTAGATCTACCCACTTCACAAATATTAATAGCACCCTACTAGACCTATTCTTCGTCAGTAATGAAAAGAAAGTTTTACACTATGATCAACTACAAGTACCAGCCTTTTCAAAACACGATCTAATTTTTGCAGTATACGACCTTGCAACTGAGAAACCTGCCACAACGTTTACTTACCGTGATTTTATAAGTCTTAATATATTTTCCTTAGAATCTGATCTTAACAATATACTATGGGATCAAATGTACTACCTAACGTCAGTTGATGAACAAGTCTCTTTTATAAATTCCATAATTTTACAACTTTATAACAAGCATGTTCCATTGAAAATTAAGACAATTAGAAGATGTGTAAGGCCATGGTTTAACAATGAAATTAAATCATTAATACAACGACGGGATAATACGTATCATATGTGGAAACGATACAGGACACCGGAATATCGTGAGCAGTATCGTCTAGCTAGGAAAGCTGTTGTGACTAAAATAAAACACGACAAATCTGCCTATTATTCAAAAAAATTCAACAGCGCTGTTGACACAAAAAAGACGTGGAAAATAATACGTGATATTGGTATTGGTAAGACAACGAATCGTGAAGATGATGTTGATGTCAATTTGCTTAACGAATCTTTTGTTAATATCCCTTTGCCAACAGTAAACCCTGGTTTTTATGCTCAAACACCTCCATATGATACGTGTGTTTCAAAATCCAGTTTTAAGTGCCTTAATATAAATGATGTTGCAGAAGGTTTCTATAATGTCAAATTAAACGCCGTCGGTCTGGATGATATTAATCCAAGATTCATAAAGTTAATACTACCGTGGATAATACACCCTATTAAGCATTTGTATAATACAGTTATAACGACCAGTATTTTTCCGACGGAATGGAAATATGCCAAACTCATTCCAGAGCCAAAAACAAATAATGGATACCGCCCAATATCAATTTTACCATACCTTTCCAAAGTTTTTGAGCGACTTTTATATAAACAAATGATTCAATATATAAATCAGTACAATTTATTAACTGACCGTCAATCAGGTTTTAGATGCCAGCATAGCTGTTTAACCGCTCTAACCGATGTAATCGAAGACATAAGAAGCAACTTAGAAGATGGGAGAATATCATTTTTAGTTTTGCTCGACCATTCGAAAGCCTTTGATACGGTTCACCATTCAATACTGTGCTTTAAACTATCTAATATGTTCAACTTCTCTTCTACTGCCGTTAGGTTGATGTCAACATATTTAACTGAAAGATGGCAATATGTCTCTAATAAAGGACTACTTTCCAACGCTCTTCGCGTAACACGAGGTGTTCCTCAGGGCTCCATACTGGGACCATTACTGTATTCGATTTATGCTAATGATATACCAAAACAGCTAAAATATTCCAGGGTCCAGATGTATGCTGATAATATTCAGCTCTATCTTGATATCTCTATAGCTTCCATCACCACCAGAGTTAATGATCTTAACACTGATCTAAATAAAATTTTTCTCTGGGCGACTGCAAATGGTTTACGCATTAACCCTAAAAAGTCAAAATGTATTATAATTTGCAAAAAATATGTAGAAGTTAAATCAAGTATTGATGTTTTCCTTGGTGGTAGCAGGATTGATATTGTTAATTCTGCCAGAAATCTTGGCGTGGTCTTCAACAGTACGCTAACTTGGTCAGATCATATCAACCAATCATGTGGAAGAGTGTATAGTATGTTTATGGGCTACACAGTATTGCACACCACCAAAAATAAGACTACTTTTGGCTAAAACCTATTTAATACCAACTCTGCTGTATTCATCAGAAGTCTTCTCTGGCTGTAACTCAAAAAACACTGCGAAACTCAACACAACATTCAACAACATTGTACGTTACATATTCTGCCTGAGGAGATTTGATCATGTGTCTCACTATTCCAGCCGCATCTTTAATGTTACCTTTAATAATTATTTAAAGCTAAAAAACTTGGTTTTTCTTCACAAAATTGCAACATCACAACAACCCAAATATCTTCATGATCGCTTAAGATTTATGACGTCTTCAAGAGGAAATGGTATTATGCAAATTCGACATCGGGACACAGCGTCTGAGAGACAATTTTTCATACTAACTATCCGTCTCTGGAACCAACTTCCCCCAAACTTGCAAACTATTAGCAACGCAAATAAATTTAAACATTTACTTTACCAATTTTACCAAACGTAATCTGCCTTAAATGTCAGGCATAAGTACAATATCTGATGAATTGAATTATTTCATATTTTTTATATTATTATTTTATCATACTACTGGTTTTTATTTATATAATGTTATTATTCTTGAATTTTATATATTTATGTCCCTTGAACTCATTGAGTATTATTGATATAACTTGTCAGATTCTGATCCTTTAAATTATAAGATATTATATCTTGTTGTATCAGAAATTCAAATTTAATAAATACAAATAATAAATACATGCTGAGGAGTGTTGTATAAAAAGATTTCCTTGAACGATTCTGTGCAAATTCGTATATAAACGTTCGAATGGCTTAAAGTAGCTAGTTGAATTTTGAGCTGAAATGGCCAAAATAAATTAGAAAATACCACAGGGCCATTAAACATTCAAAAGTGCCGCAAATGGCCCAATTGTGCCGGATTTTGCATCACGGGTTTTAATGAATAATCTCTTTGTATTAACGAACTGAAACAAAATGTTCTCACTCATGGTAAAATATCAGGAACAGTTTGTTCAGTATTCTTATTTTTATTCCAAATTGGGCTTTAGTGAATGAAAATTTCAATACGTTCATGGATGAGATTGTTCATGCAGCCCTTTATTAAACAAATATTTGTTTTAGATGTGTGTGTGTGTGTGTTGCGTATGTATTTTCTTTTTTAACCTTCTGTTTGTTTGTGTTTTTGTTACTGATGTTTTGTTTTTTGTCAACTTCTTGGAAATTATTAAATGGGTATTGAAGTTTATTTGATTATATTAAATATTATTGTTACGCATTATTCTGTCAGGAATAACAACAAACAAATACAATTCCCAACCTCCCACACCATTCAATTTAGAGCGCCATGAATAAATTCAAAAGCTAAGGATATATCAGGGATGGCAACGATGATACTATTAGTTTCATTGTTATTTTTTGTCACTATTCGAATCTGAAAACAATTTAGTACCATTAAAATCTGTCCCAGTTTTTGTAGCTGAATTTGGAAAATTTTTGAAAA
The DNA here is from genome assembly GCA_956483635.1 of Panzeria rudis. NCBI lineage: Eukaryota > Metazoa > Arthropoda > Insecta > Diptera > Tachinidae > Panzeria > Panzeria rudis. The sequence continues at coordinate 563,381 of OY101452.1, forward strand.
TAAAGTGCGACTTTGAAACTTTTGAGCAATGTAATCACATTTTATAAAATTCTATAGCAATTGTGGTTTTTTAAAAAAAATTCTTACAATATCTAAAACTTCGTTATTTCTCTATTTGTATGTAGGTAAATATGTTCCAAGCAAAACAAACCATATTTTATTAAAAATCGATCCACAACTTTAGATTTTACTTAGAATTAAGTGAGGGAACTCTTTCGATAAAAGTCACGATTTCCATACATCAGAACAATTTTAATTTGTTTGTGGGGAATAATGAATGCGATACACAAAATTATGATATTATTTCTCAATTTGCCAAGCAAAATCGTATGTTGTAAAAGATTTACAACAATTTTGTTGTTGTTATTCTCCATAAATTGGAACGTTGTGAACTTTTTTCACTTTTGCAAAGAATTTCTTAAGAGTCTCCGTAACCAAAACAATTTTCAACCAATTTTCAGGTTTAATAGAATACTTGCAGTCGACCTGAACACCGATGCGCTAGTATTGATGTTTTTATTAATTTATTATTGAAAAGCACCATCAAATGAATCTTTTATTATTTTGCAAAAGTATTTTTCTTAATACAAATAACAAATTGCAAAGAAACCCCAATTAAAAGGAGGGCACATAAAATTCGGCATATACGAATACAGCAGCTTCCTATTCACTCATTTGTTTCATTGTCACTGTAATTGTGGGCCAATAGAATACAAAAGCAATAACTGAAGGAGCACAATACATCATCATAATGGCATACAAAGGCAAAAATAATATACAATAGAGCTCTAATTTAAATTCACATTCTATTGTTAATATTATTTCTTTTGTTTCGAGGAATTATCCCCAGATTAAATCAGTTTTTCTCAACGTTATATTCAGCAGTGTTGAGCGGAACAATTGTAGACGAATGAATAAATATGATGCTAAAATTTGTCTTTTATAAAAATAAGAATAAAAGTGTTAAATTGTTTATATTCTCCCTCCCCATTCCCTCCCCACTCACACCCTTCAAATACCATATCCATTGTATATTATTATTTATGTATATTCATTGTATTCTACTGCTTTCTATTGTACTCGTATTAACAATTTCGTTAGAAAATGCTTGCAACATGTACGAGCATGTATCCAACCATCCATCACACATTCATGTGTTTATCCACCAACAGTTTATTTATTATTATTTTTTATTTTTTCAAATGCCGATTTTGCTTGTACCAATTTCGCACGCATTTTATTAGTACAGGTGTTGTAAATGTCGTAAAAAATGCACTTGGGGGATTTCATTTTTAGCCTCTTAGAAGAAGTATTACAAAAAAATATCTTAATAACTTTGAGCAATTTTGTACATATTTACGTGGGTTTTAAATTTAAGGACTCTGCAAAGATGTCTGCCAAGTAATAATTAATGTGCAAAGCAATGACAATACGAGTATTTTGGTAGCGGCAAGAATATAGTTTTTCAAATTACTTTGATGTGTTTTAAACAAATTTCTAATATGCAACAGAGTGGCAGATTCTTTAAAGATAAACACAGTATCGAACATGTAATGAAAGAAAATGAAAAACTAGATTTAAAGCATCGCACGTCAGACCAAACCACATGGAATTTTTTTTCGGTTATATATATTTATTGTATCTACAATAAAATTGCACTAACAGTAAGTAATCAAATCTTAACTCTAAAATGTTCAGCCAATGCCAGACAAAAATATTTGTTTCAGCGGTTGGTTCTTTGGTTGTCTACGTCTCTCGTCTTCTCAGCCGAGTGTGGCCTCTAAAGTCAATGATGTTTCGGGCTAGAGGATTTGGGTGCAACTCAAGTTTTTTGATGTATTTTGTCACGTGCTTAGAAAACACTGTCTTAACCAGCGGCATATCTAAATCTTTATGAATTCGCTTGTTTCTGACATAACATGGAGCTGCTGTAACCGTACGAGGTATTTTATTTTGTCGCCTTTGAATTTTTTCTACATTTGATGCCGAGGCAGTGCCACATAGCTGGATACCTTAGGACCATATGGTTTCAGAATGGAGTTGTATAGAAGAAGTTTACAATCTAGGCTTAGAGTAGAGTTCCTTCCAATGAGCCAATTCTTTTGAGCTGGTTTTAATATCATTTGGGTCACCTTTGCATTTATGTGTCCCACATGTTAGACGACGATCAAGATGAACATCATCGAGATATTTTACTTCAGTGTGTTGAGGTATACTTTGGTCATTTATTCGTATAAGTACATAGAAAATGGCCTGTAATTTAGAGAAGAGGGACATCGATTTATATTTCATTGTATCTGAATTAACTAGTTAATACAAGAAAAAAATGAGATGCGGTTTATCTTGCAGACCATCCCTGGAACTTTCACCTAATTTTAAGCTGCAAACGCTGAAAAATCTATAAATTTTTGGAGTAATAAAAACCAAATATAAAAATCAAATTTCCAGCAGTCGATGACTTCAAGAACTGATTAGATATTGGATTCGACCGGCTTAGTAGTTGAAAATCTATTTTCAAAATCTACACACAGAAAAAAGGAATGTAAAATTAACATGAGAAATAATTTGTTGTTTAAGTGTCTTGATGTGTATTTGCTTTGTTCATTGCTACAATTCACTGTTGCGCTCAGTTCTGTGACTTGTTCTTGTTTCGTTGTCGACAAATAGCCGGCAAACATTGCATTACTAACGAAAATTTCCTGCTATTGATTGAAAACTCCCATTCTTTCATATTATTTTTAAACGGAAAATATTTAATCTAACCTTAAATATCTTTGATTTAATGTTTTTCACTGTTAAAATAAGTTTCTTATAAACGTTACATTTCATTTTAAATAAACATGAATATAGCATTAATTTCAAACAAATGTTATGTTAAATACTCAATTAAATCTTGTTGAATTAAAATGAAATTCATGCTGTATACACTCATAGAAAAATGTATCATCGCAATGATGATTTTTTTACAAATGTCATCAATAAAACGAAAACAGCGATCAGTCTGATGACGAACGTCATCATAGAACTTTTGGTTCTTATTTTGATCCCAGTACATTTTACTGCCGAAATTTTTGGATATAAAGTTGGCCTTATTTTCACATTTATGGTTTTGTTCGGATAGGAAGTTACTGATTTCACCCCGGCTTAAAAAAATTGAGTTTTCAACAGATCTCGACGTTTGAGGTCATGGGAATCTATTCTGACTATTTTTATGGTGATGTCCGTATGCATGTATGTTATGTGTGTGTATGTGTGTAGGTACTGATAAAAGACATTGATAACGCTGATGTAATTTGACGTCAATGCTATATCAAGTGTCTTCGTTTTCGACCACATGAATCTTTTTTTTTTATTGTGATGTCAGCCTTTAAATCAGCTTTCGTCAATGCACGTTGGGACCTTATTAAAAACTGAGCTGAGAAAAGTCCAAAAATCGAAGTTCTAATACAGATGTAATATGCGGCTTAAACAGTTGCCAACTAACCACTGAGATCGAAAAAGTACTGCTTTGCAGGTTCCATGGACCTTACTGACCAGGCCAAGGCACCAAAGTCGAGTATTTTTCCAATACCTGCATGGAAGCCAATTTTGGACTATTTTCAGTAGATGTGTGTTCATTATTTTTGGTACTTGTAAACTTTTGTCACTTATTTTGTTTTACAAGAGCCACGAAATTGTGTATAAGGTTAATTACATGGGCAGCGCCACGCCCATGCAAAGTAAATATTAATTTTAACTACTTCTACTTAACCGATTCTTATGAAACTTCGCACACAAAATTAGTTCTCGTAAAAGTACAGGATGATAAAATGTGGGTGCAGTGCCACATCTATTTTGTAATAGGTTTTTTTTTTTTTGCAAGAATTATATACAAGTGAAACATTTGAAAGTGGCACCACTGAAATATGTAGTTCTATAACAAAATGTCATTTGGCAAGATTTCGCTGCTGCTTTAAAAATAACTAAGTATGGCTACAGGGCGACAAATGTAGCTAGCGACATTTGAAGTCGTGTAAAAGAATAAAAATGGTTTGTTCTTGCCATTTTAGATTTTTCTATAATTTTTTAGTTGTGAGTTTTTAGTCGAACTTTATGGGTATATATCCAAAGAAATTTAATTATTTTGGCTTGAGTTCGGTTTCAATTTAATTTTTCAATTAAATTATACATATTTTTATTTAGAGATAAATTTGAAGCATGTAGACAAAGAAACATTTTACTGCACGGAGGGTTGAACTAACATGTTTCGATAGCTCCAGCTAATCTCTTCAGAGTTCTCTTCCTTCTTGACCACTCGACCAAAGCCGGTGGTTTGCAGTCAAGAGTTGAATATCATCTACCTTTAATCAATTCATACTGTTACTCTTAGAGCTGTATTTCATTTGATAGTTATTGATATTCACTTTTTTCTTTATGTCTTGTGTTAAGCTTCTTGATATTTCTCTATTCTATTATGAATTATCATTGATAATAATAAGTACTAGTGTGTGAATGTTTGTTTGCTTAGTTCATTTGAACATGTACATGCTTTTGGTAGGTGCCTTTAAATTATAACAATTAAGTTATGAGTTTTTAGTCGAACTGTATGGGTATATAACGAAAGAAATTTAATTATTTAGGCTTGAGTTCGATTTTAATTTAATTTTTCAATTAAATTATATTTTTATTTAGAGATAAATGTGAAGACAAAGAAAAATTTGACTGCACGGAGGGTTGAACTGACATGTTTCTATAGCTCCAGCTAATTTCTTCAGAGTTCTCTTCTATAATTTTTTAAAAAATTTAACATTTCCAATTTTGCATAAAAAAAGAAATTTTTCATTAGTGCGATACTGAATAATGGTTTTCTAATCAAATTTGACAACTCTTTCCCAAGTTATTAAAAAATCGGTGAACAGCTTCTTCAAAACAAATTTTTTTCAAAAATCAGGTAATTTCACTTTATTGTGAATAAAATCAATATCTATCCTTTGATGTTAATGAAATAAAGCTTATTTTATTTTTAGTATATGTAGATTTATGATAAAAAATTAAAAATTTTACCATTTTGCCACTTTCTATTTTTCATGAATTAAAAAAAAAATTAAAAATTTCCAATTTAATTTAAAAAATCTATTTTTCATCATTGCGGTTTGAATTATTCTGAAACGATTGAGTGTATTATATTTAAACGGCTTACAGATAATTTTATTTCAAGTTTTTTTATTAGTTCAAATTATAATAAAATCAGTTGAGCAGTCTCTTTAAAAATCCAAAGTTTTAGAAAACAATTAAAAAAATGTATCCATAGAATTTAAAATTTCGACTGTTTTTGTAGCTAGGAGAACATAACACGTCAAAAAAATATAGAGGAGCTCCTCGTAATTTTTCTTGTTGCATCGTGTAATTATTCACTTTTTTCTTTTATACAAATTTTGCAGTCATATCATAGATAATATTTAAAATATTACAAATTTAATCATCAGATTAATGTTAGTTTTCGAGTTTTGATGAGATTTGCCATAACAATGATGCCAGAATTCCGTCATCAATCCAAAGACGATTTTTTGATGATTTTTATTGATGAGTGGTCATGATATTAAAAGGACAACATTGGTAGCCTAGAACTGATACCGCACCATCACATGTATCGGGGCTATTTTTTAAAATTTTTAAATAATAAAAAGAAACAGAAATTTTAATTTTAATTGTTGAGATTCACAACTATATTACTTCTAATTTGCCACAGTACGACCTATGTTTATCTTTAGTTGGATGTAAGACAAAAGGTTTTCGATATTCTAAAAAAATAATGCTGTAGATCTATTATCTGCGGGTGTTTAACACGTATAAAAATCCTTAATACGGATTTTGTCGTCAATAAAGGTTGAAACACAAGCACAAACGCACCCGCATAATATTTAATTTAACAAAGTAAGTATTTTAGGGGGTTAATAGAAGTTCTAATTTAAAATTCTGTTTTCTTCAGTTCCATTCAACAGGGACAATTGCTATCGCTTGGCAAAGGAAATATAAAACATTGTAACAAACAACAATGTTGCACAAAATGATCCAACAGATTAATAAATGTACAGATGTGCTGATTGAGATTAGAGGCATCTCTTTTACATTAAAAGCATTAAATGTGTGCCAGTCATTTGGTTTGATTTATTTTTTTTTTTATCAAAAAGAGCTTTTTGAGTTTTGTTTCATTTCTTTTTTCTTTTTCTACTTATTTTGCAACCTTAAAAGGTAAACAAATATATTTGCATACACATGAAACAAAAAACAAATTTAAATTAAAAAAAAAATCAAGTCCAGTGTGCGAAACATAGCGACTTTTACATCCGGCAACCATTATTGTGAAGATTTGAATATTCGATTTTTAATGCTTCCCGATTGTAAAAGTCGCTATGTTCCGTACACTAGACTTGTTTTTTTTTTCTTTTAGTTTTTTTTACGCAGTCGGGTTTTTTGATTTTTTAAATATTATTTTTTATTTGTTTTCTTTTTAATTTTCGTACACAATTTGGTTTTAGATTTTTGTTGTTAATCAACTTTAAACTGTTAAAGTAACCAACTTTAAACTGTTAAAAACTCTAAATGACCATTCGAAATGAAAAATGATAAGAGAAACCTAAAGATTATTTTCAAATACCTATTCAATGATACCCATATTAATATACTCGTACTTCGCCGATTTTTTTCTTCGTTTTCATAAAATGGTGTCTGTTGGCCGCCATATTGAGTTTTACCTACTGTCATATCTTCAGTGACACTCGCAGGATTAAAACAAATCGATTGGCTTAAGAATTATTAAAATCGGCCCACGCGTTCGGTTTATAAAATGCAGCAAAGGAACATACACACATACCTATCGTCACATAAAGTCCAAAAAGCCCTATCTAACATATTAAAAGTTTTACAATAAAAAAATATATTGACAATTAGTGCAAAATTTTACAATAAATATATAAGTTTTTTGGTTCTTTTTTGCATTGTAAAATTTTGCACTAATTGTCAATATATTTTTGATTTAAATTAAAAAATATCGATAACACTCAACATATTTTTTGAATACAAACGATGACTTATTAATGAAACCTTTTGCAATATAATCCTATTCAACGAAGTTCACAAAACTTTTAAATATTTAGAAGTACAAACCTACGATGTTATTTTAGTATATATTGTTAATGCAATTTTAATAATTAAACTGACTGATGAAGCGTTCTAAAAAAGCGTAACGCTCAATACACAAGACTGCAAACAACAACAATTAAAAAAATTATAACTTCTATTAAGTTTAAACAATTTTATGTGTAGAGTAAGAGAAGGAAATGTAAATATTCCGTTATATATTTAATCTCGTTTTTGGAAAATTCATAGTTTCTTAATGTGGAAAATCAACAGCATGCATTAAGGACACGCCATTTTGTATGAAAAGTGTTAAAACAGTATTTTTGTTCTGATCAGTGCCCTACGTTGGGGAGGAAAGTGGTGTGTGTGGTAGCTAGTACCTAGTACTACGTAATTATTTTTAGCTTTTAGTGCATTATCTGCAACATTATTATGTTTCATTGCAATAAAACCATTTAAATTAAAAATTTCTTTAACGTATTTTATTTTTAAGTTTTTTACTTTATGTCCTATCTAAACTCTATGATCTGGCATTTTGGTTCGGGCTGTGCCTCGGATTATACTATTTTTTTTTCGTGGTGTACTGTATTCTAGTAGCATATTGAGGGGGCTGATAATATATATCCATGAATATAGTCCCCAATATTGTACTGGCCGCCAATTTGGGATTTGAAGTTTTGCATTGCGTACTGTATTCTACTAGTCAAACCCTTTCATTTGATATCCATATTGAGGTGTTTGTAAACAAATCACTAATTCTCCATTTTGTGGCCGCGGTCAGAGGAAGGGTGTAAAAGTTAATATTACTTTTTATGGACGTGGCAAAGCTCACTTCTTTAATCTCAAAATTGTATACTAATTAAAACTTAAGGTGTGTACTAAATTTTAGATCCATCGGTTAACGGAGGGGTTTTTATAGGCATAGCGCCACCCACTTTTGTAATTACAAAATTGTGTAGTCATTGTAAGTAAAGGGGTCTACCAAATCTCAGATCCAATCAGTTATCAGAAAGGGGCTAAAGCTTAAAATTACTTTCTATGGGCGTGGCGCCTCGCATATTTTAACACAAAACTTTAAAGGTAAAGTTGTTTACGAAATTTCAGATCAATCTATCAAGAGGTAGGGGGTAAAAGTCAATAGTACTTTTTATGGGCGTGGCAAACCCCACATTTTTACTTTCAAAATTGTAGATATAGTTACCAAAAGTAAAGTTGTCTACCAAATCTCAGATCAGTCAGTTAACAGAGGTTAAAAGTTAGTATTACTTTTTATAGGGGTGGCGCTGCCCACTATTGCAATTACAAACTTGTAAAGTCATCACAAGTAAAGGTGTTCATTAAAACTCAGATCAATCGGTTAACAGGAAAACTAAGTATAACTTTTTATACGCGTGGCGCTGCCCACTTTTATAATTACAACATTGTATAGTCATTGTAAGTAAAGGGGTCTACCAAATAGCAATCGTTTAACAGGAAGGGGCTAAAACTAAATATTACTTTCTATGAGCGTGGCTGCGCCAATTTTATAATTACGAAATTTTATAGTCATCATAAGTAAAGGTGGCCACCAAATCTCAGATAAATCGGTTAACAGGAAGGGGTTAAAACTTTTTATGGGCGTGGCGCAGCCCATTTTTTAAATGAAAAGTTTTAAAGTCATCGTTATTCAAGGTGTCTACCAAATATTAGATCAATCGGTTAACAGGAAGGGGCTATAACTAAATATTACTTTTTATGGGCGTGGCGCATCCCACGTTTCCAAACAAAATATTAAATTGTCATCAAAAGTAAAGGCGCTTACCAAATTTCAGATCAAGCGGTCAACAGGAAGGTGGAAAATTTTTAATTACAAAATTGGACCAGACGCACTAACGAGCATTTTGTCTCAGAAACCGGACAAAATTATGTTAGCCAATTTATTTATTGGAAAATAATAAAATGAATACAGTTAATATATCTGTGTTGTTTTTCATAACATCTTAAGTCGAGATAAGTCAAAATCGAATAGGTATGGGTCCAATCCGTTTTCAAGTACTCCAATTTTGGAAAAAGCTATATATAACGCTTTATTTTTTAGCTTTCTAGAAAATTTAACACAATGGATTTTACATGAAATCGTTTTCTGTGAGGCAAACACATCTAGGCTCACGCTCTACTTTATCATAAAATAATGAAACTTAAAACATAAGGTTTCCCTGCAGAAGTAACCTCGTAGGTGAAATTTTAAAAATCTACCGTACAATCTTCCCGAGATATTAAGGTGTAAAAAGTGCACTTCCACTATAGCTAGAAAGCTGAAATTTGGTATACAGGTAGGTCTTTATGAGCAATTAACTAGAAAAATCTGAAAACTTTTCCCGCGGGGTGGGGCAGTAGAGTTCCCCATCTTTGTATGGGGCACTTTCAGTATAGCTAGAAACCTAAACTTTGGTACACAAGTAGGTCCTGATGGGCAATTAACGAAACAAATTTGAAAAGGGGCACTTTTAATCTGGGGGGAATTGGGTGTCCCTGTATGTATGGGGCACTTCAGGTATAGCTAGAAAGCTGAAATGTTGTACACAGGTAGGTCTTGATGGGAAAGTTCTAAGAAAAATGTGAAAACGGAAATTTTTCATCTAGAGCGGGTGTGAGGAAGGCTAGGGAGCCGCTTATCTGTATATATTTATATTTATACTGTTGGAATCATTTTGGAACAAAATGGCACGTTGTGCATATGATAGGCAGCATATGGGCATATCCACAGAAAGTCACCACTTTGCTACGTTGCGTCACCAAGCAATTAGCTTTTGTCTTAGAGCCATGCTGCTGGAGCTACTTGCGCTGTAGTACATCAAAACACTAAAAAGTAAATGAAAAATATGTTTTAAGATTAATTGCTTGGTGACGTAACGTCACAAAATGAACCCTTTCTGTGGAAATGCCACATACATGTTTTCTGTGCTGTGGGGTCACATTTTTTTTAATAAATAAAAAATTAATAAAACAAAATCAACCCGACTGCTTAAAAAACAAAATTTCTTAAAAATTCAGTGTTGCCGCTGCGGTATTTTAACGGTTTTTCCTATTGCCGCTGTTTCCCGGGGGAAGTTCTGGGATTACGCGGAGATTTTTGTCCTAGTTTTGGAAAATCCTGGGAACTTCTGGGATTTTGCGTAGATTTTTGTCCTGATTTTGGAAAACCCGGGGAACTTCTGGGGTTTTAGCAAGATTTTTGTCCTAGTTTTTGGCAATCCTTGGACCAGGTTTGTGTTTTGGCTAAATGTTTGTTTCCTTGGTAAGTGAAGATGTCTCGTCTAAACACTAGCTGCTCGGCTAAATTCTTGAGAAGTATCGCCTAAGTATCTTCCAGCCGATAGTGGTTTTTTTGTTGACGAATTATCTTCTTTTTTCAAATTGGGGGTTGAAATTAATATCTTTATTTATTTGGTGTCAACAAGCATTTATTGAATTTATAATTTGAGATATTCCCAATTTTATTTATATTTGCGGCATCCTGTAAAATTTCCCAAATGTGACGATGGAAGTGTAGCGGCTTCCGGAAGTGGCGCTACTCTGTTCTGCTGTGTACGTTGAAAAATTAAGTTGATGTTAATTTTTCCCTTATTCCTTGGAATATTAATCACGCCCAATTCTTTCTGAATATAACGTTGCGAACCTTAGGCTAATAATCAATTTGGTTTCACGTGGCTTGGTATAGTTAACCTCCCACCTACAGATACATATCTATCTATTTGAATTCTGTAAAATTAAAGTTCTAATATTCTAAATTTCTATAAAAGCTTCATCTATTTGAATGTTTACGATGCTGTTTGAATATATGCTAGCATTGTGGAAATGTTACGAGAAAGCAAGCTAGCAAAGAAAAAGAAAAAGCAGACATTTGGACTAGGGACGTAACGAATACCGATACCGATACCGATATATCGGCGATACTTCAGATTTTCCGATACATCGGTATCGGCGATATTTTACTGTCGATACGACGATACTTTTAAAAATTTTTTCAGAGCTTTTTTCTGACAAATTATTTATTTTTGGTTAATTTTACCATGAACTAAACTCATTTCGTTATTTTTTTAAATCTTATTAATATCAATTTTAAAAATTAATAATATTTGATAATATTATTTTGTAAAAAAATTATTTATTTTTGCTTAATTTTACCATGAATTCAAATTCAATTCGTTGTTTTTTAAATCTTATTCCAGCAAAAAAAGACACTCCAAAGAAGTCATGAAAATGTAGAATTCGCGATCCGGAAGTATTTCAAATTTGGATCATTTCTAAATATCCTTTTAAATATCCTTGCCATTGCAAGAAGCTCTGTTTTTCGATTACCAATCACCGAATTGGAAGCGATGCTCCGACAAATTTCTTTTTCGGTGTTCTATAATGATTTTCCTCAAGAAAAAAGACATTGTAAAGGAATTAAAATTTTTTTCTTGCTTTTCTACTAATTACACTATGCGACAAATAAAGACTTTTGGAAAAACACAAGAACTGGACAGCACAAGTTCGATTGTCCCACAATGGGGTAGTAAAACCCTTTACTCAGTTTGGCGAATTTAGTGACACATTTTTTTATGGACCTCCAAAGTTTCTGAAAATCAGTGGGGCCTCAAAAAACGGTGTCATCAGTATTTGGCCAACAGCTAATTCCAACTTTATAATACCGCTTAACTATATATAACAATAATGTAGGTAAGAGTCGGTTTAACTGATTCTTTTTAACATTTCATGCCAAAAAAATTTTTTTATGAGCTTTTTGTTGACAAAATTAAGGGAAAAAAAAATTTTTTTTTTCACTTTTTTCAGAATAACTTACAGGGACTTGTAATTTTTAACTAACAATATTTGGCAAACTTATATTTACGGTAGAACTGAACAACTTTTGTGAACATTACAATACAATCTGCACGTATCTAGGCACTCTAATAGCTCACACAGATCACTTTTTACCTTAAAAATTTTAGGTTTTTACTATTTTTTTATGCTAAAAAAATATTGTTTTTTGAAAATAGTATATTCAAGTGCATACTTCTCTGATGTGATTCACTAACATTTTGTGCCCAGAAAAATAATATGTTCCTGTACTTTTTTTGAAAAAAAAATTAAAAAAAATTATATTATTCACTTTTTTCAGTATAACTTATAGGGACTCCAAATTTTTCATTACCATTATTTGGCAAAACAACAATAAACAATAAAAAATAGTAAATACTAAAATCAGCAACATAAGAAATGGAACAATAACAAAGAAAGCAAAAAAATGCAATAAAACTACATATAGCCTAACTCGTTAAAAACGAAAACTTTTAAGGTAGAAATTAGTTTTTCTGGGCTGTTTAGGGTGGCGAGATACATTCAGATTGTATTGACATGTTCACAAAAGTTGTTCAGCTTTATCGTAGCTACAACTTTGCCAAATATTGTTAATAAAAAATTACGAGTCCCTGTAAGTTATTTTGGAAAAAAGTGCACGAAAAAAAATTTTTTTTGGCATAAAATGGTAATAACATCTGTTTAGCGAACTCTTAGCTACATTATTGCCATATATAGTTAAGCGGTATCACCAAGTTTGAATTTTCTGTTGGCCAAAAGTTGATGACACCTTTTTTTGAGGGCCCGCAGATTTTCCAAAACTTTGGATGTTCATAAAACGGAATTGGTCGCCAAGCTAAGTGTACTACCCCGTGGTAGTACAATCGAATCTATACTGTCAAGTCCGTGTGTTTTTTGGACTGTTGCACTGTGTTATCTGCATATTTTTAATATAGATTTGTGGAAGCAAAGAAAGTGTAGCTCCTTAAAAAATACTTCCAATTTCTTATACTGGGTAATATCAATTTTAAATATTAATAATCTCTTACACTGTAATTTTGTATAATAAAAACATTGCACTTGAGTTTTGTTAATCTATACTTTAACTCAATTTCAATATTCGTATCGGTATCGGAATCGGTATCGGCGATATTTATTTTTAAGTATCGGTATCGGTATCGGATCGGCAAAACGGCGTATCGTTACATCCCTAATTTGGACTGCCGTGCCGGACTCGATAACATAAAACGGGACATTCTCGCGGAAAGCTAGACTTCTGTATGTCTGCTTCTATCCTGATAGTTTAGAGAATAGTTTCAAAACTGATGGATGGAGCTTTTTTGAAACAATTTTTTTGTATATTTTTCAGATCCCTCATCTTAAAATTTTGCCTTAATAATTTTTAGGTTTGTTTTAAACTTTTCATCCCAGTTCCGAAAACTACAGTATTTTCAAGAAGTCATGCCAACATGCCTTTTTATGTACATAATAAAAACAAAAGTATGAATGAATTGAAATTTAATGAGACGACTATACATACATATGCATACATACATACATAAATATGTATCTATGAGTATATATGATATTGTATCTTTATGGTTATTTGTGTACAAAGACTTTATACTTTTGTTTCTATATTTAGAGCTGTTTAAATTTTGTCACCGTTTGTTCGTTTGTTTGTTGCACCACAGCCTTCTTTATTGTTTTAATGGCAACTGCAACAACAACAACCACAACAACAACGCCGAAGACATCAACAGTAGCAGCATTACCAACAACAGCAACAACATAAAAACACTCATTGATATCTATTTATGAAAAATTATTTTAAGATTTTCATTCATAATTTTCAAACATCTGAATCATAAATTTATTACTTTATTTAGAAAGCAAAAGGGCATACGAGTATAAAAAAATTGTGCGAGTGTTTGTAATCAAGCGCATATAAATGCGTACATGATGCATCTCTGCATGAATTTACACTTGAACTTTATTACAACGAATCGGTGCTGGATCTATACAAATTTTAAAATAAACACAACAGAGTATTTATGACTTGCGCTCTATACTGAAAGAATTTTGCTTTATAAATTCAATGAAACAATTTCATTAGATTTTTTCATTAATCCAATGACAGTTTCACAAATGCAATTTCATTAATAATCTGAAAGGATTTCGTTGGTTCAATTTTAATATAACTTTTCATAAAAATGCAACCAACGAAATTCTTTCACAGTATTAATTAAAATTTCATTGTATTTATAAAAATGTCACTGGATTAATGAAAAAATCTAATTGGTTTTTTGAAGTCTTGATATGTCGAATAGTGGCTTCGCTATAGAGCGATTTGCTGTCTAGCCAAAAATTGTAACTCCGCGAAGCCACTATTCGACATACCCAGAGATGAAAATCCCTAAGACCTGCCATGCACACAATCTGTACTCTGTAGTACCATTTTCATGGACATTAGTTCCATTTTTTTCATGGACATGATATCTTTTTCAGCATAAAAATTACGTCTAGGATATTATTTCCTTTCGGCGTTATTGCATGCTACCATTTTTAAGTCTAAGGAAGTTATTCTCACAATTTTTAAGATCTCCGTATGCCTGTATGCATGTGTGTGTTTGTGGTGCCTGTGTGTTAGTATGTAAACCACTCATATCCTTTGAACGCTTAAATGATGGTAACATAACTTACGAAGATTTTATCTTTCACCTTTCTGTTTTGGGCGATTTTCAGAATTTTACCGTTAAATAAAATAAAATTAAGAAAAATTTGAAAAATAACTACAAACCGCTGATACTATAACAGATGCTTTGTCTTGATCAGACGTTATTATTGGTGCGGACTACGTTGCAAGATTCCATTACATACAAAGTTGCATGACGTCATCGAATATACAGCACAGATCCCACAATGAATCGTAAACTCGTTGTAGGTACATCTTTTATATAAATATGCCCCACAATTTTTTGTCGGACACTTTTAAGTATCTTATTGTCCACCAATATTAATGAACAGGGCTCGGACTTTCATGCAAATGCTGTATTTTGTGGTGATAGATAAAGACGCATTGAATAAATATCTATGCGAAACGTCAAATTTTAAGTAGTTTGGCATCAATTTGTAGTTGCATATGTTTGCATATTTTGGTGGTAAGTGCATATTTTGGCAATAAATGCATATTTTTGGAGTTATAAACATTTTTTGAATGCATATTTTTAAATTTTTTAAAAAATATTAATAGGCCGATTATACATGGCAAAGGAGCCTCAGTTGGGTTGTCAGTTGCTGACAATAATACTACTGATGGCAACTGGCAACTGAGAGCTATCAATTTCAGTTGCTATTTAGTGCATTTCTCCCAACCATTAATTTTCAGTTACCGACTGGCAACTCAACTAAAGTTCGGTTGCATTAAATAATAAAAAAATATATATTTTCATATTATTTTAGTATTGGTACTTTGTTCGTAGGTAAATGCATATTCTTGCGCATATTTTTCGTGTTTGGGTGCATTTGTTAAGCGCTTAAAATCAATTTTTAGTTGCATGAAAGTCCGAGCCCTGTTCATGAAATAAATATGGCTTAGATATTTTACTCTAGATATGCACTATATATTTTTTTACCTAAAAAACAGGTTACATACAAACTCGGTTACGGATCAAGTGGTCGAATTTCGACCACTAGTATATATTAAATCACTGACAAACATAAAATTGTTAGCCCTTACCGAATTCGACTGTGTCATGATGTTGCTTTTACCATTTTCGCTATAAACACATCGCACATTCATTCATATGCCTGTACACGTTGTATGATGTGTGATCTTAGTATCAAAAATTCTATGAACTTTTGTTAAAACATTGACGCACTGTACTCTCCCCTTCATTTAATAATCAGATGAAAACAAAATCTTTTTTCAAAAATGTTTTTTGTGTTTACCTCCAAGATGACAAATATTTATCGCTTGTTCCAAACAGCAAGTTGAATTTAAGATTTGCCTAACATTTTAAATTCCATATAAGAGTACATACTTATTAACAAATTTTATTACCCTAAGCCAAGACGCATTTAAAAGATAATATCAGTGGCGACTTTAAGCATATAAAAAAATCTGAGCAAAAATTGTGTGCGTGTACAACTTTTTTTTTGTATGGAGTTTGACAGGTATGCGGCACAAACAAAACGAACAAAAAATAATCAGCTGCCTTGGTAACGCCACCTGGTTATGAAATTCAAGTCGCATTTCCCCAAACATTTGAATAATCTAAAATATTGAAAAAAGTTAAGCTATAGACAGCTTACTTTCATTATTTTCAAGTTAATTTTAATAATTGAGTTATAACTTTGGTTAATTTTAATATTCATATGAGCATTTCCACAGGAAAGTCCAGTTTTTGTCGTCAAGCTATTAAGACATCAATAATCATATAGTTCGATTTTTCCTTAACTTTCACTTAATGTACGGCTTACACAAATATATAAAAGAGTAAAAAACTTACCTTTTCGTCGAAAAACAAATTTAGTTTATATCCTATTAATTACATTTTTTTAATTAACTCTGATGCTCGAGATCCAGCTTTAAGAAGAAAGTATGAAAAACGCGATTTTTATCAATTGAGTTCCCTCACTTAACTTTGAATAAAATTATAAGTAATGAAATATGTATATCTTGTTTTGCTTGGAACATATTTAGCTAACTGCATATGGAAAACTAACGGAATTTGTATTACCCAACTACGTTTTATTTTTATTTTTTTATTTAATTTTTTTTTAAATAAAAATGTGTCAAAAAATTTTTTTTGTACAACTTGCACGTCATCTCTGAGACTACTGAGCAGATTAAAAATTTGTACGAATTTTGGATTTTTTTATTTAGCTGAATGAATAGAACAAACCGTTCTCCCTTTATGTCGTGCAACTGCTTATTTTTTTAACATAGAAAAGAACTTACCGTTACTCCAGCTTAGATCCTTGTATTCTTGTGTTATTTACCCCCTTAAATGATCAAATTTCATGATTTAACAATATATTTGAAAAAATTATGAACGGACACAGATATTGTAATAAAATTTTGATCTCGTATAGACAACATAGTGTACTAATAGCTAGAAAAAGAATATTTACCACTTTTGCTATTTAAATACCGAAATTCCTAGAACGGGGAAAATGTGTTCCAAAAAATAATTTTTTTTTACAAAAATGGTTGCTTTGTCGTTATATATGGTATTATATTTAAATAACTTTCGGTATAGTTGGGCAACACCTATGGCCTTAGATTTATAGTTTTGTGGCAATCGGTGCTTTGTACTCTGAGGAATTTTTAAGGAAACTATGAATTTTCTTTCAAAGTTGATAAATTTTGGATATGGCTGGAGGTAGAACCATTACCTCCTTTGACTTTGACCTTTAACACGATATTTCGGCAGTAATTTTTTTTTGTATGTTGCAAAGGAAATTTATTTGATATGGCCGAAAAAAACAAATATCACTTTTTTGGGAAAAACCCCAAAAGTCTAGCATTGGTTGGAAACCTATTTTTGTAGGCATTAACAAGAAGTGCTTAGCATGCTGGCTTTATGATATTTAAAAAGAAATATTTATGATAAAAGAGTTGGAAGGATATGATAATGATCGAGTATGTACATTGTACATGTGTATTTATCTAAAGCATTTGTCCGCAGCCACAACAAATAGAAAGAAGAATAGAAACTGTAAATGAAAGAAGCTCGATGGTCTTACATTTATTTAATTTGTAATAATATTTAGTTAGTCAGTCGTTGTCGTTAGACGTCTTTATATTGAAAGAAACATTAAAAGATTTACCATGACAAAAATCACCTGTACAAAAAGAAGCAAAACAAAAGACCCCAAATCCTCTTAAACATACAAATAGAATGGGGCTGATTTTAAAACAATTGTGACAGCACGTTCGGCTTTCCCATCTTTGTGTTCAATCAATGTGTAACTATCGCGCTAAAACAAACAATAAACAACCATTGTTTAAGATTTTACACATACAAACTCATATCCATACATACATACGTATAAATATACGTAAATCTGTACAAATAGAAGCAAATAAACACAATCAACTACAGCTCCACATAATTCAACTCCAAATAATACAACGCGCAACACAAAAGAAACTAATCATCAACAATCAGCGTGAACTTGTTGATTCTTTGTGGCAAGCATGACCAAAATTTGTTCATTCTACACGTTCAATTCAACAACAATAACTACTGCTTCTACTTAGGAAATACACACACACACCCATCCATACATCCATTATTGTAAAAGACACCTATCCCTCAAAATATATTTATGCAGTATATGCCGCAAGATTTTTATTTGATATTATTATTTCCAAGTAAATTGACTTTTAATCCAAAGTGGTTTTAAATAGGCTAAAGTTCAAAACAGTTTATTTAGAAAGCATATGGCACGACACAATATTGTAAGAAACAAGTGCAAAATTGAAGTTAATTTATTCCAACACACACTGCAGAACATGGTGTTAGGTCAGCAGTATTTATTTATAAATATCATAAATGAAAATCAAATACTATACTTAAATATTTATTCAAACTCCAAAAGCCCTCCAAATGAGCGATAATCTTAAATGAACATGTGTCAAATGCAGATTTTACCTCATATTTTCTTCGTTCTTTTGTTATATCACTACCACTCAGCCACAGGGGTAGTGATGCTAGCCTGTCAGTCCAGAGGTCGTGGGTTCGACTCCCGCCATAGTCCCTGGGTGTTTCGCAGACAAACTAATCGCTTCGCGGGTTGTGTTTGTTTAAAAAATTAAAAAAATATATATAGAAGCGGTGTATATTTGTAGGTTTGTCATTCCGATTTCTACAGTATTCATGTGCAAGCGTTCACCTCAGTGAACAAACAGTACAAATACCCAACCCTGGTGACATCAACAATAACCCCAAAAACTGCAGCCAACTTTGAGAGAAACTACATCACCATCTAAAAAATATATCTCATCACCATCTTAAAGTCAGTATCAATCGTTTATCAACCCGATCGTGAAGTCGCGGAAAAAAAGGTTACAAAACAAACATATCGACCAATTAAAAGTCAAATAAACAAGCAAACTAAGAATTCAAACCTTAATAATAATTGCTCGTATACTAAAAGTGCAGTGTAATTAATATCGGTATATATATATATATATATGTATATAAACGCATATTTATACAAATGCTTACCATATGAGTTTAAACTAAAATCGGATTTGTACGAACTATAAAATAACAAATTGTTTTACATACATATATATCCCTATATGAAACTCTAAAGAAATACCTTGTAAAGAATATATTTATCTTGAACTACATGAACAATTATAATTGCCTATTTACCTACCCTAAAACCGAAAGTTTATAATTTATATATAGATATTTGTATACAATATATCTTGTTTTACACTAAGTTCAATAAACATATAAGGTTTATAACGTTTACGAAAAGAAAAAGTTATCTTTTATTTACTAGGTTTCATGCTTAAGGCAATAAATATAGCCATCACTTCTAGCCCGTTTAAATAGCAAGTCTTCAAAGTATATATGTTCTGGATCCTTATAGATAGGGAAATCGAAATAACGCTGTCCGTCTGTCTGCCTGTTCAAAGATGAAACGCTGTTCGTGAAGGCCATAGATAATATGCGGTCTAAAACTATGTCACAGTTTGCCGGAATATATTTGAAGGGTTATGCTAATGAAAATCCACAAAATCATTTCAGGAATTACTTTGATATAGCCAAATATGTAAAATTTTTTTCTCATGTTTCCTTACGTTTTTTTTGTGACGGGAATCACTAAAATGAAAAAAGTAGTTGAGACGAAAAAAATGCCAAAATGGGGAAAAATGGCTAAAACTGAAAGAAGTTTTAATAGAAAAAACAGCCAATCCGAAAAAGTCACCACAAGGGAAAGAAGTCGTCGTTCAAAATTTTAACCTTCTAACTCTTCACTGTAACGGTCGATCTTTGTTAGCCCTTGAAAAATAACAAAAACTGCGATTAAACAACGATTTTGCAGGTTAAAATATTTGTTATAAAAAATGTAGTAAATAACTAATTCATTGGACCAACTATTCCCATTCGTAGTAAATTATTTGAAGCAGCAAAACCATTAAGCTGAAAACGAATAAGCTTATTCATCTAATTACCCTAATGTTTTTTATACACAAATTACTTTATATAATGTCGCTGCTAAATCAGCATTGCTGATAAGGTCATGCCAGCAGCAACTGTAATAGTAAATACAAGTTCACAACATAATTATTATATAATAAAATCCTTGCAAGGATATAAAACTGTAACACGCACCAAATAACATATTTTAATAATTCTCCGCACACTAGAAAACAGTGGGAGATAAGGAAATGTAAGAATATGTTTCTTTCTTTTTTCTTTGGACATCTCTTGTCGTTATTCCAAAAATATATATTTATCATTAATGAAAACAACTACAAAAAGATCTTAATCTTTTGAATACAATCCAGGAAAAGCAAAAAAAAAATAAATGGAAAATAACAAAACAACACATACCAAAAAGAAAGAAAAAGTTTATAATATTTTTTCTTATTATTATTGTGTGTCAAATGTATGGAATTATGTACAGTGTGTCAAGAGAGTTTTTAGCAAAACATCTTTAAACTGAAGATTTTGAATTTCAAGACCGGTAGGTAGATGGCAACGCCTGCAATGAATGAGTTGCTATAAATTTAAATATTTTCTTTGTTGCATAGGTTATACTTTTCATATATTTTATATATGTTTACACTTTTTTTCATATATATTTTTTTAATTTCTGTCCCTTTTTATTCACTTGGCACTCGAATTTCCAAAAATACATTTTGAGTGGATCTATACAATGGGTGACAAAACTGCTTACTGAATTTAGAGTCTCTAGTTTTAGTCGGTTGGGCTGCCTCACGATGATTCAGTCAGTGGATAATGTTACTGCAGAATAGGTGCGCAGGTATGGGTACTCCCCATACAAAATATAAAGCTATAATAACAAAAGAGTTTAAACTTTTTATGAACTACCTTTAAGACATTATGCGAAGTCAGGTAAAAACCTGAAAGAGTAATAAATGGACAAGGAGTACTTCCCTTGCTAAGTAATTAACAATTATCTACTGTATTGAAAGTTATACAAGTAATAGTATTTAAACTTGACTAAATTTGAAGACAAGTTGCGGAAACAGGCAAAAAAATAACGGAATACTTGCGGGTGAAGCGTTATTCTCTACACAAAGAAATTGACAATTATCTGCTATCCGGAAAGCTATAAGAGGAATAATCTTCGAATTTGGTATGAGTAGATTTGAAGATAAGATGCGAAGTCAGACATAAAACAAACCGAATAGGAGTGAGAAAAGAGCATTTCCCATCCAAAATAATTATTAGTTATCTTTTATCTGGAAAGCTAAGATATATAATAATAAGAATCTTTGATATGAGGCAATATGAAATCGAGGCGGAGAGCTTTAATAGTGAGAATGTTGTAACGTGGAACGAAGTAATTTTACAGCAAAGTGAGTAGTCAAAATAAACACAACGCAAAAAGAGCGGGGAGAGGGGCACTCCCTACAAAGTAATTCTGAATTATATTTTAGCTGTATAACTAGAATAGTGGGAGACTTTGACTTTAGTATGATCTCTTTTTAGGGTAAATATCGTACTTAATTAATTACCTGGAGAACTATAATAATGGGAGCCCTAAAAATTTTATGCGAATAACTTTAAAAATAAACCTGCTTAAAGGTTAAAAATAAAATTATATAGATTAAAAAACTAGGAAAAACGATGTCACTACACACTAAAAATTATAAGATAATTAAATTGATTTGCCTTAACTGCGATGTACATATGTATGTGTGTGAGTACCTACCTATCTATTTCACTTTTGTCTATTATTCAAGTTATTATTATTAATTATTTATTTAAGTAGAAGAAACGCAATCATATATATATGTTAAGAATATTTGGTGGAAGATAGATATGCTCTAAGATTTCAAGTAAAATTTTTTGCATCTTTTCATATACAAAGATTTATCCAAAAAGCGTGGAGTGTATTTTGAGTATATAAATGTAGTATTAATTTAGTTGACGGAGCCGTTTCACATTTTTTGGATAAATCATTTTCAAAGAAAGTATATTTGTGTGGCACGGATAATTTTTCTATGAACCATAAAAAAACTATTCGCATCCTTGGCTATAATAGTTCTTTCAAAATATAAGAATTAATAAATTCAGAAAAGTGCGACTTTTACCTGCAGACGAAGGGACCCCCATGAATACATATGTATGTATGTCCCTTTTTTCATTTTGGCGATTTTGTTTGTTTTTGAGGACATTTTAATTTTAGTGTGGTTTTTCTTTTATTATTTTTTGTTTTGACGAGTTTTTTTTTCGTTTTTGGCAACTTTTTTGTTTTTGCTTTTTTTTCGTTTTAACGCTTTTTTAATTTTAGCGATTTTTTCTAATTTGTTTTTTGGTTTTTAGAATTTTTTTTTAATTCTGACGATTTTTTTGTTTGTTTTAGTTTCAGCGATATTTTGTAGTTTTAGCGATATTTTTAGTTTTAGCGATTCTTTCGTTTTGGATTTTTGTCCTTTTTTTACTTTCGACGTTTTTTTTAAATTTTCGGGTTATTGTGCTGGCTATTTTTTACCTTTGTCGTTTTTGGTTTTTGACAACTTTTTCGTTTTGGTGCTTTTTTTATTTTAGCGATTTCTTTCGCTTTGGATAATTTTTAACTTCTTTTAAAATTTTAATTTTTTGGGTTTTTGTTTTTTATTTTTGGCGATTTTTTTCGTTGTGGTCCTTTTTTCGTTTCAGCGCTTTTTTCATGTAGAAATTTTTTTGTTTTGGATATTTTCTCATTTTTCGGCTTTTTTAATTATAGCGCTTTTTTGTGTTTTTTCGTTTCGACGATTTACTCTTCGGTTTATTCGTTGCATTACTTGCAGGGCTACCTTTTAATTATTAGTTAATTTCAAAAATTTCATTACCTGATAGAATACCCTTGAATTTTTAGCTTTTTTTGTATTTATTAATATTGCCTTTAAAATGCTGCACTAGGTATGAAAATTTCAAGAGCATGCCTCCTACAGTTTTCAAGATACAACTAATTGTGGAAATTACATGGTCTAAATTACATTAATTCATAGAATACCTTTAATTTTTATTTAATTTAAATTTCAGTATATATTGGTATAGTCGTGTATGTCGTGTCTGTAGATCAAGTTTCCTTATATTACATAAATATTTCAACATGTTTTGTTGCTCGCCTTATAACACCCTTTAACTTTCATAAATTTTTAGTATTTTTTATATATTCTGTGCAAATTTGAGGTACGTACTTCTTCGGCTCTCGAGAAAGAAGCCTGTGATAGACAGCCAGACAGACGGCAGGATGGACAGCGGGCGAAAATAATAGGGTTCCTTTTCACCTTTGATGTGCAGAATCCAAAAAAAGCTGCTGTTTCATCTTTTCCAAAGATTTTCTCAACATCCTGTAGATAAGCGTTTGTATATTCGTACAGAAACATAATTACAGCATGAATACAGAAATAATACTCGCTCGCACCCACCCATCATCATTCATCTATTGACAATTTGCAGTAGCTGCCAGATTCTTTTGCTGCTTCTTGTTTTATTTCTTTTCGAGATTTAAAATTAGCATGACAGGAAATTGTGATATATGTATGTATAGATGTATATAAATGTATGTGTTTATAATTTTTTTGTTTGTATAATTTTTGTAAAATTTTTTTATGATAAATAGATTTGAATATATTCGAATCCAGTAATGAGTGAGTGAGTTTGGTGTTGATGTTGTTGCTGCTGTTGATGTTGTTGCTGTAGCAGTTGCAATTTTAGT
Organism: Panzeria rudis; assembly: GCA_956483635.1. Classification (NCBI taxonomy): domain Eukaryota; kingdom Metazoa; phylum Arthropoda; class Insecta; order Diptera; family Tachinidae; genus Panzeria; species Panzeria rudis. Next base: position 587,249 of record OY101452.1, read on the forward strand.
TTATATGCATACATGTCTATCGATTAAAATGAACTTTATTTTTTGATAATTTTGAGGCAACAGAAAAGAACACCGTTTTGTTTGTTCTATATTGACAACATATTAAACCATTGCTATTTTATTTTGCAACTAGCGACACCCGGTGTGGTTCGCAACACTCATTGTTTTGTAGATACACTCATAGAAAAATGTTTCATCGCATTGATGATGCGATGACAAATGTTATCATAAAAACGAGAACAGACATCAATCTGATGACCGTAGAATTTTGTCATAGTTTAATTTTTATCAATGCTGTGACTAGAATGATATCAATATGATGGCACTTATTATGTATTTATTAATGTGTAAAATATGTTTAAAATAAATAAGTAAACAATGTTGTAATAAGGGCTCGGACTTGATTTTAAGCGCTTAACAAATGCACCTAAAAATGAAAAATATGCGCAAAAATATGCATTTACCTACGAACAAAGTAGCAAAAGTATAATAATATAAAAATATATTTTTTTAATTTATTATTATTATTATTATTAAAGAACAAAACATAAAACAACCATAATTCGATTTATTATTTAATGCAACCGAACTTTAGTTGAGTTGCCAGTCGCTAACTGAAAATTAATGGTCGCCAGAAAGGGACTAAATAGCAACTGAAATTGATAGCTCTCAGTTGCCAGTTGCCATCAGTAGTACCATTTTCAGCAACTGACAAACCCAACTGAGGTTCGGTTGCCATGCATAATCGGCCTATTAATATTTTTAAAAAATTGAGAAATATGCATTTAAAAAATGTTTATAACTACAAAAATATGCATTTATTGCCAAAATATATGTAATTTGTATTTTAATACAAATGTTATTGTTTTAATTTTGTGCTTAAGCGAATTTGCTAAAGGTTAAAAAACTTGACATTGCACTGACGTACTTTCGTCATCATTATTATCACAGAGCTAATAATGAAATATGCAAGTCTTTTTAAAAACTAAACCAATACACCATACGTACACAGACAAAACAATGAAGAAAACGATACTATGATACCTTTTCATCATATTGATAGCACTTACCCCCACACTTACCCCACACAAACCTCAGTTATGTTAATTTTAACTTCAAGTTCATTAATTATCAGTTTGCCTAAACTTAAAATTTAACTGAAAGTTAAAAATTTTCGTTAAAAATAAAAAAATTCAGTTAGCTTCTGTCATCAACTTTTGGGATTGCCTGAAATAAACTATTTTTGAGAAATGCACAAAAAAGTGCTGCATTCGCAGAAGAAGGTTTGCATTTGTTATTATTCTTGAAAATTCATGTTTAATATTTTCAAAATAACAAACAATAATATATTTTCAAATGTCAATAATTTCTTCAGTTAAGGACTTAAACTCAAAAAAGGTCCCAGTTCAATTTCATTGACATTTAATAGGTAAATCAGCTTTGTGTTAATGAAATTTTATCAATCAATATTTAAACTTTGAGTTTAATGTTAACTGCAAGTTAATATTTTTATTGTTAACGGTCATCATATGTTAACAGTATTTATTGAATTCTCAATGCTTACTTGGCATCAATATGTATTCATAAGCTCTATTTTATACGGCTGTTATTCTCGAATATAATTTTACTTTAAGTATTGTCTATAGCAAGATTAAATATGGTAATTTCCACAATAAATTCCACTTTTTGGTCACGTGCGACATCAAGCAATTAAGCTTGTATTTCAGAAACATATTCTTTTACTTGATGTAGACAATGTACACAAATATATAAAGTAGTAAAAAAACGTATGATATCTTTGAAAAGAAAACAAGCATAATTGCTTGGGGACGCACGTGACATAAACTGGACTTTCCTGTGGAAATGCCCATCTCTAACAAGGAATGAAATAAGCAAACTGTGTCAACTATTTACTTATGCAGAAAACTATGCCGAAGTGATTTATATGGTTCCCTACAGCGTTATTTCAAAATTTAACTGAATAATAAACTGGAATATTGAAAACATGTAGTGCGAAGTTTCTAACATGCATTTTCTGTCATGTAAACAAATGTCATGTAAATAAATATTTAAGCGGTATTTGGCTCTGAAGAGTCCACAACACTGCCCATATGTCCCTTCATATAACTACAGGCATGAAAACACTCTCATTTCTTATATAGTCCGCTCAAGTTAGACATGCAAGTTCTCATTATAAATGCATTGTGAAAACTCCCCATCGATCCACCATTTGAAAAAAAAAATTATTCTAGGCCAAAGTTCACAAAAATGGGGATTTGCATGAGTTTTATCATAAAAAAGTATTTCAGGCAAAATTTTAGATCATGGAATCATCTATAAAAATTGTTCACACTCTTTTTCCTAAGAGTCAACGTTTCTGAGATATAACAACTGTAAGAGCCTATCAATGATATTGAAATGTCGATTTTCATTAATTTTTGTTTAAAAAACTATTTATAAATATCTATTTATTTATTTATTTATTTCAGTCTATGGATAAAAAATCCTTACAGACTAAGATAACACAAATACCTATAAATATCTAAATTAACAATGATTAACAATAATTAACCGACTTCAAAAAAAGGAGAAAGGTTATCAATTCGTCATGTATATTTTTTTATTTATGTTCCCTCAAAACTCCGCCATTTATGAACCGATTTCGATTAACTTTAACTACTTCTACTTATCCGATTCTTATAATATTTCGCACACACAATTAGTTCTCGTAAAAATAAATGATGATAAAACATGGGGGCGGTGCCGTGCCTATTTTGTATTCGATTTTTTTGCAAGAATTATTTTACTATATTAAGACAGCTATTTTATTACACTAAATAGTAAAAGTTTGAACTCAGATTTCTCAGTGCCGAATTCGATAAAAGATTGAGAAACTTTTTGTAAATTGAAATTAATCTCATTGAGCTTAACAAAGGGACGTGTTAAAGTACCATTATGTGCATAATTAGTCCTATGAAAGGGTACATCAAATAGCTTAGGTATATAAAACGGTACCATATAAAGCAAATATGTGCAATCAATAGAACCATTGATAACATCATATACAAATAGTGTCGATTCAACTATTCTACACGGTTCTAGAGTACGTAAGCCTATGAACAGGCATTTGTACTCATACGGAACGGAAAATAAGTAAGGTAGAGAGCGTGAAGCAAATTTACTAAAAATGTGTTGAAGTCTTTCAACATGAGAAATCAGATTAGAGACGTGAGGACTCCAAATAACAGAAGCATATGCTAGGTTAGATCTTACAAACGAAGTATAGATATGCTGGAGTGTGTACGGGCCAACAAATTCAGAGCAACTTTTTTTTTTTAATCAATCATTTTATAAGCCTGGACTAGTATAAATTCAACATGAGATGCAAAAGACAAAGAGCTGTAAAATATCACCCCTTAGTCCAACTTTGAATTTGACGTGTTCAAATTTATACCATTAATATTAAAGACAACCACAGTGGGAGTCAGAGACCTGTGAAAGGAGACATGTACACATTTACTAATGTTTAGACTCAGACTATTAAGTATAGCAAATATATGGTCTAAAAACGGATCTACAAACAAATTTGTTAATATAGACAAAAATATCTCAACAATTTCATTGAAAAAAACGTGTTTTTTTAATGAACAAATTGTTTAAATCTGTTAAACAATTTGTCTAAAAATATTTACAAACTGTAAACAAAAAAAAATACTAAATCAAACAAAAAGATTTACTGGATTTTTCTGAAAAATATCAAGCAATATATTTGTCTGAAATTATAAAACAATTAGTTTAAAAATACTAACAAATATTAAACAAAATAGTTTACTTACATGCCTATTCACAAAAAGTATTGTGACTGAAAAATAGTCATAACTCTAACATTATGACTAAAGACTAAAATTTCCGATTCTCAAAATAAATTTCTTATAATTTAAATAGTAAAAGTAGAGACCTTGTAGGTAGACAATCATAATAGTTGTGATTGGCAAAGAAAAGCTTCAACTGCTTATCACCTGTACGTTTTCTATGATATATGAAAATATTTTGCATGGCGCTTCCTAACTTTGCTGGGAATTTATCCCGTATTTTGGAATCTGTGGCAAAAAAAGGAAAACACATTAAAAATCGTGTTAAAAGCTGAGGTCCAACAAGCTTATATAAGTTTGATAATATAATTTTTATTAATGATGGTAGTCCGTGATAATTTTTGCACAAAGAGCATTTTTTTAACATTCGTGATATAGGTGATTTTAAAAGTTTTTGGGCCTTTCGACAGTTTTAGGGATTTTTAATAGATTTTATCTTCTCAATGTTAGTAACTGTTTGCGAATTTTCATAATTTTCTGAAATTTAGAGAGTATCACTATTGCAGTTGTGCAGATATAAAAAAATTAAAAACTATTTTGTATGGCGGTTAATGTTTTCCCCACATAGTTAACAAAATTAAATTGAAATATCCGATTGTCGGTGAGACATTTCCGAAATTTCGTAACGATTGTTCTTACAAAAAAAAAAACACACACACACAAACACGCGTTGATTTTTATGTCAAATAAATATGATTGTCTGTATGTGTGTATATATATAAAATTACGGGGACGGTCCCTAAAGGGAATGAACTTAAAAATATCTTGAAACACAATAGGCTTTTATTCTAAAACAAACACACCCGCGAAGTGATTGACTTGTCTGCGGAAAACACCCAGGATATTTGGGGGAATCAAAACCTCCACTTCTGGACCAATAGGTTAATATCGCTGCCAATTAGCCACGTCGATGAGATCCTCTTAGAAATCTAACGTTTAACGATGCGATGCACAGCGTAAAATAAATTATCCATGGCTGAAAGTGTAATCTGATCAGTACAAAATTTCACTGGACATAGCTGAGGAGTACTTCTATGGATCTTATTAAGATGAGCTTTTTATTATGCTCAAGAGCGGAGCTATGAATTCCTATAAATTTGCAACAACTGTGATTTTTTAGGGTTTCGTACACCGAAGGAACCCTATTGCTTTCGCTACGCTGTCCGTCCGTCCATTTGTCTGTCTGTCACAGACTTCTTTCTCGAGAACCGTAAGATGTACGGACATGAAATTTCCACACATTATGTGTTACTTTATTCGCTAAAACAATAAATACTAAAAATTTATGAAAATTAAAATGAAAGGGTATTCTAAAGTGAGCAACGGAACATGTTGAAATCCTAAAGTAATATGCAGACTCTTGATATATAGACACTTGACATTTTCAAAGTTGGTGTATTATTATAATGACTACACCAATAAATACTGAAACTTAAATAAATTTAAAATTAACGGGTATTCTATGAGTTAGTGAAAAGTTGAGGGGTAGATTACAGAATACAAGGAACAAAATTAAAAATAGAAAAAAAAAAAGTTGTAACGAAAAAAATCACCAAAATACTAAAAAACTAAAAAATCGCTAAAAAAATCGCTAAAAACGAAAAATAGCCAAAACGAAAATATATAAAATTAAAAATTGCCAAAATGAAAAAAGCGCTAAAACGAAAAAAACGCCTAATCGAAAAAATTCCCCAGAAACGAAAATATACGCTATAACTAAAATGTCCTCAATACAAACAAAAATTTCCAAACCGAGACAGATTTTCTTCCATACGATACTTAATATTAATAGTTAATATTACTAACACGTATACTTAATAATTATTATACTGTTAATAACATTAATTATACCTATGAAGAATATATCAAATTGAAAACCAAGTAAAGCGAATTCAGTTCGGTAAGGGCCCAGTGCAGAAAGAAAACGATAAATTGAATTAAATTTTTTTCTAAAATCTAGTCTATGCATATAGTATTTTAGGCACATTTACAATAATTGTATCATCCTTAAGAAGAAAATTTTTATAGAGAAAAAAATGATGGTGCTTCTTAGAGAAATTTTTTAAGTTTAGTTTTGCATGAAAAAAAGTAATATTCATATAAAGAAATTAATGACTTAAAGATAGTTTTATTCCACATCTTTTGGTGGTTTATGTATTCAAAGCGGACAAGCCGTTCTTGAATAATGGTGGAATATACTGATACAAAAACGGATTTTGAATTTATCGCATTAAACTTGGTATATTTTGTATATTATTATTTAAAAGAGATTTTATCTGCAGACCAGTGTAAATACATATTTTCTTTATTATTCGAAAGTCATTATACAAAATTGATCATAATTGTTTTTTTATTTTCTTTTTTCAGGTAAGTGTTTTGAATGCTACAAACCAAAAAAATTATTCCGATTGATACCTAAAACAAGTAAGTTTTTTCTTTCCAAAATATATCTACTGCTGGAATACAAAAAAGTCTTAGTAATTTATTTATTAAGTTGATTGTAAAAATTATATATATATATATATATATATATATATATATATATATATATATATATATATATATATATATATATATATATATATATATATATATATATATATATATATATATATATATATATATATATATATATATATATATATATATATATATATATATATATATATATATATATATATATATATATATATATATATATATATATATATATATATATATATATATATATATATATATATTTTAAAGAGCAGTAACACAATCAGGCAATTAATGCCTACCAGTCAGTTAATTAATTGATGTGTTACCTTCTTTGGGAAAGGGATAGTGTAGAGAGAACAGGTGGTGAAGTGGGAGAGAGATAGAAAGCTTAATTCATTTACAACCCTGCTATTGCGCGCTTTTTGTATAGCAGTATTGCAAGGCCCTCTGGTGACAAGTAGAGGCATTGAGTTGTTTAAGCTGTGTAGCCATTTTATTAGTTCTTTTACTTCACCGACGGTTCTGCAATACCGACGAAGGAGGATGCTATGAAGTGCATTAGGATATGTTAGCATTAATCGCTGCCGGTACTGCCAAAGTGGTCAGTGCTATGCTCTCATCACTTTGATAGTCCAACAACAACTATTCTTGAACTCAAGACCTCTGGGTTTGTAGTCAAACACGCTAACTATTAACGCTAATTATTAATTATTTGTTGCACTATACAACAAAATAAACTTGTTCGAAAATGACACAAATCTAATGACTGTTTCTGATAGAGCACAAAAAGCAAAATATACGTGTAACGGCGTTTTTGAAGTTTACATCTGGGGTGCATATTAACGGGGAGTTAATTTTCGTGAATTTTTAGTATATGTGAAAATTGCAGGTCTGCACCTCCTACGGTTTGGAGACAAAAGCACGAGGTTAGCGAATATATTAGTTGCCTTTCTTTTCTAGTGGATTTGTACATCGTTAGAGCAGCGAGGCTACATACGAAATCTCAAGTCTCTTAAACGTTTTGGCTGGGCGAATATGAATCAATCAGTCAGTCAGCAAAGTTACCGTTTTTTATATTCATATACTAAATTTGTAACATCCCAAACTACGGGTGAGAAAAAGAAGGGTTTTAATCAATTTCATGCTGCAAATTGTTGAATTGAATTCTCTTCTTTTGTTGTTTTTGTCAATTTCATTTAATTTGTCGTTTAACCATGAAATCATCTGGCATCATATAGGATGCATATTGTTGTTAATAGCCGTATTATAAATTTTATTACTACAAGTGTAAATGTGTGTTCTTTGAAGGATTATAACAAGCACACATACTACAAATACACCCATACACCCACACATACACCCATATATTTAACAATTGATGGAAAACGGTATAAAATGTTAAACAAGCGAAATAATATAGTTGAATTTATTTGATTTCACGGTATGTTGGGTGTAAATGAATTAATAATTTTTTTCCTTCTTTTTCCTATTTACGAACATTTTACATGGGTTTGAGTTCTGTTTGTTTGTTGTTGTTGTTTTGTTGTTGTTTTTGTGTGGAAAATTCAACATTGTTTGACTCTTAATAAACAATAATAACAATAATGAATTCATTCATTATATTCCGGGCAACCAATAACGTTCGTTAACAATCATTTTTGTTGTGCCTTAACAAATGCTCCACCCACAAATGCTCCGAGTTGCAAATATATGTGGATGATTGTTGCAGTTGAAAATACTATGGAAAATTAATATTTATTTAGTGTTTTATGCTCTCCAGAGTGTTCTGCTCAGTAGTTCGATGCGCTAGTACGTATAAGAAAGATATGCAAGAAATTATTTAATTTTGTTGATAAAACTTGAGATTTTTTTTTTACTTTTTGTACTATATTGATTAGAAAGTTGTTTTTAAATCCCTTAAAAAAATTTTATTTTCTATGAAAAAAATTAAAAATGTATAAATAAAAATAATTTATACATATATTGTTCATGTAATATATGAAAATTTTAATCATTAACTTAACTCTAAGTAAAATTTTATAATTTTTACTTCTCAAGTTAAGCGCTTAAGAAAACTGATTACATTAGATGAACTCACAGCAAATGTCTAAAGTTTTTTAAATATATTTTTCCCCTTAAATTAATTGTGATAATGTGGGTTATAGAAATTGTCCGCTTAAAATTCAGTTTATGGCTATAAGAGATTCTGCCAAAAATCTTGTTGCAGTTAAAGTTCTATTACACTATGCAACAAAATGAACTTTTGTCATGACCTTTGATTACCACTATATTGCTTTGATGTGTTATGGTCCCTATGTAGTCGAAATTTAAAATTCTTTTTACACGTTTTTAAAATTTTTTTTTTTGTAAAACTTTCGATTTTTTAAGAGACTGTTACATCGATTTCAATATAACTTGGGAAGATTTACTCCAATTTAATTACAAAAAATATTAACAAACTCGGAATAAAATAACCTATAATCCGTTCTAGAACTTTTTTATATAGTGAATGGTTTCGGAATTATTTATACAGCAATTTATGCAAAATTGGATCACTTTAATTATGTATTTAAAAATTCATAAAAAAATTAAAATGGTTAAAACCTACCATTTTTATTAACTGGTCATAAGGCCACATACATATACTACAAATAAAATAAGCTGTATTTCATGAAAATCGATGGATAAATATTGATTTTATTCACAATATAGTGAAGTCACCTAATTTTTCCAAAAATTGCGAAATTTTTACACTGTATAATAAAATAATTTTTTTAATAACAAGGCTCTAACGATAGATTCTGGCAGACGCCACCAAACAAATACAAACGTGTATCGGCGTTTTGAAAGTTTACATCTGAGATTCATTTTACGGGGAGTTAAATGTCCACTCTTCCATATGGTTATACAGACTTGGCGTATAATATCTTGTAGGGCTTAAGGTGAAGGTACATAGCATGCGTTAAATACGCTAATGCGATACAGACTTCTGTCAAAAAAGTTGAAATAGTGTGTTTCCATAAGGCAACATACAAAGCGAAGTTTGCGACGCGCGTAACTCGCAAAAAGTTGAACATTCTTCAACTTTCACGCGTCGTATACAAAATGACAGGTAGTGCTGCCAGATTCATATGCTAAAATATTTGTTTAATGGAAATAAATTATTATAAATAAATTTTTTTATTAAAAAATGGATGAAAACTGCATTAAATATATAAAGAAAAATAAAACTTAAAGGCAAGACAAAATATAGCCGGCAAAGGCTTGAAATTGTATAAGCAGAAGAGCATCAAAAGCGTGGTGTCTAACTTGCCGTTCTTAAAGCGTTAAAAGTTCGAAAAGTAAGAAAAGTGTTGCCGCGTAGCGCGTGGTATATACGTTTTAGGCATTAGATGTGTTCAATACTTTTGTGTTAAACAACACGAGGAACATTTTTGTTGAACAATTTAGCCCGTTATAGGACCGCTGAAGAGGAAATTTTTGCCCCCTTGTTTCTTTAGGGGCCAACACGACTTATAATGAGAATGTTCTAGAAAAATATTAATCATGATATTTTACATAAAAATGCTCAACACATAAAATATGTACTTTAAACGTAAAGTTTATAAGATATCCAATGCCCCTGGTCAGTATATTTATGTGCCAAACGGGGGGAAATTTAACTTCCCTTAAAATGAATTCCAGATGTAAACTTTCAAAACGCCGATACATGGATATATTTTTTGGTAGCCTGTATCAGAATCAGAATTTGTTGTACAGCGGAAGTAAATATTTGCAATTTTAGCACCAATCAAGTGATTTCACTTTATTATGAATAAAATCAATGTTTATCCCTAGATATTCATTACATAAAGCTTATTTTATTTGCAGTATTCGCGGCTTTATGAAATGCTAAGTTTTATTCATTTTTGAATTTTTTATAAATTTTTAAAAACGGAACATTTTTCTATTTTATATGTAGCATATACATATGGCTTTATGATCAAAGAATAGGAATGGTAACATTTTGCCATTTAAAATATTTTATAAATTAAAAAAAATATATTTTAGTGTCAAAGAAATTTAATTATTTTGGCTTGAGTTTGGTTTTAATTCAATTTTTCAATTAAATTATTTATTTATTTATTTAGAAATAAATGTGAAGCATGTATAGAAAGAAAAATTTTACTGCGCGGAGGGTTGAACGGACATATTTCAATAGCTGCCGCTATTCTCATCAGAGTTCTTTACCGCGTAGACTACTCGACCAAAGTCGGCGGCTTGCAGCCAAGAGCTGAATATCATCTACGTTTACTCAATTCACACTGTCGCTCTTAGAGCTGTGTTTCATTGGATAGTTATTGATATTCAGTTTTTTCTTTATGTCTTTTGTTAAGCTTCTTGTTATTTCTCTATTCTAGTATGAATTGCCATTGATAATTACTAGTGTGTGAATGTTTGTTTGTGCAGTTTATTTGAACATGTACATCCTTTTTCTTTTTAAATTTTAGCCGAACTGTATGAGTTTTAGCTTGAGTTCGGTTTTAGTTTAATTTTTCAATTAAATTATACTTAAAATGTGAAGCATGTAGACAAATATTTAAAAAAAATTTTCAATTTTGGTTCATAAACAAGTTCAAAAAAATAATATTAAATAAATAAAATTTATTTTATTATATTTTGAATTATTAAAAACTATTAAAGTAATAATATATAATAACGCATCCAATTTAGTGCTCGGTAGCCAAAGGGTGATAAAAGTAACGCTATTGTTTTCGCTACAGTAACCGTCAGTACGTCTGTCGCAGACTTCTAACTCGAGAGCCATAAAAGCTGCAACAAATAATAAAAATTTACGAAAGTTAAAAATTAAAGGGTGTGCTAAAATGAGCAATATAACATGTTAAAATTGTACTGTATATTCCGAAATTGTACTGATATTTTCACAGTTTGCGTATTACACAGTGCAACGAAGTCAAAAATAAAAAGGTTCTAACAACTGATTCCGATAATGGGACCAAACAAAAGATACACGTGTTTAAGAGGGAGTAAGAGTCCACCCACCTCTTTTGTATATTGTTATAGTGAACCGGCATAGGAAATATTGTAACCCCAGGTGTTTTGATGAAAGGTGTGTTTAACTTTTGTATGTAAAACACTACGAGGAATATTTTTTATGGGACTTGAACTCTTCAATACGTGGGTCTTTAAATAGCTTTGTTGAAAAATGGGCAAAAGCCCCCTTTGAACAGCAATATATCGGGCTAACTAGTCTAAGGGGCAATCAAATAAATCTGTGTTATAGTTTCTATCTATCTTTACCTATGCCCTTTACGGCGCGGTAGGAAGGTAGACATTTTATTTCGTAACAAAAAATAAGATGACACTAGTACAGTTATAAATTAGTTTTTGTTTTGATTTGATCTTTAACTGTTGTTGTTTGATTGAAATGTTTATATTATCGTGGTTGCTGTTGTGTGTGTTTAATATGTAGTAGGTATAAAATTTCGCAGCATACTTTAGGGATGCTTTTTTAATATTCAGACAATATACAATAAAAAACAACTTAAGGCCATACAATAAAAATAAGTCCTACAAAAATATTTGTTATGAGAGTCTGCTATACGTCTCTAAACCCCAACAAAGTTCCAAAATTCACTTGAACGCTAGAAATAAATTAGAACTTGAAATGTGTTCAAGGGCTAACTTCGTCATTATTCATAAAACATTTTAGCCCTCTACATCACCGTTTAAGAGAAATTTTTTCGCCCATTTTTTTAAGAACGAGACAAAAAATACCCATATAGCGAAGAGTTAGAGGGTTAAAATATTTAAAAAAAAAATTTCATGTACCGTTTCACATAAAAAAGCTGAATACACTTTATACCTAAATCATTGAAACAACAATAGTTTAGAACTTTTAATTTAATACTTGTATCATTCATTCACTGAGATACTTAACACAGAATAATGTTTGCAAGGTGTTTGAACCAATTGTTATGGTGTTTCATATGTTTTGTTAGACAGTGAAGCGTTTGTAAGAACAACCTCATTTGACTTGTGAGGAAACAAACGATTACCGGCGGAAATTTGTTAAACTTGTTGACATTTTAACAATAAGTCGGAGAAATTTTGGACACAGAGTTCTTTTAATTTAAAAATATTTTCAAGGATTATAACAAATTATTGTGATTGACATGAATAAGTTTACAACAAGAACTTTTCTTTTTCTTTTATATAAAGGCAATAAAATAACCACACCTGATCCATTTTACAAAGAAATATTTATGTATTTTATTTTCTTTTTTTTTATTGTGGGAAGAATAACCCTCCGTATAAAACTCGTGTTCATTTTATTATATATGTAATACTGTGGCTAGCCATTTCAACAAACTGCTACTCCTCGTACATACAAGTACAACGGCTATACATCAAATGAAACAATTTTTTTTTTGCTATAAAGAAGAATATGTTTTATCTCAAGTACGAATTCTGTTTTGGCATTTCAACCCTAAAAACAAAATCAAACTGTCTACAGTGATGGCAAAAAATGTGCTAAGACGGCTTTTCAAATATTCACTTCAAACATGTGTATTTTAAGATGAGATTTTCAAATTACAGTGTACAACATAAAAATAACTTCATTAAAGTGAGACTTTCACTCGCACACGAAGGGTTCCGTTCGAATACCCTTTATTCGTTTTGCGATTTTGGTTTTGTTTTTGAGGACTTTTTAATTTTAGTGTATTTTTTGGTTTTCACTTACATTTAAATTTTTTGCGGCTTTATAGCTTTTGTGCTTTTTTTCGTTTTTTCGTTTTAGCGTTTTTCGTCTTAGCGGTTTTCTCTTTAGCGATTTTTTTTTGTTTTGGGTTTTTTGTTTGATTTTGGTTTTTTAGTTTTAGCGTTTTTTTCGCTTTCCGAATATTTTTAGTTTTTTTTTGTTGTTTTTTAGTCTTAGCAATTTTAAAGTTTTGGTGCTTTTTTCGTTTTTGCGCTTTTTCATTTTGGCGTTTTTTTCATTTTGTTTATTTTTAATGGACTTCATAAAAAGGAGAAATTTTATCAATTCGCCATGTATTTGTATTTGTATGTATTGAAGGATGTTCTCTCTAAACTCCGCCATTTATAAACCGATTTCGATTTTTTCGTTATTAAAGGGACGCACTTCCAGATTGGCCCCGTTGAAAAGTGGGCAGGGTCACGCGCATACGAAGAAAATACACGTGCCTCTTGATCTACTTCTACTCAACCGATTCCTATCAAACTTTGCACACACAATAAGCTTCTGTTTGAATACTACATCAAGATTAAAAAAGTGGGCAGTAACACGCCAATACAAAGTAAATATTTTTTACCAACAACATACATACACATTTAGTTATTGTTCAAATACAACAATGGTTAGAAAGGTGGACAGTGCCATGCCCATGAAATGTAAATATTAATTTCAACTACTTCTACTTAACCGATTCCTATGAAACTTCGCACACAATTAGTGCACGTAAAAGTACATCATTATAATAAAAATTATGGGCAGTGCTGGTTTTTTTTACAAGAATTTTTATTTAGGAGTGGGCTTTTTATTTTTGAGTTTTTTTTTTTCCGGGATTTTTTTTTCGTTTAAGACATTTTTTCGTTTTAGCGCTGCTTTCATTTTTGTAGTCCTTTTTAGTGTTCCGTACACCAAAAGTGTAAAGAGACCCTATTATTTTCGCTACGCTGTCTGTCTGACTGTCTGTCCGTCTGTCTGTCTGTCTGTCCGTCTGTCTATCTGTCTGTCTGTCTATCTATCACATGTTGTTTTCTCAGAACCGTAAGAGCTACGGACCTGAAATTTTCACAGAATATGTAAAACTTTGGCCGCTACAACAAGAATTATATGACAGTTGGAAATTAAAGAGTGTTTAAAAGCGGGCAATGAAACATGTTGAATTACTAATGTAATATGCAGACACTTACATATAGAGACTTTAAAGTTAGTGTTAATTCGTGTAGTCTGTAAAATAAACTACAACAATTAACACTGATATTTAAAACATAAAAATTAAAGGGTGTTCTTATCAGTTAATGTAATTTTGACTATATAATTGGACAATTTGCTGTATCTTGAAAACAGTAAGAGGCAAATTCTTGAAGTTAAAAAAAACGCTAAAACTGAAAATTTACCAAATTAAAAAAATATCAAAACGAAAAATCACCAAAATGAAAACAGGGCCAAAAAAAAGCTAAAAAAATCGCTAAATCGCAAAATAGTTACCAAAACTAAAAATATCATAAAAAAACGCAAAAAACGCCAAAAAACTAAAAAAGTCGTCAGATAAAAAAAGGACTAAAACCTAAAAAAATTGCTAAAATAAAAATATCGTCAAAAACGAAAAAAATCACCAAAAATAAAAAAAACCGAAAAATCTACAAAACCGAAAAACGCCGAAATTGAAAAAGCGCCAAAACTAAAATAAATCGCTAAAACTAAAAATATTGGAAAAAAGCGAAAAAACGTAGAAACAAAAAAAGCGCCAAAACCAAAAACCGCCAAGCTAAAAAATCGGAAAAAATTTCAAAAAAAAATTGCAAAAGAAAAAAAAATTACCAAAATGTAAAAAGGGTCAAAACAAAAAAAAATCGCCAAAACAACAAAAAAAACTTAAACATTAAAAAAAGAATTACATTAAACGAAAAAATTGCCAAAATGAAAAAAGGCAAAAACGAAAAGAGTAGCTGTAGCATTTTTGCTTTAATGATTTTTTCCGCTTTGACGATATTTTTTCGTTTTTTGGCAATTTTTTTATGTTTTTGAATTTCTGCGTGAAGTGCTTTTTATTTTTTCAGCACTTTTTTCATATTGGCGATTTTTCGTTTTGGTTATTTTAAAAAATTTTTTGGTTTATTTTTGTTTGCCTTTTTTGCTTTGACAATTTTTGCGATTTTTTTAGTTTTGGCGTTTTTGTGCATATTTCGTTTTGGGGCTTTTTTATATTTTTAAGATTTTTTCGTTTGTTTTTTTTATAACTATGATATTTATGGTGGACTACGAGCTAGAAATTTTGTTTCGCAACAAAAATAATCGACACCATTACAGTTATAAATTTCTTTTTGTTTTGATTTGTTTGTACTTAAGCCCAGAACTTAAATATAAATTTGTTTTTCTTTATAACCATCAAGACACGAGACGAAGGTATTTGTTTCTTTTTATTTGAATTTTTCATGTCACAAATACGTGTCGTTTGATAGAAATATTTATATTATGTTGTTCTTGTCTTAGGGTTACTTTAGGGTGGTTCCTTTTTTCGGATTTTCAAACATATAGCACATATTTGGTATTTAGTCCTGAATAAAAGAAATTCCAAAGCATATCTTACGTATTTTTTTCTATTTTATTTGATAAAAGGCAAACCTTTAAGAATTTTATTATTTGACATACATATTGTCATAATATTATTTTAGATGAAATTTATTTGCTGGTGCTTAAGCATTGTCTATATGCATTTCATTGGTGCTTTGCCAAATCGTGAGTAGACTTCAAACACAATTTTGAACGGTTGCAAATCCTTTATCTTATGTACAAACTTTCAAAAACCTTTTGAGAATTCACAAATATGTAAATCGGCTTGAATTTGCAATTTTTTTTTGTAACAAGTTAGCCTTCATGCTGTTAAAGATAGTTCAAGTACGCTGATTTCAATGGTGTTAGCCGCTTTTCGATGTTAGCTCTGCTATTGGCGTTATTCACGATTTAGATTAATATGCTAAAGGAGTTTTTAAGCATTCATTGCTGTTGTCTTTAAAATTCTGCACTAGCTTTGAAAATATCAAGAATTTGACTCTTCCGATCTACAAAATACAGATAATTGTCAAAATTAAATAGTCAAAATTACATTAACTGATAGAACACTGTAATTTTTAATTTATTTGAATTTCATTATTTATTGGTTTAGTCCGTATAATAATACACCAACGTTGAAAATATTGAGTGTCTGTATATTACATTACACCCTTTAATTTAAAACATGTATACATTTTCAGTATTTTTTTGGTATCACTTGTTTTAGCGGACAAAGTTACATATCGTCCGCTTATTATTGGTTTGCTGCTTTCTAATGCTTTTTCCTATGTTTATGGGTCAAACCAATAATAAGGTGACGATATATTCTGTGAAAATTTCACGTCCATTCCTCTTACGGTTCTCGTAATAGAAGCCTGAGACAGACAGACAGACAGACAGACAGGCGGAAGGACGAACAGCGTAGCGAAAACGATAGGTGTCCTTTTCACCTTTGTTTGGCTAACATTTATATTTTAGGCAAATTTCTTGGTTTTTGACGACAGTTATTTCTCTGTAGGAAAAACTCTTTGTGTCATAGGTGATATTCACATATTACGTAACGCTCCTGGGGGTGTTAAAGAGGCGTTACGGATTAAATAATTTATACTGAAAATTAAAAAAAAAAAAACTGTTGACGTAATATCTACCAACCCCAACTTATCGTTTTTCACACATGTATTTACACTTTTCTAGTTGTACTACCAGTTTGCTTAATTTTTACCGCCACTGTAACTTTCTATGGAAGGCAAGATTTTCTATCAGGTTTTTTTGGTGGTAGAAGTTTATGCCGGGGTGAAAGATAAACCCTTCATTCGTTAACATTTTAATTCCCTGCCACACACTACACTTCTAGCATTATGTTTGAAACAATAAAAAAAAGTTACGAATGCGTAATATGTTCATAATTATAAAACATAAATTGACTCGAACAATAAAAAGGATTGCATGTGCCCAGTGTTGCTTGTTAAGATTCCCCGCTGTTAGCTTTTGATTTCCACTTGTAGAGCAATAAGTGCAAAAAACAAAAGACTAACTTATAACCCCAACGCAGTTTATTAAGTGGAAGAAAAAAAATCAAAAAATAACAATGAAGGGAAAGAAAGAAGCACAAATTTAACCCTTAAACTGTTTTTGAGGTGTTTGAAAATTCTAACATTCCTGTTATTTAATTCGAGCACATAGTGAGTGAAAGCTTGAGTGCTATTCAATGAATCTGTTATATTCGATTCTGGAAAGAAGGCTATTGGAAGGTTGATATAAGGAACACCAATTGAATTATGCTGCATTGTAAGTTATTAAAAAACTATCTGTATGAAGTTTATTCTACACATGAATCGTATATCAATAATTGTATCATCTGCTATATAATTTTTTGTGCGATCACTTAGATAAAGAACTTGTAATTCGTAAAAGTCTTTTTAACAATGACAAATATTGCTTGCTTTATCACCATTCAGGTGTCTTGGATTTCATTGAAACCTAAATGTTAACAATGATTTCTATATAAATGCTCAGAATGAAGAGGAGGCTTTGCTTTATCTTTCGTTGGAGTAGAAGGTAATTTTTCGGACAAAATAGTATTTAGAAATGAATTAGGAAATTTTGTTTTTGTTCTATTTACATGATTTAGTATCATTCAAAGCTATATAGACAGTGTTCTTATATAGTTTAGGATCATATTTCTAACCGGATAACCCCAACACATCTCTGGTATTTTTTTAGATTAATACTAATGAAAAATAATTTTCCAACAGATTATTTAAATATTTGCAAAAATTATTTCAATACAAAATGTTTTTATATTTAACAAACTAATTAAGCAGAACGAAGTAAGATACAGTTGATGCTATGTATGTTTAAGGGTTAATATAAGTGTAAAGAGGACAAGCGAGCTACAGGTTTTAAGAAAATCTAACGCATTGGAATGTGAAATATTGTTATGAACAGAAGAGCAAACATTATGCGATTTCTGTCATTATCAATACATAATCCATAAATACTTACTATTTGGAGTTTCATGAAGCTTCGAAGTTCGAACATTGTAAGCAGTGACTGAAATCATTATAGTCAACATACATACATATGTACATACATGTTCATAAATAATACATATAATGTGGGACATTGTACATGTTATTGGTCTGACTTTATTGACTGTATAAAATACAACTATAGCAAAAAGAAAACTAATTTGTTTAGTTATATGTTCGAACATTTGAAATTTGATTGAAAGTAACCAAAGTTTAATTATCAGACTTCGTTAAACTTTACTCTTTACATAAAGATTTTTGTATTGGTAATTGTTAAATTCTTTAGTAATAAATATATATATTTTTACAAACTAAATAAAAACATAAAAAAAATTAAGCCGATTTTAAAACATATCGACGCAGTTGCGTAAAAAGAGCCAATATGCAGTTTAAAATAATTGCCCAATTCACAACCTGTTGTATGTGTTATAGATCGTATAAATGTTGTTGGTAATTTCCAAATAAACATTTGCTTAGAAACATGTTTATATGAAAATTACCAACAACATTTTTACGATCTACAACACTTACAAGAGGTTGCGAATTGGGCAAATGTTTCTAAGATTTACATAGATCATACGGCAAGCAAATAACGTTTACGACTATATAATTAATCGGGATCTTCAAGCGATTTAGTGGTCTGCCTATTTCAGTACCTTCATTATCATCTAAACGTTCTTATTTATAAGAAACATTTTTAAAAGGTCTAAATAGTGCAGTTTGGCCCTTTTTACGGAACAAGACCTAAATTTAAAAAAATCAAAAAACCCGACTGCGTAAAAAAAGAAAATAACTTTAAACCGACAAATATCCTAAATGGTCACTCAAAATTAAAAATGATAAGAGAAACCTAAAGATGATTTTCAAATACCTGTCGATTGATACCCATTTTGATATAGTTTGCCGACTTTTTATTTTTTTCGTATAAACAAAATGGCGTCTGCTGGGCGCCATATTGAATTTTGACTACTGTCATATCTTTAGTGCCAATCTGCCAGTTTAGCCCTATATGCTTCCATATTTTTACACAAATATGAACATAATTTTACACAAATATGAACATATTTTTACACAAATATGAAAAACAACTTAGTGAGGCTTGTAGGTCTAGTTAAGTAGATCATTTTGCCACTTTAAAAAATTGTAATACGCCCTCAAAATCGGAAGTTATCGGTAAAAAAAACGAGTTTTAGGGACTTCACGGACAAAAAATTCGTTACTGCGTTGTTTCTGCACCGATTTTCAATTTTTAAACGTTGTCGCACAAAGGAGGACTTAAGCTTTCCGTGTATATTTAAAAGATTTTGTTTTTACTTATATTTCATGGAAGTATTCTCAAAAGAAAATTAAGTTTTTTATGTTATTCCGATTTTTTTAAATTTTGCGTATTTTTTTTTGCAACAATTTGCTTGGAAATCTACCATTTTTTATATTTTCATATCAAGCGTATTTTTAGCGGTTACAATAAGTCTTAAATTGTTAAAATCGGTTGGGAATAGGCAAAGTTAAAATTTTTTAAAACATTTTGGAGCTGCTCACAAAATAAATGGTAAAAAATGAATAACTGCTAAACTACAGTTTAGATTTATTTGAAATGTGGCATATTAATAAATGAGGGTCTACACTTGCACAATATAGTTTGCGAAAATTTGTAGAATATGTACTGACGACTCTACAGTGGGCTAAGAATATACGTATCGCCTGTGGAAAGCTTTAAAAGTGTTGTAACTTTCGCAAATCTCAACAGATCTTAAAAGTTTTTATATACTTTTGCTTTGGAAAAATAATGATAATATACTAAAACAATTATATTGTAAAAGAGCGAAAAAATTATGACTAAATGTGCAAAATAAATTTTTGCATTGAAATATCTCTTAAATAATAAAAGGTAGCAGAGTATAATGCTAAAGTTTTTCTTCGCATTTTCGAGCTGAGCATAAATATATAAATGTTCTGACCATTTTTACTAACAATCTAATCACTATTTTAAATTTTCATTTAAGTAAACATGCAAACTACATTGAGAAATAATATATTTTTATGTTTGTTATTGGAAAATGTGGTTTCAAAAGCTTAATGTATTTTTTTCCAGTGTATGAAAGCCAACCCCCTTTAAAAAATACCACAATATATAATTTTTAAAATAGTTAATTGTGCAGATTGGCCCTTGTAAGCCAGCTCGTTGCAGATAGGCCCAAGCAGATTGGCCCTTTTGATTTGTCGTAGCAATGTAAACGGAAACAGATTGGCCCTTATAAAAATGTCCTAAAAAGTAACAAATAACTACAATACTATTATTTGCAATAACTACTTAATTGTTTGCAGTCGATGCAAGAAGGCGGAAACTATATTATTTGTTGCGAATCTATAAACTCATTTATACGTTTAGTTAACAAACTTCTTGACACTGACTGCAAACAGTTAAGTAGTTAAGTAGTAGTAGGCTTTTAAAACAGTCAATGCTGGTCATTCTAAAGATTTTGGAGTAAAACTTTTTAAAAAACGATGTAAATAATTATGTCTATCTTCTAGGGTGATCGACTCAGTTTTCAACGGTTTTATCCGCCACACGGCTGTCGGTTTTTTCAAAATGTTGATTGTTCAAATGTCGAACAGTCCGGTTTTAAAAAACCGGCCCAGTCGAATACTTTTCGATTCGTATATTTTATTAAATTTTTACTATAATCTTAAAACTTAGACGAACTGTTACTGTTGATTTTCCAACGTTTGTTTTCAACAACATTTACTGAAACATGACATTAAGGCGAGTTAATTTTATAAGGTGGTAGTAGGGGCGAATTAAATTGGCCTTGTGATGTAGAATGGACGTCAAACAAAATGCTTGTTTTTTTTGTTTGCTGTTTTTGTATTTTAACCGCAGTATTCACGGTCAAAACGCATGACCTACTTTATAGTAGTACTATAAGACGCTGTATGCGTCACACTGACGATGCTTGAAGCAAAGTCTAAATTTTTTAATTTTTCCCTTGCATGAAGCTCGTATTTGAACGTGTATTCGTAATAGTTAGGTTGTACAGGCACCTTACGCTCACTTGGGTCCATGGTTGGCCCCTTTGTATTAATAGTTCATGCATGTACTAAAGAAAGAGAATAACAAGGTAAACTCATAGTAGTGTTTCATACTTAGAGCTTTCAAACTCCGTACATAAAAAATTTTTTATATGCGGTTTGACATTTGGTTGATTATAAGATGATTTGAGTTTAACATATCAGCCGAGTGTGGCCTCTAAAGTTAATGATATTTCGGGCTAGAGGATATAGGTGCAACTCATTTTTATTATGTATCTTGTCACGTGTTTAGAAAACATTGTCTTAACCAGCAGCACATCAGTACTTTTAACGGCCAAAATTTTTGAATATGAACTTGGCCTTATTTTCACAGCTATGTTTTTTGTGCGGATAGTATTTACATGGACTATTAACTTCTTTTTTTAATAAAGCTAACTATTTTAATAGTTTCTCACAAAAAAAAACCAGTTGACCGGTTTTTTCTGAATTTCTAAAACAGGAACTGGTTTTTTAAAAATTTCAAAAAGTCGAACTATTCGAAAACTGGTTTCTGAAAAATGTCAAATAATCGATCACTACCAAGGAGCCCTTTTGAATCCAAGACAGGACTAAAGAAAAAACTAATTTTTCACATTCTATCTATCCTTCGACATGGTAGGGAAAATATGACGTGAATTTAATTTTTCAAAAAATTAAAGGATGGTATGCATACACTTTTCTGTATGGTAAATTATGTGTTGAGAATTTTATTCAAACTTGAAAATTTAAAGAGCGTTTTGTTCTATGCTTTGCATCATATGTTCATTAAATAAAATAAAAATTTGTTGCTCTAAGTTTATCGGCCTGTGTTTAAAATTAAGCGGTAGAAGAATAAAGTTTCGTTTTAGCGCGATAAGTCAAATATTGATATTTCGGTGTCTTCTTTTTCTATAAGGTATTTTTTTAGAGTTATACATACATATTGAAAATTTAAGCTTATACCTTAAACAGTTTGGCGATTTTTCCTCACCATTCCCCACATTCATATTTAGTATAACTAATACTAAGAAAAATATAAAATAATTCTGTCATAAATGCTAGAAGGAAAAATAAATATGTTTATTGTGTCAAAATAATTCCACTTTAAGCTGACATATTGGTAATATGTCAACAAGTCTTAAGTACTATGAGTGTCAGCTTGATAAAAAAAAATATATATACATATATATATATATGTATGTATAGATATATATGTGTGTTCATGCAAGTATGTACAGATAATGCCTGCATTATAGTATCTTAAGTAGTTTTACGGCAATGCCGACAGTTAGTATCTGTCTGTACGTCTGTCTGCCTGTCTTATGATGCCTGAAGGAACAAAATCATTTGTAGCAACGAAAAATTGTCTTTTAGTATTTTATGTTGTAAAGTTTGGTATTAAAAGTGGCAACATATTATCACATTTACACACACGTATTTTACTTAGTTGTAGATATAGTTATTATTT
This sequence comes from Panzeria rudis, assembly GCA_956483635.1. Classification (NCBI taxonomy): domain Eukaryota; kingdom Metazoa; phylum Arthropoda; class Insecta; order Diptera; family Tachinidae; genus Panzeria; species Panzeria rudis. Next base: position 609,953 of record OY101452.1, read on the forward strand.
TATTAGGCGATTTGGTATGAAAATCTTCTAACAACAAAAATTAACTAGACCACTTTCCATTTTGAAAGCTACTTTTCTCAAAAATGTTTATAAGTAGATAGACAAGAAAAGATGGATACGGGTTCCACTTAATATTTCATGTTTTTATTTATGATTGTAAGTCGTATATCCTGCAGTGTGTAAAATAATTCCAAGGCAAATTGACAATTAAATACTATGATTTTTAAATTCAGCAGAAAATTTTAAATCTGTTAATAAATAAACTCCACTGATATAAAATATGTAAACAAAAAATGTTCAAGTTAAACAGTTTTATTATGATGAAACATAATAATGATGCAGATAATGTAATGTACTAAAAATAACACTATGAAACAAGAAATATGCCAAGGAGTACCACTATATTTAGATGTGTTATGGTCTCCTAACCACAAAAAACCCGCGAAATCTTAAATTCTACGGATAATTTATTTTTTTAATTTTTATTTTTTATTTGGGATTTTTGAAGAGGTTTTATCACAACTTGGAAAGAGATTGTCAAATTTTATTACAAAAACCACTAGAATACTTTGAAGAAAACTAACTTTAAGCTGCTTGAATATTATTTTTTTTTTGATTCAATAGTTTTCGAATTATTCAGACCTAAATGATAAAAACAAATTTTTATGCAAAATTGAACAAATTATTATTTTTCAAAAATTTATAGAAAAATGGCTAAAACTTACCATTTTTATTAGCTGATTATAAAGCCACATATACTACAAATAAAATATGCTTTATGTAATGAAACTCGATGGATAAATATTTGGGCAATTCAATGCGAGCTTGCATATTGTTCTATCCCGTATTTTGTATTTAAGTAGTACTTGATACTTTGAACATCTTATGTCTCATAACGGTTATAATTTTGTTATTTTTTCCGAAAAGTTTATTTTAGAATCGGCAAGTATTAAATATCGATGTATTTTACACTTTTCTTTTTCACAAGAACTTTTGTTAAATTATTTTATACATATTATTTTAATTTATTTTATTTTTAACATTAAAATTTGAAAGAAAATTATAGAATATGAAGTAAAATTTTTTTCATGTGTAAAATTTTATGAATTTTTTGTTTGAAAATTTAAAATAAAATTTTATGCATGCATAAAATATTATGAAATATGAAAAATAGGACTGATATGACACTGCTTCGAATTGCGCAATTGATTTTATTCATAATTAAGTGAAATTATCTGATTTTTGCAAAAATTGCGATAATGTGCTTTGTACAACAATCGGATAATATTTGTAAAAGTTATGAGTCCGACAAAGTTTTTCATACCCAAGGTAGCCGAATTTGACACCCTGTAATTCAACGTTTGTTGCAATAGGGTGGTCCAACTTTCAACATTCTTAAAGCTTAGCTCCACTATAATTTTTACACACATTGTAACATTGTACACCCATCTGTATGCGGATCAAAATTTTCAAAGATACAGATTTATTACCTGTTTTTCCAATTGGAACCACTGTGCGTGCGTTGGTTTATTTTATTTATGCTCCAATTTTTCTTTATGATTTTTTATTCTACTTAAGTAAAATCTATACGACAGAACATAACCAGGTTGTTGTCGGAGGTCACAACACTACAAAATTATTGTTCAATTAATTTTGTCGACCTATCAAAGATCACCATGTTTACAATTAGCAACTAGAAAATCAAGTAAAATAAAAGAAATATGTAAACACATATTTAAAAGACAGTCGGTTTGTGTTCCTCTAGTTATTGTCGAGGGTGTAGTGGCACTTTGTAAAAATCGTTAAGGGTGGTAATGGTAAATGTACCGGTAGTATTAAGAAGGCATTGGTGGTGAGTCTTAATAATCACACAATGTTGTTAATGTGATGTTAATGATAACGATGATGACGATGGGTAATATAATGTGACAATGAGTAGCAGCAAATATAAATGACAGTGTTTTCGTGTTAGTTAAGGGGGAAAAAAATAAAAATAACAAATCCAACCAAAGATGTAATGATTAAAGGAAAAAAGCAACGGATTGATGACAAACGAATTTGTACATGCAACATATTTATTTGACCTTCTGCTCTCATTATTACCTTTGTTATGATCCGGAGACAAGTTGTTATGTAAATAGTACACTGAGCGAAAATACTCAATTAAATAGTTGGCTTTTAAGCTTGAAAATTAAATGCTCTAAAGTGCAATTGGTTAGCCTGGTCTGGAAAACAGCAAACAGTCTGGGGGAGTAAAAGTTCTTCCTTTTTGGATATCGTTATAATTAATAGGCTCTTCTATTCCTTACATTTTAATTATAGGGACTGTCTAACAAATTTGTGCAAAACACTACGGGAATCATTTTTGTGGAACATTATAACTTTTTTTATATGGATGGGCTTTTTTGTAATTTTCTTGAAAAAGAAACAAACACTCCGAGTAATTAGCGATATGACGGGTTGAAATTTCGTTTAAAAATATTTGCTTCAAAATCCTATTATTTATGCCAAAGCTCAAAATTAAACGCGAGCGAGCACCTGAAATAAGTCAAAACTTAAAATGTGTGTTTATTAGTTAATTTCGTATGTACTCACAAAAACGGATTTTATGAGGCTAGTTTGTATTAAAAATAAGTCACTATATAAAATAAAGCTGTAGATAAACAGATATTGAGAGGAAATTTTTGTATTATACTGTGTAATCGGAAAAAATTTCAAACAAAAATGTTCCCTTGTACTTGGCTCAAGTATAAGTTACATACTACGAACCGTCATTTCATAAATTTTTAGCCACCCCTCACGTATAACACCCATGATAAAACCAAGATTTCATGAAAATTCGGGTTTTTCGAGCTTGTGTCCAAAGTCTTTCGTTTTTATGTGTAGAATAGTCAATATGAGATCACGAAAAGACTTGAGACACATGCACAATATGCTAGAAATATGTTTTTCTCGTTTCTTTTTGGAAATCCTTAAAATCCAGTAAAGGTAGGAAGACATTATGACTGGAGTTTTTGCATACTGAGTCCGAAAATCATAATTTAATTTCGGCAGGACCAAGATTTCATAAAAATTCGATTTTTCGCGTTTGTGTCTTAAGTCTTTTGTATTCGGTGTATAGAACAATTAGTGCGAGATGATTAACTGACTTAAGACAAATGTACAATATTTTGGAAATGCTTTAATATCCTCTTTTTATTATCCAAAATCGTTTTTTATAGGTTTTGTCCAAAATCGTTTTTATTCAAGAAATATTTTATTTTAAAAATATTTTGATTTCCTAGTTTTATAATACGAAATCGTTTTTTATCCGGAATCGTTGCAACATAAAAACGGATAACAGTCCGTTTTTATGTTGTATTTTGTTTTATCCGTTATTATCCGAAATCGTTTTTACTTTAAAAATACTTTATATTAGAAATATTTTAGTTTCCTTGTTTATCCGAAATCGATTTTTTATTCGAAATCGTTTCTTATCCGAAAACGTGGCAATATATGAGGCCCTGTTTTATTATTCGTTTTTATATTTTATTATCCGAAATCAGTTTATATGAAATAGTTTTTATCCGACTAATTTTTATTTTAGAAATATTTTAATTTCTTATTATTTCGGTTTTCTAGTTCAATAATTGAATTAATGTAAATTCAAATTATTTTTATTAAGAGTGGAGTGCTGGAATATTCAAATCAGATTAGCAGAACGGATCAGTACTACTGATTTCGACGGCCGCTACGCTCGTCATCATCAGCGTTCTTGTTCGTTTTTACCACTTATGAAGGTGGATGCTTTTTTCAATGAAACATCAGCTATTTAACTAATTTTTTGCCAGTAAATAGAATACAAGACTTATTTTCCATTTTAATTTCATCTTCTTAACCGACTTCAAAAAGAAAAAGGAGAAAGGTTATCAATTCGTCATGTATTTTTTTATTTTTTTTTATGTATGTTCCCTCAAAACTCCGTATTTATGAAAAAATTTCCGAGTTTGTTTCTTTATTTAAAAGGATGTGCTTCCAGATTGGTCCCGTTGAAAAATGGGCAGTGTCACGCCCATACAAAGTAAATTCACATTCATTTGTAACTACTTCTACGCAACTAATTCTTATGAAACTTTGCACACACATTAAGTTTCTGTTTGAATATACATCATGATTAAAAAAGTGGGCAGTGCCACGCCCATGCAAAGTAAATATTATTTTTTAACAACGTCTACTAAACCAATTCTTATGAAACATTGCATACATCTTTAGTTATCGTTACAACACAACATTATGTTTAGACAAGTGCCACGCCCACGAAGAGTAAATATGAATTTGAGCTACTTCTACTTAACCGATTCGTATGAAACTTTACATACACAATTAGTTCTCGCAGTGCCACACCTAGTTTGTAGTCGGTTTTTTTGCAAGAAATTATTTTTATCCAAAATCTTTTTTATTGTTTTTTATCCGAAATCGTTTTTATTTTAGAAACATTTTAATTTTCTTGTTTTATTATCCGAAATCGTTTGTTATCCGAAATCGTTTTTTATTGTCTTTTATTCAAAATCGTTGCAATATGTGAGGTTATGTTGTATGTGAAAAATATTGAAAGAGATAAATATGCAATATGTACCGACACTTAGGCTTTAATAAGGTCAGTTCAATAAAAGTGGACTTTAAAGTTTTCCAAAGATAGATTATTGATAGATTATAAATACGTGTAAACTGTTTTTTTTATACATATTTATGTATATTGCGTCAACAGCAAAAGGAATCCGGCTTCATCTGGTCTATAAGTTTCCATTCATTATCCTTTTTTTTTTGAAGTGTAATGAAATGTATGTATGTAGTACGTGCAGGCTCCTGTTAGGTTTCATAGTTACATGGGTACGTGGGGTAACCATTCCAGTTTGTCTCTCTGTTTGGCCAACCAACCGTACGTCAGTTAGTTAGTAGTACAATGTTTGTCTGTCTGTCTCTTTACTTGTTAGGATGATGAATTGCTGTTGTCAATGTTGATGCGTTTGTGATTGTCATCGTCATCGTCATCATCGCTTGTCTATTTATTTGTCTACATATGCAAATAGATAAAAATTTAAATCAGTATGATTGAAAGAGATTATGTTGCTTTTGTTTGCTAAGATTTTGTTTTAAAATAAATATTGCGTTAAAAGATTCAACAATAACAAAAACATTAAAGGATGAAAAATACCTTTATATTTATTCGCTCATTCATATCTGTGCCTGAGTGTGTTTAACTGTAAACGTATCTGTGTATCTGTATCTAAATGTCTAAGCGTATTGTTGCAAAGCAGAAAGTTTATAATTGTTAAACTCAAGGGACACTCATTTTCTCCCGTTCGTTCTTTTAATAACACACAATGAATTTGTAACATTTTGTATGTTTGTTTGTTTATCTAAACAAAGGGATGAAATAATTATGCTCGAAGTATGTACATACAAACACACAAACACACATACATACATACATAGATAAACATCTCACCACCCACGAAACGTATTTTGCTGACACGTTTAACAAAAAAATTAACAGACCATCCAACCAAGTTGTCTAAAATTCCCTCAGCTATTTGATGGAGTATTCGGCAGTTTTCTGGTACGACGTGTCTGCACATTTTCGAAAATATTATCCGATTAATATTAGACTTGTCCCCACATTATCTAAAGGCCATTATATTTCCTTTAGGACATTTAATAGAATAGTCTGCATTTTTTCGGATCTATGTCTTACGAATTTTAGCAGTCACTTCTGCACATGGTCTGATTTTAATTTTCTTAACAATTTTCATTTATCTCTTGAGAGTATGTGCACAAATATTTCAGTCTTTAAACTTATAAATTATAAGTTAATGTTTTCTGATGAGCTTCCATAGCCGGCAAAAGAAGGTATGGTGAATTCTAACATATCTGACAAAATTTTAAATATTAATTTTCAGAATTTCCCCGGATAAAGAGGTCCGGTTTCTTGTCAACCACTTACATATATGATTTTCGATATGTTTTCTGACCGACTTCGGATACGAATTCGGTATTTTGAGTACACTTTTTAACCGACCGAAGTCGGGGAAAAAATGTTTGCTGGGCATCCATCCAGCCACCCCATTTATCCATACATAAGCACTTCCCCAAACAAATATAACGCCATTATGAAAGTTTGGAAGTGAGACTAGCGCAGCATAAAGACCCAGTAGTTATAGTAATGAACTGTTTTATATTTATAACATATTATTCAAGTTGCTTAATTAATATTCATTTTTGATTTCAACTTAACAAAATGTTGCAATTTTTGTCAATGAAATACGGTCACTTAATTACTTCTTTACACAGTTCTATTTCTGGCATGTATGAAGTTAGTTTTAAAGTAATTAGGATCTGCTGAAAACAAATTTAATATTTTCATTTCGGCCATTGTCCAGATGGAGGCACATTTGTGTTTTTCGATGTATTCTTCTCTTTAAAGCGCCATCTAGAATCAACGGGTGGTTCGATTAAAAACATTTATATGGTGTTTGATTGGATCAAGAATGACTGAGTTACAGGTAATTGCCCTTCGGGCTTTATTTCGTTCAATTTAATTTTTCAATTAAATCACATATTATTAATTAAAATTTAAAAGACAAAGAAGATTTTTGACTATGGAAGGTTGAACTGATATCGAGACCAACCATGACGACCTCATCAGAATTCCTGTCTGCTTATACCTCTGCGCCAATATCCATAGCTACAATTAACTACACTGAATATACTTTTACTTTAATCAATTCTTTAAGGCACTCTGTTGTTTCATAACTTTGAATTCGTAGAAGATTTCAGCTCTCTATCGCCGCTGGAAGGGAATTATTTTCCCCTATTTTGAGAAAGGGACAAAAACCCTACACAACAAAGACTTAGAGGGTTAAATGTACTAAGTTGGGATTGTTGCAATAATTAAATACTCTGACGTAGTTTGGTATTTAATATTTAATTATTATATTTGTCCTTTACATGTCGCCTTTACTGCCAATCATCAACTGCGTCAATCAATTTGCCTTCATTACTAGTGTTGCCACCCTTTGAAGTTAAATCATTCACACAGTCCATCATTGCCGTATGGCACAATTATTACATTAAAAATTTCCACAAAAATTTTCCTCGTGATGTTTTACAAGCACAAGGAGGGGGTGGGATTTTACTTTCCCTAAACTGAATCCCAGATGTAAACTTTCAAAATATTCTTTTAGTGCCTGTCAGAATCAGTCCTCAGAACAATGTAATTCTTCTTTGTGTTGTACAGTGTAATTACTTTGCATCGGAAGCTTATGCCTCAGTGATTTGTGAATCGATTTTTTGATTTTCAATGGCGCATATTCATAGTCATAAATAAACAAAGTATGTATACTTTACGAATTTAAAACCAATATTGCCAAAAAAAAAACTACTGGGAATCGTCGCTTGCGATATCGAGCTGATTCGATTGAGTTTTCTTAGTTTGAGATTATGACATTTTATATAGAACAACACACAGAAAAAAAGGAATGTAAAATCCACATGCCGCAATTTTGATTGGAAATCATATTAAATTTACAAGAAATAATTTGTCGTTTGAGTGTGTTTAGTGTTTATTTGCTTTGTTCATTGCTACAATTCACTGTTCTGCTTAGGTGTGTGATTTGTTGTTTTTTATTCTTACATGTGTCGACTATGTAGACGACAAAAAACGAATTACCAGCGAAAATTTACTGCTGTTGGTTTAAAATTACGATTATTTTATATTAATTTTAAACGGAAAATTATTAATCTAACCTTAAATCGCCTTTAAAACAATTTTGTTATAAACGTTAAGTTTCATTTTCAATCGACATGACTATAACTTTAATTTCAAATAAGTTTTATGTTAAATAATCATTTGAATTATGTTGAATTAAAATGAAATGCATTTTACATGCGATGGTATTTATTTTGTGTATAAGTAAAGAAAAGTTTGAAGCTGTTGTGGCTGCAGTGGTTAGCGCGTGGACTATCATGCAGGAGGCACGAGTTCAAATCTTGGCTGGGGCAGTCAGCTACAACGTAAAGTTTTCTGATGACTATCACGTAAGTAAAATAATTAATAAAATAGCCAAATTAGAGTCTTGTTGTTTCAGCTTTATATAACTTTAATTCAACATGATTCTTCGTGTTGTTCAACTTGAAATAACTTTGATTACACATGATTCTTCGCGTTGCTCCAATATCAAATTCGCGTTCACTCGAAAATTAATTTGATTCAATATGATTTTTTCGTATTATTTCAGTATCAATTTCATTTTGATTTAACTGTAATGGAATTTTAAATCAACATGAAATATAGTTAATTCAAAAGGAAAAATTTTCTTTCAAGATTAACGTAAGTCATGTTGATTTAACATGAAACACCTATGAAGCAAAATCACTACCGAACATTTAACCTGGTTTTCGACGATTTTACATGGAAATTTTTCTGTGTGAATGTGTATATTTTTCGATAGCGAATTTCATAATCTCAAGCTAAGAAAACTCGATCGAACCAGCTCGATAATGAAAGCGGCGATTCGATCCCTGGTTTTAAACTCCTAAAGTATACTTTGATTTGACTATGGTTATGCGACAATATTAACATGTATTTGGATAAAATACGACAGCTCATTTCAAAATTGAATAGTAGTCGTCAACAGGAACTGCTGGGTACGCAAATACAAGTGTATTTCTAGATTTGTACATGTTTGTAAGTGTATTACAATAACTATGTCAATGAATTTGCTAGACCAATTTCTACACATACCTAAACATTTTAATATATGTATGTATGTATGTACATATTTTCGCTCGCAAGAATGACAAAAGGATTTTACGGATGATGATAAACACCAAGAGAAATTTTAATTGCAACACATTTAATAGATGATTTACCCAGGCTGGTTTTTTTCCTGCTTGTAAAAATTATACTTAAACAATTTGTAACTTGTAGCAAAACATGTAAGAACATAGTATGTACACACAGAAAAAAAGGAGTGACGCATTGTGATTTGAAATAATATTAAATTTACAAGAAATAAATGTCGTTTAAGTGTGTTAGTGTTTATTTGCTTTGTTCATTGCTACAGTTCACTGTTGTGCTTAGTTGTGTGAGTTGTTGTTGTTTATTCTTACATGTGTCGTCTATGTAGATGACAAAAAAAAAACGAATTACCAGCGAAAATTTGCTGCTGGTTTAAAATTACCATTGTTTCATATTAATTTTAAATGAAAAACTATTAAGCTAACCTTAAATCTCTTTGATTTAAAATTTTTCATTGTTAAAACAACGTTGTTATAAACATTACGTTTCATTTTAAATCAACATGACTATAACCTTATTTTCAAATAAGTTTTATGTTAAATAATCATTAAAATCATGTATTGAAATGAAATTAATTTTACATACGATGGGTATTTATTTGTTGTATAGCTAAAGTAAAGTTTGAAGTTGTTGTGGCTGCAGTGGTTAGCGCGCGGACAATCATGCAAGTGGCACAAGCTCAAATCTTGGCTGGGGCAGCCAACTACAACACAACGTTTTCATAGCTACAATAAAGTCATGTTGTTTCAGCTTGATATAACTATAATTCAAGATGATTCTTAGTGTTGTTTCAATATCAAATCGACGTTTTTTCAACTTTAAATAACTTTGACTCGACATGATTCTTCGTGTTGTTCCAATATCAGATTCACGTTGTTTCAACCCGAAATAGTTTTAATCAACATGATTTTTCGTATTATTTCAGTATCAACCTCATTTTGATTTAGCTGTACTGCAATATTAAATCAACAATAAATATAGTTAATTCAAAAGGATAAATGCTCCTTTAAGATTATTGTAAATTATGTTGAGTTAACATGAAAATCACTACCGAAAAATATTAAATTAAACACGTTTTCGACGATTTTACATTGAAATTTTTCTGTGTGTATATATTACTGACTGCTTTAAAAAAGAAACATTTGTATGTTACTAAAAATGATCAGCAACTTTGTTAATGTTAAGAATTATTTTCTAATGAGAATTCAAACGAGTCGTCAGACATCTATACTAATTAGTGATGAGGCTAAAAAAGTTTCTTGTTTCCTTTGAAAATCATAAATTTTTTCTAAAAGTTAGACAACATTTTTTAAACGTTTTACTAGTATTTTGTGTTAAATGTTGTCCAATTTTAGCCTCCCTGAATGTTATAACTTGGATGTGAGTGTTTGTGTGAATCAAAGAGTCTGCTTTTGACATTGAAGTCCCAAGTATTGTGGCCTTCAGAAGTGTCCTGGCGAGAGCAGTCTCTTGGCGTGTATATCAATTAATCTGCCGTTTCATTGTTTTTGCCAAAATCGACAACAGACTAATTGTTCTATAATCCTTTCCAGTCTTTCAGAAAGAACCTTGTTACTTAGAGACCAACCTAAATTACGACGCAAAGCGTTGTCTGGCTGTCAAAATTTCTCATGCCCATACAAAATGTATGAAACCAACCGAAATAACGCGGCGTCAACGCTTTGCAATTGGAAAATCCAATTTTGACAGCGCGTAAAGAAGTGAAGTTGGCTGCAAAAGTAGTGTTGTTTATTTTGTTAATGCTCACACATATACTTACAGTAATGTAAATGTAGCTACTTTCAGGTCAATTAAGCGTCTTCATCTCTATTTCTTATTTCTATTTAGAGTTTTTTATTAATCAAAGTGAGTAAACATTACTGTTTCTGGCACAACGTTAACGCTCTAATTTAGGTTACCCATGTCAGCGTAAAAGTTAAGCGTTAAATTACGTTGCGCTTTGCGTCGTAATTTAGGTTGGTCTGTTATTAATTGTGTTGTACCGATTAATTAATGAAAAAATGGGATACTTGTTGTTTTGCCGATACATAAATATAGGTGATATTTCGTCTCGGTGGCTGATATGTACCGATTGTACCCTATTAGTAAAGAGTTTGTATATTCGATGCCCGCCAATGACCGTAGGTGTTTTCGCAAACAAGCCAAATCGCTTCAGGGCTGCGTTTATTGAAAAGAATAATAAAACAATAAAACATTTTAACCGACAGCCAAGGAAGGTTTATATTTTTCTCGCATATCTTTTATGTATGTTTGTTTGTAAGTTATCTTTCAAACGTCTATATCGATTTCGATAATTAACATTAGACGTGCCGCCGTCCCATCCATATGCTTAATCATCTTGAACTTTTTTTGTTTTTTACTTAGGTTTGTGAAACTTTTTGACTTTTTACAATTTTGTGTATTAATACGTTTTATGGAACTAGCTATGATTTTAATTTTGTTATAAGAATAGCGAATGAAAAAAATAACGGCGATTTGCATTGAACTGCCGCACAGAGGTTCCAGCTGGAAAAAAGGATAACAAATCCATATCTTTAAAACTTACGATCCGACTACAAAACGATGTATGTAAAAATCATAGAAGAGTACCTAAGCTTTAAGAGTGTTGAAACTTGCACCACTCGGTTGAAACACACGGTGAGCTGTAGAGTGTCAAATTTTATTATCTTTGGCTTGAAAACTATTGTAGGCCTCATAGTTTTTACAAATATTATCCAATTATAATGAATTTAAACTTGTTGTAAAGTTTATGAAGAAGTAAAGATAAAACACTTTTGTTCATTAAGATATCTTTAATATTTTAAAATTTTGGTTGTTGGCCTCTACTTTGTTCCGGATTTCGTAAATATGTCCGGTACTAGCGTAACCAAATTTGTAAAAAAAAATATTTTATGTTTTTTAACACAATCCTTGATAATAAGCAGAAAAAAATGTGTAGTTACCTCAATTCATATAGTCATGAAAAATAATCAATGTCAAGGCTTTGAAATGAGAATGAAAAATGGCAAGATTTTGATCATAATAGAGCTGAATTGTTCGACGTTTTTCTAAAAAAATTCCCTTTTAATATTTCAAAGGAATATTAAGTTTTAAATCAATTGGACGAATATAGTAAATTTTTCAACGAAATCCTAAAATAATCGCTTAAGGAAAAAACACCCATCGAGTTCTTACAATTTCTTTACAAATTATTATAGATATATTTAATGTAATTAATCTGGCTTTTAATTATTATCCGTCCGCAAAAATGCATGCGGAGAGCAGATTTTCTGAAAATAGTAAAATTTTCAGCAGCATATTATTTACCTGCATGAAAATTGTACTAAACTTCATTCTTGAATTTTTGGTTTTTTATTATTCATTAAAAAACAGTGCAAACCTCTTATGTTAAAAAAATTTTAGCGATAAATTGAACGGTCATTTCTTATGAATTTTTAATTAAAAAAACATGTAAAAATGCGAATTTCCGTTTTTTTATACGTATGAGCAATATGATAGTACGTACTATCATATTACTCATACGTTAGAATCTTGCAATAACATTTTAAAATTGGATAATATTTGTATTAAAATAAATATAAAAAATAAAAAAAAGCCGACTGCGTTAAAAAGGCTAAAAATAAAATAACAAGTCCATTAGTGCGGAACAGAGCGGAACTTTTCCTGCCGGGAGACATTATTAAGAGGACTTAAAGATTCGATTTTAATGCTTCCCGACTGTAAAAGTTGCTGTGTTCCGTACTAATGGACTTGTTATTTTATTTTAAGTTTTTTTAATGCTGTCGGGTTTTTTGATTTTTTCAATTTACTATTTATTTTTTACTTTTTAGGGTTTTTAAGTTCATCTTGTACACCGTTTGGTTCTTGATTTTTTGGTTAAAGTGGTTTAGTAAAAATTTTTTTTTAAACAAATTAGTTTTTTCATTCCCAAAATCCTCCATTTTGTTTATTTTTCAAACACGTACCTAAGAACACTTGGGTTCCTAAGACGAATATAACGATACCTTAACTGTCGATATCCACACAGGCGTTTGGAAGATACGAGGCAATAAACAAAGTGTTGCATGGCCGAGATAGGCAACATTGACAACCTGTAGCTCACCGTGTGTTTCAACAAGGTAATCCAACTTTCAACATTCTTAAATCTTAGGTCCTCCTTTATAATTTTTGCATACATCGTTTTATAATCGGATCGTAAGTTTCAAAGATACAGATTTATTGCCCTTTTTCCCAATTGGAATCACTGTGTGCCGCTGGGTCATTTTTGTCCCGTCAGTTTAAGTAAATTTAAAAATGTGTTTAAATTTTAGAATTTCTTTCCAAAAATAAAAATAATTCAATTAAAAAAGCTTGAATTGAAAAACGAATTTAAACCTCTGGATAATTTTATTTTACGGCAAATATTTATTTGGAATTAACTTCTAAATTGAATAAATAGTTTGTCTAGTTCGGTAAATGTTTCACTTTGAGCTGTTATTTATAGTAAAAATAAAACAGTTTTAAATGTTGAGTGTTGATTTTACAAAAATCTTTCAATCGTCCATTTTCAGCAAAAGCACTTTTAAAATTTATTATTAAAATCTTACATATAATTTTAATAATAAAATTATTAAACTATACTTTTCCGCCACAAACTACATACCGTCTGAATTACTATACAGTAGTAGGACAATTACTTACTAATAATTAATCAAGTAATTTTTTCTCTTATTGGCAGAGTAGTACTGTACCTGCTTGTCATAAAGACGATAAACAGTTTAACCCCTATGAATAGGATTTTTTAATTGTTTTCATGTTTGTGAATAGAACTTTTAAGCCCGTAACAAAATAGTTGTGCAGCAGCCTAGTGAGTAAAACACTTGGCATAAAATAACACAATAACTGAAAATGGCATGAGTTCAATGCTTAGCAGGGGCATTTGTGTTTTGTGTATTTAATGCCTTGCAAATATTGAAATTTATAACTTGTTATTTGTAATCAAATGTAATCAAACCATGTTAACGTAATGGGTTGAAATGCCAAAGTATAAGCAGTGAAGAGTATGTTTATTACCATTTTAACTCGTTACTTTACCATCAACATTTTTTCTGGGTAATAATAAAATAGTTTTATTTATTTTTAATATAATAAAATAGTAATTTTTTTAAATTTGTTTTTCAAATATTTCTGGACCAGCTCATCATATCCTATTAAATGATAAAATTTTTTTGAAGTTTTTAAATTTTTAACCGGTGGAGTAAAACACTTAATTTCCAACATGCTGAGAATACCAGTAAGATATCCAGAAAATTGTATCAGCGAAATTACACTCAAAATATATTTTTGTGTAAATTAATAATCCATAAATTGTCTCATGATTTTGAAGACCAATCCGGAAATATGACGCGAAAAATAGAAAAAATGCTGTAATATATGAAAATATTAAAGTCACTATATCTTTAAAACAAGAGCTAATCGGAAATTTGTATGAGGATTTCTGAATTCGGGAGATTAAAATACATAAGAACTAATTATTTTGATCTCCGAAAATTTCAAAAAGTTCAAACTTGTTGCATTGTGTAATATATTCTTTGTTACAACAATTTTACTTATACTGGATTCTCAATCAAAAGTTGTTGCTTGCGTTAGCAGGATATTTGCTATTTTTTAAATCTAAATATCGAACAGCAGACAAGTAAGTGGCTTTAAATTGATACGAAATTTTTAATTATTAAAATATGTTCTCTCAGTTCATTGTCCTCTAATTCGCAATTAAATAAGTTTACAGTTTAATTCACTGAAACGAAATTTACACAATTATTATAATAATTTTTAATTGAGTAAATTAATAAAATGTTAATGAAAAGAGGGAAGCCCTTGTCCTAAGCAAGTCCTGCTGCACCCATTCAATCTCTTTGGCTTTGTGTGGCTTTGCGAGTATGCGAATTTAAACGTATTCAAATGTATAATTTTATAAAACATGAATGTATTTCTGAATACACACACAGGCATGCCAGCCAGGATGAATAAATAAATACATAATCTACTATATGGATGTAGTAGCAATTGTTGTGCTTCTTCAAAGAAAGAAAACGTATTGTTTAGTTCATAGAAATTCAATGGTCGACAAGCATAAAAGCTATAGATTTCAAAAGAATTTTAGCTTTTTTTTGTTTGTTTTTGGTTGTTCTTTCTTTTCTATTTGTATTTGTACGATGCACTTGTATTTATGTATTAGTATGTTTGTGCGTCCGTCTGTCTGTTTCTTTTATTATGAATTTTGTTTTCATTACTTTTGTGTTTACTTTGGTAAAAGCCAACAAAACAAATACAAACACGTACGGATAAATGGATCACAAAACGAAAGAATGGCAGAAAGAAAGCAAGAAAGATTAAATGAAATATACAAAAGCCAAGAACAAAGCCCATTCAGCCAGTCAGAAGAAAATATCATATATAAAAGAAAGGAACAAATGTTTTAAAATATAAAATACGATTTTCACATTAACAGAACAAATGCTGGCATAACAACAGTAACAACAGCATCATATACTACAAAAACAACAGGAGCAGCTGTACCCACTTGGCCACATCTGAAAGATATTCTCAATGACCTGGTCATAATGTCTATGGACATTATTTCATTGGCCATCCCTGTTACAATACAATATTAGTATATACAGGCGTTAGCCTGAACATAAGTGTCACGTAAATCGGGCAGGACTCTAAGCATTGCTGCCAGCTATTTATAGAAAAGAAATGCGCTGCCCAACGTTTTAAAAGAAAATAGTGCAAAATTAATAAAAAAAACCTAATTCTTTACATGTTTTTAAGTTCTCATCTCATTATTGGATTGTATTTCGAATCTACAGTGTAGGAAACATATTCATTTTTATCGGGAATAAGAATATTTTGTTCGCGTGAAATATTTCCCATAAACAAAAATTGTGAACAAAACAAGCAAAATAGTACAGTAACACAATAACAACCCAAAATTGGTGATCACAGTTTTAGGGAAAGGGAACAAATTTCACGTGAACTTTTATTCCCGATAAGGGTGAATAAGTCAATTCGGCTTTACGAAAAACAAACTAATCTAGATTAACGGCATTCAACGCAGCTTTAAAAAATACAAAAAAAGGGGCCGGACGTAGAAAACCGATTTGATGAACATTTTTGCAGCTACATATTCAAATAACGCTATAAACAAAATAAAAAAAAACAGAACGCACCTTGTCATTGAACAGCGGTTTCGGCCTACCACCTATCCGCATTTTCTTCACAAATTTTTTGAAATTAAAAATTCATAAAAAAATGCTTGCTTAATATATCGTTAAAAATATTTAAAAATAAGAAGATCGCTATAGTTTTAAACTTTAAAATTCAGAGCCAAATAATTACCGATGTTTTAATGAAACAAACTGTATTTTATTTATCTATTTATAAACTTTACACCAAACTTAAATTCATTAAAACCGCATAATATTTGTAAAAGTTATGCTGCCGACAAGGTTTTTCATGCCCGAAGTAGTCGACTTGACACACTGTAGCTCAGCGTGTATTTTAACAGGGTACTCCAAATTTCAACAGTCTTAAGGCTTAAGTCATCCTCTATGATTTTTGCGTACATTGTGTTGTAATCGGATGGCAAGTTTCAAAGATACAGATTTATTACCATTTTTTCCAATTGCAACCACCGTGTGTCTTGGCAGTCCACTATATGTCGGCCACCTTCCTCGTCCACGTTCGCTCGCTATGTCTGACGCACTCTCATCTTTATCGCCCTTTGACACAGTCCACCTAGTCAGCGGATTCGCCACCAAAAATAAAAGCTGTAATTTTTTTATTTTTTATTTATTTTTTTTTTCGGTTATATGTATTTATTTATTGTATCTTCAACAAAATTGAACTAACAATAAGTAATCAAATCTTAATTCTAAAATTTTAATTTTTAAGTCCAGCCAGTGCCAGACAAAAATATTTGTTTCAGCGATTGGTTGTTTGGTTATTTACGTCTTTCGTGTTCGGCTGAGAGCAAGAGTGTCCCTCCTTCTCAGCCGAGTGTGGCCTCTAAAGTTAATGATGTTTCGGGCTAGGGGATTTGGGTGCAACTCAAGTATTTTTATGTAGCTTGTCACGTGTTTAGAAAACACTGTCTTAACCGGCGGCACATCTAGGTCTTTATGAATTCGCTTGTTTCTGACATACCATGGGGCTGCTGTAATCGTACGGAGTATTTTATTTTGTTGCCTTTGAATTTTTTCTACATTTGATGCCGAGGCAGTGCCCCATAACTGGATTCCGTAGGACCATATTGGTTTTAGAATGGAGTTGTATAGAAGAAGCTTACAATCTAGGCTTAGAGTAGAGTTCCTTCCAATGAGCCAATTCATTTGAGCTGCTTTTAGTTTCGTTTGGGTCACCTTTGCATTTATGTGTGACTTCCATGTTAGACGACGATCAAGATGAACACCGAGATATTTTACTTCAGTGCGTTGAGGTATAGTTTGGTTATTTATTTGTATAGGTGGACAGGTTTCTTTGCACAATGTAAAAGTAATGTGTAGACATTTTTGCTCGTTAATTTTTATCCGCCATTGTTTTAGCCATTGTTCCAACTGGGGTATATAATCTAGCAAATTGCGGGTGGCTTCTTGATGGCTTTTGTGAACACTTAGAAAAGCTGTATCATCAGCGAATGTTGATATGTGTATGTTACTGCTTACCGGCAAGTCAGAGGCATATATCAGATATAATACAGGACCGAGGATGCTGCCTTGAGGAACTCCGGCTTCAATGGGTTGCGGAGGGCTTTGAAAATTACCTTCTTTAACAACAAATTTTCGCTCAGTTAAGTAGCTTTCTAAAAGTTTAAGGATGTTTTCGGGTAGGTTTTGCTTTAGTTTCTGCATTAAACCTGCGTGCCATACTTTATCAAATGCCTGAGAAACATCGATGAAGAGCGCAGAACAATATTTCTTTTCTTCGAAGGTTTTTCTAACCACGTTCACGAGTCTATGTGTTTGTTCAATCGTACTATGTTGTCTCCTAAAACCGAATTGGTGGTCTGGAATGCATCCAGTACGATTCACTATGGGTGTTAGCTTACTCATAAGTAGCTTTTCAAATAGTTTTGACATGTTAGACAACAGGCTTATAGGCCTATAGCACTCCACCTTCGTATGATCTTTGTCTGGTTTAGGTATCATGGTAATCAGCGAAACCTTCCATTCTGCGGGATAGCATTTGAGGCGCAAAATACTGTTAAAAATAAATAGAATTATCCGTTTTCCAGTATAGGGTAGCTCTAAGAGCATTTTATTGCTTATTTTTATCAGCGCCTGGGGCTTTTTTCGAGCTTAAGCCGGCAATATAGTGTTCAATCTCACGAATGTTGAACCTCAAAGTAACACCTGGTATAGCGAGGACTGGTGGCAGCTCAACTATAGTATCAGACGTATTTGGAGTAAATACTTTCTGCAAGTGGTTTACGAACAGAGTATCTTTTTCAGCGTCAGTTCTTGCCCAGTCTCCATTCGAAGCTCGCAATGGAGGCTTATATATCACTGGTCTTTTGAGGCCTCGGGCTGCTCTCCATAGCGAATAGTCTGTTTGAGGTGTTGCGTCGAGCCCATTTAGAGAGTTTTGAAGAGAAGCGGTTTTTTGATATTCTAGTAGAGTTTTCAGCTGTTTAGTACATTCCTTCAGCGTAGATTTTAGCTGAGGGGATCTGTAGCGTTGCCATTCTCTACGAGCTTTTCTTTTTTCGGATAAAAGCCGTTCTACATCTGCTGAAAAAATTTTATTATATCTCACCTGACGATTTGTAGTAGTAGCATTTAGAGCAGCTTGCTTAAGGTTTGCCTCAAACATTCTAATAGAGTCATCTATGTCAGCAGGCGGTTTTAATGGAATATTTTCTGGGCAATGAGCACTCAAATATTTTTTGTATTTCAACCAATTTATACGTGTGGTCATCGTTAAATCACAAGTGGGTGAATATGTTCTATGTGAATATATAGTGACAATAGTTGGTGAGTGATCTGAAGACAAATCTAAAGATGCTTCAACTTGGATCATTTCGCTGGGCACACCCTTTACTACTCCAAAATCAATAACATCAGGTATTTTTCGGCGATCTGTTGGCCAGTAAGTTGGCTGCCCACTTGATATAACATTTAACCGCATTTTTGAAATTGTGTCAAACAAAACGCGACCCTTTGGCGTGATGAGGCGAGATCCCCAGAACGTGTGCTTAGCGTTGTAATCACCGGCGGCCAAAAAGCGTGGGCCTAGTGAATTAAAAAATCTACTATACTGATTTTCTGTAATAGAGTACCTGGGAGGAGAGTAAATGGATGAAATCACCAGGTTTTGATGAAAAGCTTCAATGCAGATGTTAGTTGCTTGAAGATAGTCTTCACAATTATCACTCATTAAGTAATGTTTTAATCGCGATTTTATTAGTATACCCGAGCCACCACAAGCTCTACCTTGGGGGTCCTTAGTGTCGTAGAGAGTATATCCGTTGATTTTAAAAAAACTTCTAGCAGTCAAGTGCGTCTCAGAGATAAGCATAACATCAATTTGTTTATCCATCATGAAGTATTCTAGTTCGTTTTTATGTTGGCGGATGCCGTTTGCGTTCCAGAAACAGATTTTTAAGTTCATGCTGTAATTTAAAAACAAAAATTTTACCAATCTTGATGACACCAAGTAAACGAAGATAGGAAGTGCAACCTCTAGCTCGAAAAAGAAGATAATTCGTTAACAAAAACAACTATCGCCTGGAAGATACTTAGGCGATACTTAAGCGATACTTCTCAAGAATTTAGGCGAGACATCTGGTGTTTAGCCGATACACCTTCATTTAGCAAGGGTACCAACTATTAGCCAAGACACAAACATGGTCCAAGGATTCCCAAAAAAATTTTACAAAATCTCCTCAAAAGCTCTGAACTTCCCCGGACTCCCAACAACTAAAACAAAAATCTCCACCAAATTCCAGAAGTTCTCCAGATTTCTAGAAACTAGAACAAAAATTCCCACAAAATCTTAGAACTTCCCCAGAAAAAACGTTTATATGGTGCTTGTCATATGCTCAACGTCCCAGAATATAAGTGGTTTGCATACTTATGCACACACACAGACATTCAGCCACATGGACAGCGTCATTAAATTAGTCAGAATAGTTTTCGAAAATCTGACAGAAATCATTAGCTTGCCATTCTTTTAGGGCCTAATTTTCTATATCCCCAGTGACAAACACCTCACTCACACGTCACATAATAAGGTGAACGCAGAATAAAAGTAAGTAAATCTCTTAAAACACTACGACATTGCGTTGGATTGCTACTTTTATCACTTGAATTGCCAATATATAAATATTCTATTGTTATCTACTCACATAGAACTATGAACTAATATTTTTCATTAAATATCAATATTATTTATTATATCATGATTATTTTTTGCAGTTACAATTGTTCAATTCAGAAGCTCAGTCGTATGGGTTTATCGTTAAAAAAAGACGATAGGATATAACAAGCTTGTGAACAGAAAAATTTTGTTGTATTTGTTATTTTGTCTTATTTTAAATGTGAATTCAATCTTGTCAATTCATTTTTCAGTTGTCGTTAGTTGAGCTGTTAGATATTTTTTTACGAATTTTATTATTTACAGGTAATATATTTAATACATTTAGCAAAATTTCGCTAACTTGCAATTTTTAGCGTTTTTTAGCTTTTTAATGGTTTTGGCGATTTATAATCAATTTTAGGGGTAGCTTCCGATTTTGCAATTTCTAGCGAAATTATTGCAAAGTTCACGATAAAAGCGACTTTTTGAATGTTTTCAGCTTCCCAACAGATTTGCCGATTTTTCAACAATTTTAGACTTTGTCATCATCCCGCTGTCAGTGAGTTTTTGCGAATTTTCGCCATTTTCTATATTTTTGCTGAATTTTTTGTATTGCTTACAGTTCTAGCGATTTTTAATCAATATTATGGCTTCTTAAAAATTTAGCAATTTCTCGCGAATTTTCGCAAAGTCCGCGGTAAAAGTGACTTTTGGCATGTTTTCTGCTTCCTTAAAGTTTTGAAGATTTTTGAACAACACCAGACTTTGTTATAATCCTGCTGTCAGTGAGTTTTTGCGAATTTTCTCCATTTTCTATATTTTTGCTAAATTTTTTGCCTTGCTTACAGTTCTAGCGATTTTAATCAATATTATGACTTGTTAAAAATTTTGCAACTTCTCGCGAATTTACGCAAAGTCCGCGGTAAAAGTGACTTTTGTCATGTTTTCAGCTTCCTTACAGTTTTGACGATTTTTGAACAACACCAGACTTTGTTATAATCCTGCTGTTAGTAATTTTTTGCGAATTTTCAGCATATTCGAGATTTTCACCAAATTTTTTGAATTTCTTACAGTTTTACCAATTTTTAATCAATATTAGTTATGGCTTGTTTAAAATTTTGCAACTCGTCGCGAACAATTTAAACACAAACGCTTGAATAAAACTTGTGCTTGATTTGATAAAGTGAGTTATTTTTCACTTAAACGTTATTAATTTTAAAAAAATAACGTAACAATCAGGTGTTCAACGGTAGCAATCACCTGCCATTGTAAAGTGTTTACCAAAATATCAATTCAACAAATTCTGTGTTAAGTGAGGCGTAGGGATATAGAAAAAAAGTCTCTTACTGTAGGAATTTTGGAAAATACCTTGATGTATTTAAAAAGTAAAATTTTATTGGGCAAAGAGTTAATTGGCGAAAATAGGCAACAACGATTTCTGTGTGAGATACGAATCAAGGTCGTCGAACTTATTGCATGCTTATTTTAAGTCAAGGCGCTTATCACTTAGCTACAAAATCTAATATATAAATAAACAAACTTTGAGACATGGTCATTAGCGTAGTCATCAAAAGTTCTTAAGAGAGGGCAACATCCAACATTTTATTGCCCATATTATGTATGTTCGTTTACTTACTACAATTTACTACTTTTACTACAGCTGGAAGTTTTTAATACAAAAAGGAAACAAAATTTTCCAATTGTAGTAAAAGTAGTAAGAATTTGGAGTAAACGAACACAGCTATTATGTCTGTTCGTTTACTTACTACAATTTACTATTTTTACTGCAGCTGGAAGTTTTCAATACAAAAAGTAAACAAATTTGTCCAATTGTAGTAAAAGTAGTAAGAATTTCGAGTAAACGAACACAGCTATTATCTGAATAGACGTTGTTAATAAAACCTAATCGACAGGTAAAAAATCGTGCATTAATCGTCAAAATCAATATCGTGTGCGACAATTGGGACAACTGGGTAAAAGGGAAACAGAAAATAGTATAATGGAACGATGTTGCCACAAAGCTGATATTGAAATTCAATGGAAGTGAATAGATTGCTCTGAAAAAATTTATTCTAACTTAAGCTGGGTAAAAGGAATTAAACATCCATCCATCCAGCTATCGTGTCCATACTGAGCACGAGTACAATAACGTCTGTAATTTCCTTTTCATTATTATTATTTTTATTATTATTATTTAAATAACAAGCAGTTGTTGTAGTATTGTGAGAAAAGGAAACAAAGGATACCACCACTGTTTTTTTTGTTTTGTTTTATGGAGCATCTCAGGTCACTTGTGGCTCTTGCTAACAGATACTTATCAGTATTCATAAGCAATTGTGCTAATAATTATAGCATTACATTAGAATTGCTGAAAATTTTAAACTTTTCGAGCCTTTTCATTGCGCAAAAATTATGCCAAACTTATTTTTTTCTATTTTTGTTAGGCTAACCATAATGATTGCCAATCATAACGATTGATTTCAAGAATAATCTGCTATGAATAGTTGAATTAAAAAAAATAATAATAAATAAATGGGTGCCTCGGTAGGCTAGTGAGTAGTGCGCTAGCATATCAGTGTGGAGGTTGTCTGTTCGATTCCCACCATAGTCTCTGGACTCTTTCCCTACAGCGAGTGAAGATCTTTGATACTATTCTCGTTTAAACTAAGTTATGATATAATTTGTAATTGTATTTGTAACATTTAATAATTAAATAAATTGAAAAAAATATTGAACATGACATGCATAGCAAATTTTTTATATATAATAATTATCTATTAACTTATATTTAAAGTAAACTAAATGGCTTCAAAAATATATGTATGTTTGGTCAAATTGGTTGACTAGCCACTCGTTTGTACACTCAGGCGTATGAGTATTATTATACTATTTTCTTCATCCGTATACTTTTTTTTAGTGTTTTTTATATTTTTGTAATACATTTTTATAACAAAACTTATATTCTAACCTCCGACCAAAAAAAAAAAAAGTTGTATTAAGATTATAGTGTGTGTGCGTATCTGTGTCTGCGCCATCGTAGTGCCCAAACGGTTGACCCATTTTGATTTATGTTTTTTTTTGTATAAAAGGTGACTTGATCGAGAGTGTTCTTAGCTACATATGTATATTTGAACAACCTCGGTCCAGGCGTTTAGGAGGTATCCCATCTTTTCTCGTTGTATCCTCTAGAATCTGTGTGTCTGTCGCGTCGTAGTTGCCAAAATTTTAGCTAAAGTTACTTATCCAAAGTTATTCAATTAGCTTGGCTTATGTTCATTTTAAATTTTAGTTCCGTTTATTTTGCTTCAAAGGTTACTTGATCTAAAATCTTCAAACACATATTTGAATAAAATCGGTCTAACCGTTTTGATGAACGCTGGCCACCCGGTAGTGAAGCCGGCATTTCCATTTTTTTATATTACTTTGTTCGCCTTTTACATTCCTTCGTGAAATAACCATAAAGCCGAAAAGGTTATTTATACTATTATTAAAATAAAAAAGAGAATTGCCTTATTTAGCGCCCCTTTGGAACAGAGAAATAAACCTATCATTCAGGTATGAACATTTTTGTTATGGTCCCTAACTACAAAAAAGGCGAAATTTTAATTTCTATGGATACGTTTTTTTTTTTAATTTTTTTTTCTAAAATTTTGGATTTTTCATGAGGCTGCTACACCGATTTCATCATAACTTGGGAAGGGCTAGTCCAATTTAATTTAAAAAAAACATTAAAAAACTTGGAATAAAATTACCTTTAAGCCGTTCTAAAATAATTTTTTTATATACTCAATCAGTATAACTATGTGCAAAAGGGGGGAAATTTAACTCCCCTAAATAAAATCAATCTCAGATGTAAACTTTCTAAACGCCGAAACTTGCATAATAGTTTTTAATTTCCCATAATACAAAATAAACAGTGCTACTAACAACGTTAAAATAATCTTTCTTATTTCCAGCGACATTTATATTAGTAAAATTGCATATTTTCGTTTTTTCTAATTTAACTTCGAAATGAGATATTTTATCGTGGTAAAAAGTACCCTAAATTTGAACGAGGACTCTAAAATACCTCCGTACCAAATTTCATGAAAGCGTGTTCGGACAGACGGACAGACAGAAAAAATTTCCAAAAGCTGGTGTTTTGTGTTCTACATCGATTATTATTTACGCCACCATAAACATTTTTAAAAAATATTTCATTTACAGTTTTATTATATGTATGAATAAAGAAAATCAATAGATTTTCATGATATAAAGCTTATTTTATGAAAATATCTGATCAAAGAATAAAACTTGTAATATTGTGCCATTTTCGATTTTTTATAAATTTTTAAAAAGTAAACATTTTTCAATTTTGCATAAAAAAACATATTTTTCATCATTACGGTCTGAATAATTCCGATACCATTTAGTATATTAAAAATAACGTTAAAACGGTTTGAAGGTAATTTTATTTTAAGTTTTCCAGTGGTCTTTGTAATAAAATTGGGCAACCCTTTTCCAAGTTATGATAAAGTCAATGGAACAGCCTCTTTAAAAATCCAAAATTAAAAAAAAATATATAAAAAAATTTTATCCGTAGAATCTAAAATTTCGACTGTTCTTTCAGTTAAAGGACCAAAAAACATCAAAAAATTATAGTGGTACTCCTTGACATTTTTCTTGTTGCATAGTATTATTAACTGTACATTTAAATTTTAGATTGAAACATGTTAACGATAAAAATGGTATATATGATATTTATTTTTAGAAAAAACACTCTCTACTGCCAAAGTGCAGCTGATAAGGTTCGTTGTTATTTAAAATATTACCAATTTTGCTCTTAAATATATTTTTAATAAAAACTGGCCTCACAAAGTCCGGTTTTGTAGAATATTTTACAATTAATTGTGATTAAATACGAAATTAACCCCTAAACGCATTTTAAGTTTTAATCTATTTCAGACGTTCAAGCTCAATTTTGGGCTTTGATATACTCAAAGACTCATATTAGAATTTTATGGGGAATATATTTTTTTATGACATTTTGATCCGTTTTATTGTTGATTAAGGGTAGCTTTTTGGCATTTTTCATAAAAGGACTGAAAAGAATTGTACAGTAAAGAGTTATAGAACTAATATGTTTCACACAAATTTCCTTGTATTATTTTACATAATCTTTTGAAAATATCCTTTACCTAAAATATACGGGTTGCAAATATCCCAGGAAAAAAATTTTTCATTTTTGTAATCGGTAGTACTTAATTAATGGGTTGCAAAGTAATGAGTGGTACTTATTTATCTTATTACTATGATTAAAATTAGATCTGCTACCTAGTTTTTAATTAAATTAGTACGTATTTTTCTCATTATCTGAAAGTAGTTACAATTTGTTGATATGTATTAATAAAATAAGTAGACAACCACATTTTAAGTCAACATGTGCTTGCATATAAAACTAAATATTGTCGCTTAAACTTATAAGTCAACAATAGCTAAGTGGGTAGAGTACTTGTCTTCAAATCTTAACGAGCAGACGTTTGTGTCCCAGATAAGTCAAAAAATAAAAATAAAATATAATGTATATAAAATTTTTTTTTTAATTTCAATTTGTTTATTTGACTACTTATTTTTTGGCTTCCAGTATGCCAAATAGTTACTAGTTAATTGCTGTGACAATGTAATTACATTTGTAAGGGGTACTCTTTATTTTTTGGACTTCTCAAACAAAAATAAGTAGCTATCGAGTCAGATTGTAATTACTTACGACTTAAATACTCATATACGTTTTTGCCTACTAAAAACCATAGTTTTTGCTGGGATCCTCTAACGATTCTATAATATTACTTTGTGCAAATAGGATTAATAGGGTAATAATTTTAGCTTTCCCCCTGCCGTAAACTTTGGAAACGCCAATACCGGTATATTTTACTTGGCACCTTCTGCTGAAAATTCTTGTCAGAACCTTGTCATTTTTGTTTGTTTTGTACGGTTATCAGGCAAAACTTAGTGATTGAGCAAAGTTGCAAATTGAGCGGTCGAACGTCTTTAAAATTCATGAAAATTACGTTGCGAGATTTTATTTTATCAAGCACAAAAGTGGATAAAAATATGTTCAAAATTGAATTTAGCTGAGAAAATTAGTTTCCATTTTCTCATTTGGCTACACTGTGGTGGAGCGTCCATAACGCATCAAAAAAGAATTTAGTACTTGTCTTTGTTACTTTTGTTGTTGCCTAGTGCTCTTAGCTACAGACTTAAATATTTTATTAATTTTAATTGGTAAACTAATATTTTTATACTTAATTTTTATAATTTTCGCAAAGCTTTCAAAATCATTATTGCATAATATTTTTTTTCTTTGGTTTATTATTAGGCCACCAAATCAATGAATGAATTTCTTTTCCGCCAACCGGATATGTATCCAATCAAAGAAATATCGACAGCATCCGTTTTCTAATTTATCATTTTACGGTTAAAAGTAATTATGTGACAAATATTCGACATACACCTGTGAAACTAACTATTTATTTATGGATAATAACCAACATTTTGCCACAATCAATGTCTTTTTCGTTTTTCAATAGATTTTTGTATTATTCAATGGCTACTCTAGACACTTTCACAATTTTCAATATAAACAATTTGTTGGAATGGGTTTCAAATTTCATGAACAACTTTTAAAGTTAAACTCAAATGTTTGTTTGTTTGTTTGTCTTTCGATAGCAGTGCTACCACTAATTTGGTTAGTTTTCCAACTACCGTTTAGCCAAATTATTATTATGGCTTATAATACGGCAAAAAATTATAGCTTGATACTAGCGTTATGCCTCATTGATTTTATCTGGAGGATACTTATCGTTTCGCTGTCATAATCAACTGACATAACTAGCATTTTAATAACTTAAATATGTTTCTGTACTAGACTCAAATGAGAACAGGCAAATTAATTTTAAATGGGAGATAACAAAGTAGAGTTCTTTAGGGTTAGTCAGCTTTTGTCATAATGGCTAAAATATTATACATAAGTAAATTAGTTAATTAAGTGTACTGCTAGGAAAATCTGATAGAATTTAGGCTTTTACCTCATGGCCTTTTTAATACACTTTTATTAGCTTCACATGTGATTTAGGCTGTAATGAAAGCTTGCAACATAATTTTCATCGATCTCAATAAGTCCGATTACCTTAACAGTTTGCCTACAATTTCGGAAACTACTTACATAATTTTATGACTAGAGAATTGGGCAGTGCCACACCTATAATAATTAAATACTATTTTTACTACACTTTTATTAGGTAACGAAGGATGTAATAGAATCTTGCAACGTAGTTTTCAAGGATTTAATTACGTCCGATCAACTGGAAACTTTTGGTACATATTAGATTCCCGTGACGATTTAAGTTCGTGAAAAAGAAGTGGGCAGGGGCACGCCCCCATACAAACTAAATACTATTTTCCACCTATGTAACGACTCTTTTGAAGCTTTGCACACACATTGCATTTTTCTGACAATACAATTTATATAATAAAACTGGGCAGCGCTATCCCAGCCCATAAAAATTAAATATGACTTTCACTTAAGCGATTATTCCGAAACTTTGCACATATTTTGGATTCTTCTGACAATACAATTTCGTAAAAAGTGGGAAACGCCACGCCCATTCAAAATAAATATTCTCTTTCATCTATTTCTACTTAACCGAATCTTTGAACGCACATTAAATTTCTCTCACAATAAAATTTTTTTTCTTTAAGACAACGTCTATCCATCTTCATTGGCCTGTTGAAATAAAACGAAGAGGAGCATGCCTAAAGTATGCTTTAAGATTTTTTACATAAATTTATAATGGCAATAATATCATCTTGTTACGATTTGTAATTTTTAGACTTGTAATTTTTTGCGCTCAATAAAGAGCATAGCTCAAAAAATGTCGTACGGAATTATTTCTCAAACTAAAAGATATACTTAACGCTGTTATTTTATTAGTAGATTTTATTAGCTTCACTTATAGCTAACAATATAATAAAATATTTTGACGCAATCGTTACCAATTTCAATACGTCCGATAAATTCATACATATATATTAGGGTGGAGTGAAAATGTCGAAACAAAAAATAATGTTTTTAAATCTACTGTATTGATAATCGATGAAACTATGCGACTTTATGTAGATGAAGCGCAGGAAGTACATTATCAAAAAATGTTTGATACCGAAATTTTCTATTCCTGCTTCTTAATATGCTCAAAAGGCGCCTCAGAGTGCTGTTGACATTTGGACGCATGGTGGCTCAGAAATTGAATTCGTTGGGCAAAACCTAAATTTTTTTGTAAACTCAGGTAGCCAAAAAATTAAATAAACGTATTTTATATAATTTTAGAAAAACATGTTATTTATTTATATATGATCAGAAAGAAATTATAATTACCCTTATCGGAAATAAAAGTTCACGTGAAATATGTTCCCTTTCCCTAAAATTGCGATCGCCAATTTTGTGCTGTTGTTGTGTTACTGTATTATTTTGCTCGTTTTGTTCACCATTTTTTGTTCATGGGAAATATTTCACGTGAACAAAATGTTCGCTTCTTATTCCCGATAACGACAAATATCTCGTAAACTATAACCGATAATGGGATGTGGTTTTTTGGCGAAGTTGGTAGGATTGTAGTTTTTCTAAAGTGGTATGGGTGGCCACTGCACTCTTTATATTAAAGGTGTTACAAAATATTTTTTAAGCTACTATATTTTTGCCAACTTTAAATTTTAGAGGAATAAAACTTTTGGAGATCAAAAATGATAAAAAAAAAACAAACCACCTAGAGAAAGCTGAATACGCTAACGCTATATATACATTTGTACACGTCCGGAGCCGTCGGTAGAACACTTTCAATTTTAATGAAATTGCTCAAAAACTATTACTCAAAGAACGCAAATTTTTTTCCATATTAGTATTAAATTGTGTGCTAAATTTTCACCCATTTCAAGAAGTCCGATCAAGCTGAAACACATGTTAGGATCCCATGACAACACAATCCGATAGATATAAGAGTAAGCAATACCACGCCTATACTAAGTAAATATCTCATATCATGAAAGATATAGAATTTAGAGTATTCATATACACTGGAGTCCCGAATTGCGTCGATCCTATTTGCGTCGTACAATTGGATTTTTACTGATATCACAATAATATGTAAAGAGTTTTAAAATTATTGCGAAAAAGGGGAATTACCATTTCATTTTGTTAGGCAAGCTATTCTAAACATAGTTGCAGGTGTTGTTTATTTAAGTTTATCAGATGAAGATAGATCAACCTAGTCTCCAATAAGAATTTATGCTCTTTATTTAATGCATGTTTTCATGTGTATGTATATGTGAACAGAAATGAATTAAGTTAATTTTTTATGCTTTTATTTAAATTTATTTTTTATAATTCTTTATTATAATTATTAAATAGGAATAAAATGTATCCATGTGACTGACTCTTTTAATCAAACTGTGTATATTTTTGAAATAAATTTTTCAATATTTGACCCAATCAAGAAAGTTTATATAGAAAAAACTGATTCGATTTGCATCATAGCGGTTTGCGTCACATTTCCCCGGTCCCTATTAACGACGCATATCGGGGCTCAAGTGTATAACGTGAGTAGATAAAAGAGCAAAATGTGGAGTGTGTCTAATAATTAACAATATAACACCGGGGGAAGGGAAATCACAGCAGGGATATAAACTGCTTTGAAGACATGAAACGAAGTTATATAAAAAACTGCCGAGGTAGGTGCGGATAAAGGAATACTCCCCATAGAAAGTAATTAATAATTATCGGCTGTATAGAAATTTAGAATAGTAAGAGCCTTGAAATATGGTATGAGTTAATTAAAAAAAAACTCGAAGTTATGCAAAAAATTGGTAGGTAGGTGCGAGGGAAGGGGTACTCCTACGGTTGCCGGATTCAAATAGTACTTCAGCTTGACATTCGATAAAAACTCCAAAAATAGCGCTACGTAATATGTGAATAGCTCCTGAGTGCGTGGGAAGGGGTACTCTCCTTACAAAATAATCAATAATTAGCTACTAACTGAAAAAATATAACAGTAAGTCTTTAAAAAATAATTCAAAAGTTCAGCTTTCGTTTTGAGTTTCTCAACAACAGCTTAGCCGATTTTAATGAAAACAGAAGCTGCTATAACTGCAAGGAGTTATATCCGCCTTAAAAAAATCATTAAAATATCTCAACTGGTTAAAAAGTTATAGAATTTAGGCGCAAAAAAAACTATTATGAGTGAATTTAATTCTTCTGTATACAGAAAAAATTATGATAGCTTTTCTTTTAAACACACATGCTTTTGAAACTGATTTTAAATCTTTATTATTGTCTCTATTTAGTTTCATAAATAATTTTGTTTGACTTATTATTTAATTTCATTTACCTACCGCCAATGTTGGCAACCTGATAAAATTATGAAATTCTTTGATTTATTTTTTATATTTCTCTAAAACATTTTTTGATTGAAACAATTTGTTTATTGAAAAAATCAGAAATTTTTTTCAAACAAATTATTAAAAATTTTTGCATTTGAATTTACAAATTTCGTTATAGGACCTAAATTGAAGAAATTTACATTTGATTCAGGGAATTTCGTATTTGAAGTGAAAAATTAGTTTTTTTCTGTGTAGCCCTTCGTAACGCTTCTTAGTACAAACTCTGAACTGCTTAACAAGTTTACAATCTCCTGCATTATGTAATGTCCCCCAAACTCATAACTGAAGCTTCAATATCTATCTGTGGACCTGAATCAAATATTTTTTCTTCAAAAGAAACTAATTTTTTTTAGTATATTCCAGTCTACACAGCATCGATTCATAAAACAGGAAACTTCAAATTAAAGAAAAAATATTTCGCTCCACCCTAATACACACATCTGTATATGCAAGCATACGAGATGAATTTATTTATCCCAATGCCTATTCTATATTCAAACGAAATCGTTCTTAAAAAGTATATTCTAGAGGGAAGTTGGATCTGGCAAGCACTACTTTTTGTTTACTAGCTTTTGTAAAAGTTAGTAAGAATAATTTCTAGAGAAGGTGAAAGAAAGTATGCTATTCTTGAAGGAAATAAGTTGTGATTCCCTTAGAGGATGTTGGATAAAAAAAGGCCAATTTCCTTTTTTTACGTAAAAGCGTTGATATTTATGGTTTTATTTATACATAAATGTTTGTATGTATATACAATGTACATATTTTCTCTAGACCACCCCAAATATCAATTGAATTGCTTTAAAATTAAAATTTGTATTGATAGGAATAAAAAAAATTAATTGTTTTTTGATCTAATAAACAGACAGGAAATTACTGAAATTGGGGATATTAAAAAATATATAAAATAAAAATTTTGTCATTAACGTCAAGACTAAATTGCGTCAAATAAACAGTAAACAAAACCCTCACTGTTGTGCCTATTCTAATAACCGGTAGTGTATCTGATTGCTTTTAAAGGCAGAACGTTATAAAATGTTTTCTATTTATTCATACAGTACATGTTTCCACCCACCATTTAAAGAATTTTCCTTACCCATTCATTGATAGAAACAATAGCAAAATTGAACAGCTACAAATCTTTTTAAACGGCCGCAGCGAATTTTCTGCATACTTGACTGCTTATTTGAATAACTTGGGAAATAGCAGAAAATATTTTTTTTGTTTTAAATTTCCTGTGATAACGATTTTTTTATATTTGATAAAAACATTTTTGAAAATTATTTTTGAAAAAGTTGTATTTTCAACTACCATAATATTTGAGTCAAATACAGGTATTATTGAATTTCGTGCTTTCTTCGAAAATTGCCATTGTTAAATGTTTACTTTTTTTGCGTAAATCAATTAAAAGTCAAGATTTTATGCAGATTTTTATTTTCTTTGCGACTTCTTGTTACATCAAAGCAATATGCTTTAAAGCGGCCCACCCACTTGCAATATAATTGTGCAATTTTTCGTATTGTACAATAATAACACCAATGTGTATATCATATTCGCAGGTGACACAATATATTGGCAAAAATCAAAAGACCTTTGATTTTTATTGTACAATAAGGAAAATTGTGTAATGTTGTGGCAACATTGTTCAGTGTTATATTTACTTTTTCACTGTCAGGAAAATTGGGCGATATTTTCTTCGTAAATACTGTGCCATTTCTTGCATAGTATAGTTCAAAACGACATTAATATGTACAATAGCAAATGCAATAATATTGTATAATGGATGGGCCACTTAAAACAGTTCTATGAAGGCGACGTACAGTAACTAATTTTGCATTTTTTCATTACAAAAACTCATGACTTTTGAACTAATAGAGATATTATCAATATTTGAAAAGCAATAAAAATAAAACTTGTGGACCTTTAAAATTAATGTCAACATACGACGATATGTCTACCAGGGGGAAATAATTTTCGTTAAAACTCAAAATTATTTTACATATAAAAAATTTACGTTATATCATATATTTTATAATAAAGAACAGATTTTTCTTTCTTCATTTTAATTTTTATACCGCTTGCTGTAGGTTTGATTACACAATGCAGCAAGAAAAATGCCAAGAAGTACAGCTATACTTTTTTTTGATGTGTTATGGGTCCCCTAACCACAAAATCAGTTGAAATCTTAAATTCTATGTATAACTTTTTTTATTTTTTCTAAAATTTGACATTTTTGAAGAGGCTGTTCCACTGAGTTTATCATAACTTGGAAATGGGTTGTCCAATTTTATTACAAAAACCAATAAAAAACTTCTAAATTTATTTTTTACTACCCAACGGTTTCGGAATTATTCAGACCGCAAAGATGAAAGATATATTTTTTATGCAGAACTTAACAACTTTAATTTTTTTTAAATTTACAAAAAATCGAAAATGGCAAAATGTTACCAATTTTATTCTTTCGTCATAAAGCCACATATACTAGAAATAAAATTAACTTTATTTCCTGAAAATCAATTGAAAAATATAAATTTTATTCACAAAAAAGTGATAATTTTCAAAAAATCAAGTTTTGAAGACCCTGCTCCACCGCTTTTTATCATAACTTGGGAAAGGGTTGTCAAATGTTATTACAAAACCACTAAAAAACTTTAAACAAATATGCCTTTAACTGATTGCAAATTATTTTTTAAAAAACTCAATATGTTTTCAATTACTCAGACCATAATTATATATATTTTTTTGGGGCATATTTGAAAAATTTAATTTTTTTTAAATTTATAAAAAATTGAAAATGGTAAAAATTTACCATTTTTACTAAATAATCATAAATCCTAATATACTTGAAATAAAATAAGTTATATTTCATGACAGTCGGTGGCTTAATATTGATTTTATTCATAATCAAGTGAAATCATCTGATTTTTTTTTAAAGTGCGAATATTTACACTGTGGAACGAAATAAATTTTTTAAAATAACAAGGTTCTAACGGCTGCTTCTTGTACAAGCCACTAAACAAATATACACAGACAAAAGTATCATGTTTTTATTTTAACACACATGTTTTTGAATTTGTTTCTAAATTTTATTATTTTTTTTTCTTTGATTTTTAAATATTCCAATACAAAATTTTAATAGAAAAAAATTCGATTTTTTTCTTATTAAATATTTACGAATTTTAGTTTTTAGTTTTACGAATTTTGCGGTAGGTCCCATTTCCGTAAAAAAATATTTGAATTTATGAATTTAGTAATAGAATACGAATTATAGTTTTTTCTGTGTGATACACAGAAAAAAATAAGTTTCGTTTTTGATAACAAAAATTCCGGTATTCAATAATTTTTTTTTTCAAATTTCCTGTGATAAAGAATTCCCCTATATTGATAACAAAATTATTTCAAAATAAAAATATATATATAAATTAAAAAAATGTTGACATGGCTGGAATACGAACTCGGGCTTTCCGGACGTAAAACATACACTCTATAGCTGAGCCATATCCCATTTATTTTTTTATGGGATACAATTTTTTTAAGTACTTATGTATAAAAAGAAAAGAAATAACCGCATGGAAAAGAAATACTTACAACGAAATATTTTATTATGTTAAAGATAAATGTTATTGAAATTCATATTTTTTTTTAATAACATGGTTTTATTGAATATAATTCTTGTCTATTTTTTTCTGTGTACCAAGTCGTGAGCCGTGAAGGAAGAACACTTCAGTTAACTAGAACAAACATTTTAATAAAATACCATCAATGTACAAGCAAGATTTTGTCAAAAACAAAAAGTTTGTTTAAAGTACAGCAATTTGAGTAGTACTAAAGAAACCAGCACAGGACAAGTACCTTAAGTTTGGGTCTAGAACCTATCACTGAGTATCTTAATTATGTCAGTTGCCCCCTTCAATGACAACGCCATGTAAAAAGAACAGGTCCCTCTCATATAAAGTTCCAGAACTCTAACCGGTTGCTAGTCCTTGGAAACCAGTCATATCATATGTTTTGTGACAGGTTCTCTTCTCTCTACGGCAT
Source organism: Panzeria rudis (assembly GCA_956483635.1). Lineage (NCBI taxonomy): Eukaryota > Metazoa > Arthropoda > Insecta > Diptera > Tachinidae > Panzeria > Panzeria rudis. Next base: position 644,652 of record OY101452.1, read on the forward strand.
ATTTGCATCATCTGTAATTGTTGCATCATTTATAGCTAATGCTTGTTTGTAAGCACTTTGACCTTACTTTTTAATACCTTTGAGTATGGGGAAGTATTTCTGCCTGTCCTTTAGACAAACTTTGAAGATGACGTCTCCCTGTATGATCCAACAAGTCTTCAAGTTTTACCTCTACTGAGATTTCAGTTTTAATCATTTATGTAAATCTTTCGTGGAAAATTTTATTTTTATTACGGTTTTTTAAAAAATAAGCCACCATGCGATGATCTGATCCCTTTAACCCACCATTCCCTTAACCCATGTAAGACTTGAAAAAAATATTTGTTTTAATTTGTAATTTCTTTCAAATATTTTAATAAAACAATAAACAATATTATAAGCTTTTAAGATCTAGAAGAAAAGTTGGTCACCGTAATTATAATGGCTTTAGAAAAAAACAGCATGAATTGTCTTAAAGTGTTGATAAATTTCATGATTTGCTGCTGTTTCAAAAATAGTTATTGAACGATTAATGCGCTTCAGTCGGATGTAGCGGATAGAAAGTTGAACTGTTTCATTTTTGTCATTGTTGTTCTCGACATGACTTCTTTATGAGTACGATATTGCGTTTATTATTATTTTTATTTTATTATTGTCATCATTATATGTATTTATTTTTGTTTGAAATAAAAGAGAATTTGTATGTATTGAAATTATAATTACTCGGAAATCCTGCAGAGAAAACGTGCTACTTCTTTTCAAAGACATTTGCACATACAAATTTTTATGTGTTTGCACTACATAAGTACAAGTACGTATAATGTATAATAATATTTAGCAAAAGCCTTGTAGAAGGCCCCTTTACTCCTTCCTCTGCAGCCACAAGGAATCTATGCACCCATCTTTTTTATACAGGAGCACATATATAAGTGTCAAGGATATACGTACGAGTACATTAAGATAAATTAAAGATTTGTCTCTACAAATTATAAAATCATATTGATAAACTAATTGATGTTTGTGTTAAAACGTTGAACAGCGGCAGATAGCGCAAAAATAATAATGGTAATAAATCTATATCTTCTAAACCACGGATACGATTAAAAACTGATGTATGAAAAAATATACAGCGTTTTTGCGGCACCCTGTCACAAACCAAGGTGAAATACAAGGAGTCAAAGTTGGCCCGGTCGGGTCATGAAACATTTCTAAGCTCGTAACTATCACAATGGTGGACTGATTTGAAAGATGTTTGATTTTTTGGAAAGCAAATAAAACAAACTTAAACAAAAGAACTTAAACTGACTTTAAAATATATGTATGTACTAAAAAGTAAAAAAATAACTAAACGACTTTTATTTATAAATATCGATGCTTTTCACCAACATAGATCAGTACAAAAACTACCACACTTCCCCGAACAGAAAATCCGATTTTATTAAAAACATCAAAAAGGAAATAGGCGTGGCCAGTTACATTATTTGCCTATACACCATTTAATTTTTGACTATCTTTTATTTTAATATGATTATTTCGAACTTATTTGCTTGTCAATCCCAATTTATTATTAGGCTAACGTCTGGGTTATTATTATTAGTCTAACAACGTCTGGATAAAAGCCCAAAATTACTCTATATTCAGAAAGAATCAGGCATGTGTAATATTCCAGCCATACTAATACACACCCTGTGAGAATTTTAGCTATGTATCTACCTATTACAGCACACAAGTTATAGCACAAAGTCAAAATTACTATTAGAATATTTTTTGCTCCTCCTGTATAATAATGAAAATGTTATTTAGGGCGTTTTGCGTTTCAGTTAACGATATATTTAATTATATTAGAATTTTCATGAAAATACCGTTGCCCGTTTACATTCGCATAAAAAGGAACGAGCTGTGAGAATGGAGAAAGTTTTGTGTCCTTTTCCCTTGAAAAAAATATCATTATAGAACATTGATTCGGCGAATAGGAATAAAATAAAATAAAAGAGCCAATCGAAAACTTTCAAATATTTCGGGCGGCTACTTTGTCTGTCCGATTTCCACTTAAATTTTTATGGAACAAAATTGCAAACAAACATTTTCAAATAAACTTTTTTTTTTTTAAATCAGTCGATAAATGCGGAGTTATGCGACAATCAATATTTTTTTTTTAACTAAATAACACACATACGAGGTCAAATGAAAACTGGCTATAATTTTTGAAATTCATCTTTATTAATTGATTAAAATAAGTATAAAGAAAACATAAAATGGAAAAATAAATTTAAAAAATTTGTTTTTCAACAGAGTGTTTGGGGCGCTCTTGAGTGGTAACAACGCACCATAGCTGGTTTTGTATTTTAGCGGGACATCTTGAGACAAACCTTCAACCATTATATAACTGTTTCTTTTGTCCACCTTGGCGCAGATAAAAACATGCAATATGACGGTGAAACATTAGCTGATCGATGGGGTTCTTATTGCTTAGTATATGCAAATAGTACCCACCACCACTTTTTACCACACAGAGAAAACAGATTCATTATCACAATGACCGAATTCGCTGCCAATCGAATTTTGTCGGTTACGTGTACTATCCTGAAATTGAGTTGTCTATTCCAAATTCCATACATGGAACTGAATATACTAGCAAAGCCATAAAAAAATAGTATTGTGAATATAATTAAAAAAAAAATAAAAATTTTCAATTTATTTTAGTTTAGACAAAAACCAGCTTTTACAAAAAATGAAAAAATGCAAATACATACAGAAGTAAAAGAAAATTTAAAATAAGGTATACAATTAATACATGGATAGAACTAGATTTTTGTTCCATATCTGACCTTCCCAAGATTGTCTGCAATATAATTAATTATTAACATATTGAAATCATTTAAATCAATTTTGTATATTTTTACATATCAAATATGAAAAGGAACAAGAAGTTCTGTTTCTTATATTCAAGGGGTCCTTTTGCAATAACTGAAAACTTAAGGCATGGATCGCTACTGGCTTTCGTTATGTGTTGTTTTCACAATGCAAACAAGCATTGTTTGCCTAAAATTTATATGAAGAGTACTCAGTTTTTTGAGCGATTTCCATAAAAATTTTTACTCAAGTCGCTTGTTTGTATTGTTGAAACATCACATTATATACGGTGAACTGCCCACTTCCGATTTTCACATGCCTTCATCTTTTAAACCCCCTTTTATTAAATTAAATACAAATTTCTATTTAACTGCACTGAAATACTTCCTTGGTATGAAAAATTCTCTCAGTTCATGATTGCAGTGTACTTACGGAGAGTTTATTTACTTAGCTTCCAGGGGATCTCCTTTATTTTCACAACTACGGCTAACAAAGCCAATTTATTGTCGAATTCCTTAGATATATGAGCTTTAGCAAGATTGATGGAGTCATCAATTTTTTTTACAGAGAAATCACGAAATAAATTATTATTCAATGAAACGGACGTAATAGTGCAAAGCTTACCTTTTAACAATGATAAGGATCAAAATTGGTTAACTGATTTTGAGTTTATATTACACTTTTAAGAATTAATTAATTTTTTTCTGTCAAAAAGTCCTTTTACCAATATTTTAACTGCTCTAAATAACTATTCGTTCGGAAACGCCAAATAAGTACTTTGGAAATAACAACCGAATTTGTATCATAATGATTCTTTATTGGAACTGAACATATATCTGAGGTATATTATTTCAGATATAAGAAGAGAAATATTATTGAATGTATTAGAATTTATTTTTTATAATGGAATATTAGTTAAGTTAGTGAAATTTTAATAGTTGTAATTGTTTTCCAACTAATCTGTTCTCTCTGTGCATGAACAGCAAGATTGACTGATCGAGCTCGATTACACCGCCCATGTTTTTTGTTGAATTTTACAATAAGTGGGGTATCTCCACATCAGTCTTCTCACGCTTGCTCGAACAACATCGCTTAACCGTTCCTAGTGGTGCAATTGTATCGTAGTTGGATCCCAATGTACAAATACGGCTATCTTTCCATCTTACAAACAACATATCATTTTCTTTTTCGAATCGGTAGTCATAGAGCCACGATGTTTCTTTTTCATATCCTTCGCGTTAGTCAAAGGACATTTTCTTGTTCTGTTTTCCCTGACAGTTCCAGTAGCACGGTACCCCAAATTTATTAGATCAACTAGAAGATCGTAGCTAGTAAGAAAATTGTAAAAACAAACTCGATGATTTTCTGGAGTACAATTCAGCTTCTCCAGCAAATTTTTAACAACACGTGAACCTAATGGATCAGAAGATTGCATCTGCGATTTTCCGGAGTAGCAATGGCCTGTAGCACTAGCCGCAACTCAGTTTTTGTAGACGAATTGAACTGGCTTTGCTCGAATGAATTGCTTAGCGGGATGGTGGCCATAATATTTTACCATTGACTCGTCATGAAATACTCCTCACTGCAAACAATTTTTCATAAGTAAATCTGCCAATGGTCTAACTTTGAACATTCTGTCATTAGTCGTCGCTGCAATATTGTTGTTTACGAGATGAAGGTTTCTCTTTATTTCACGAAATCTACGCCTGGAGAGAGCCTTGGCTGCCAAATCCACTCCGATTTCTTCATCCAAGGACCAATACATTGGCTCACTTGGTAACTTATTATAGCCGGATAATATTAAAACTCCTAAGAATTTTTTCAAATCGGAGATATCTAACTGAAACTCGTGTCTGTTGCTCTGCTTTGCATAAAGGGCCTATTCACATATTACGTAATGCTATTTTTGAGGCTTTATACCCCCCTTCGTAACGCTTTATACAAAATTTCCAGTATAAAGTATCTAATCCGTAACAAATCTTTAACCCCCTGGAGCGTTGTGTAATATGTGAATGGCCCTAAATAAGAGAATTGGAGATTATCAGCTCAAAGGCATTTTGACAAAAGATGTTTTCAAATATTTGCACTGCATTGAGATCCCTCATTTCTTTCGGGACGCGATTTAATATTTCAAAAACTTCAGGGATCTGCTGAGAGGTTGAGTTTTGCGATGGAAACATTTGCGCTAGATAGGGTTTCTTTGCTTTGCAAAGTCTTGCCGAGTTTTCTTTGATGCCAACGGTTCATGATCACTGTCGTCACTGACTTCGTTGTCAATGATTTCACGATTTATGAAAACTTCAATAGTACCAGGTATGTTATTTGGTAGGCTTGATATCATCATATCTTCCTCAATACCTTCTTCATCATCAGGTGGAATGATTGTCATTTCAAATTCTTTGTCATCACTATCGCATAATATGCTATCAACAGCTTTGTGAAGCCCTTTGAAGCACTTTTGGGCCGTATAACGTTTTGCACTCATAGTTAAAATCTTACAAAAAAAAACGTATTTTTTGTCGTCATTGTACTCAAACGAGTACAGTCAGTTTTATACTTCTCTACTTTTATTATTTTTTATAAAAGTATTTTTTTTTGTCTGTGAGTTATACCGATACGGTTTTTATAATAATAATGTAAAATTACAAACAAAAAAATTCAATTGGAAATATTAACAAAATAGTTAACTTACCTCCACACTGCTTTCGCAATACAAATCAGACTGATAATTTAGCACACAAAATAACAACCACACACAAATTCTTTTTCAGCAGCTTTTGGTATTGTTATTGTGAAACTAAATAACGATACAGCGATTGCAAATTCTTTGTTTTTGCTTGGCAACTAGTAAAAGTTCAGCTGTACTCAATTGAGTACAGTGACTTCTGATGGGTTAAACCTGGTTAGAGTCTTTGACTTCAGACCCTGAGGTCCTGAGTTCGAGACTAGTTTCAGACAAGCCAACAACATCATGAATTTTTCTCATGTGCATTGGTGTATTATTGTGTTGGTTGTTGTTGGACTGTTAAAGTGATGAAGGCATAGCACTGATCACTTTGGCAGAACCGGCAGCGAGTAATACTAACATATCCTAATGCACTTCACAGCACCCTCCTTCGCAATTGTAGCAAAACCGTCGGCGAAGTAAAAGAACTAATAAAATGGCTACACAGCTTAAACAACTCAATGCCTCTACTTGACACTAGAGGGGCTTGCAACACTGCTCTACAAAAAAAAACGCGCAATAGCAGGGTTGTAAATGAATTCAGCTTTCTATCTCTCTCCCACTTCACCACCTGTTCTCTCTACACTATCCCTTTCCCAAAGAAGGTAACACATTAATTAATTAACTGGTAGGCATTAATTGCCTGATTGTGTTACTTCTCTTTAAAAAAAATGAAATAGTAAATCTTTTGTCTAGGAATGGACCTACAAACAAATTATAAATATAGACAAAAATATCTCAACAATTTCATTGAAAATAAATCTGCTTATTTTCATTGAACAAATTGTTTAAATATATAAAATAATTTGTCTAACAATATTTACAAATTCTAAACAAAACAATTTACTAAATCAAACAAAAAGATTTACTGGATTTTGTGAAAAGTATCACACAATATTTTTGTCTGAATTTATAAAACAATTAGTCTAAGAATACTAACAAATATTAAAAAATAATTTACTTAATCAAACAAAAATATATGCTGTATTTTTTCTAATATATCGAACAAAATTGTTGTCTGGGTCATCATCATCATCCATTAAGCATTAATGAAATTTTACTTTTTTAAATGTGTTCAAGTCTGAATGTTTATCTATAGACTCTAAAAATGAATGAGAATTAATGTAACAACATTATCGAATTGATTCACCTAAAAATCTTCAGTAAACAAACTTGGTATAATCGCATTCCTTTTGCTATCATTGTTGTTATTTGCATGTATACCGTCTTCGGGGTTGTTTTTTTCGACACAGTTTTTCTTGTTGTTGTTGGTGTTTGCGTCCTAAATAACAGTCAAACAAAAAATTCATTGATTATGTAAAGAACATTTTCTGAAAATGAAATTAATTATTAGACAAACTTTTGTTTGAAAAATTTTTGCTGTTAATTTTTTCTGTGAAGGCATTCAAAATCGAATCTTCAAATTTTCGCAATAATGGTTGCCGGATGCAAAATTTGCTATGTTCCGCAAACCAAACTTGTTTTTTTTTTAGGTTTTTACACAGTCGGGTTTTTTTGATTTTATAAATTTATTTTTTATTATAAAAACTAGTTTGAAAAAGTTATTCGAATATTCGACCAAAAACTTTTTGAATAATTTTTTATTCTAAATTGAAAAATTTTCTTCGTTCGAGCAAAAACTAATGAAAAAATTATTCGAATAATTATTATTCGAATGACAACACGACAATGTATGTTAATAATTTGGAACGCACCCTTTATACAGTTATTAATAAATTAAGAATACATAAATTTGTTCAATATAAGTTTATTTTATTTTTGAATATACTTGGTATATTTTTATAGCTAAATACTATAATATATGATAAATATATAAATATTTTTGTTTGCATTTTATTAGTAGAATATTCATAAAGAGATGTTTAATTGTACACATATGTATGCAGTTTTATTTAAAAAAAAACAAAGAAGTTTTAAATGATTATTCTCATTTTTTGCCGTTTCGGTTTCCTACTATATCACCATTATTTATTAGTACAGAATCGTCATGTTCATTATTGCTACGATTTTCAATTTCTTCGTTTAAGAGAGACTGTGTTATGGTTATAATATTATTTCCAGTTCTTAAAGCATCTGCATTAGTGGCCAATAACTCATCTTCAGGTTGCATATATATTGGTTTAAAATCGGTTTTAATTGCTGCTGCCATTGGTTCGTCATCCTCGTACTTTTCCACTGTCATGGTTGTAGTTTTAATGGTTCTGCCATCATCACTAATAAAGAATTTTACAGTTAAAATTTGTAAAGCTAAAAAATATCATGGCGATTGATTACCTAGTTTCTATGACGACATTTGCCTCATTAATATTTGAAAGTTGCTCAGCGCTTTCTGGCACTTTAGCTTGAAGTTTATGCCACATGTCTAAAAACAATAAAATATGGGGAGAATTAATCACATCAATAGAAAATAGCAGAATACATAAAATCTTTAGGGCTAATAAATCAGTGGAGGAGAATCTCTGTTCTTGGTTTAAAATATGTTTAAACAGGGAAATCTACACATCAGTAAACATATAAACCATTTCTAAACCAGCAACTTTTTGACATTTATTTTTGACATTATTATTACTTAAACTATTGATAATAGATGGTGAAGTGATTTATTGTTGTGGAGTTTAAACTTCAATTAAATTTCGGTTTAGTTAACTTAAACTAGCGTTTAAACGTTCACTGATTTATTAGACATAAGACACATAAGTTAAGCACATGTATATTAGACTGGTCGTTCAATTGAAATTTTTTCCGACAACCTCTAAGAAGCTGCCGGTTGATGAAAAAAACGAGGTAATCGACCCTGGTCTTTAAACCGAATCTGAGTAAATTTCTCGTTTTTAAAACGAATTGAAATTTTTCCTGTTCTCTAAACCGCATTCACATAGTTTTATTCGTTTTAAAATCGAGTAAACAAACCTGCTCGAAAGTAAATCGAATGCCGTTTTTCCTTAACAGTTTCTTTCCAAATGGTATTTTGTAAAAATTTCTTCTAAAAAATTACTAAAATATACTATCATTATGACTCATATATACTGGAAAAAATTTTTCTTCTTTATTTCTATTTTTTGCTTATTTTTCTCCTATATCTGCTTTTTCAGATATTTTTAACATATAAAATTTTTATTTGTAGTCAACTTCTTACTGAAGTAAATCGAACAACTTACGAAACACCAAATTAAAAATTATTCGGTTTTGAAAACTTCGTTTTAAAATCGACTCGGTTAGTACTCCAATTTTTTATCAACTCTAGTTTTCGAGATATACCGTTATCTCAAAAATTAAAACACTTGCATTTGCATACATTAACATAACTGGAGAAGGGTTTGCCCTATTCAGTAAAAAATAAAAACCAAGTTCGACAACAAAATTATCTTTAACCAGAGCGAACATTGTTTCTAAATATGCTCATTAGTTTCAGATATATCATAAAAGTTTTAACCTAAAAATTAAAAATTTCATAAAAATTTTTAAAAGTTCTGCCACTAAATTGTGAAAAAAATCAAAAGTTGTACGCCAATTTCAACGAAAAATTTTCCATTTTCTTTAGCATATATATAGCTGCATGATAATACACAAAAATAGGATCGTTGGCAAATTGTTATTTTTTTATGAATTTTCAAAAATAAAAATTTTGAAATTTTTTATAAAACTTAATTTTTATGTTATAACTTTAACAATATCTCTCAAACTAATGGGCGGATTTTGAAACAATGTTCGCTAGGCTTAAAGATAATTTTGATGTCGAATTTGGTTTTTCGTTTTTATTGAAAAGGGCAAACCATTCTCCAGTTATGGTAATATATGTCGTTCATATGCCTTCATTTTTAACATAACGGTATATTTCGAAAACTAAAGTTAATAAAAGAAAAAATGGAGTACGGATTCGCGTTCTGTGTGGCCCAAATAACTAAAGATAGAGAACGAAACAGTTGACCGAAAATTGTAAATATGTATGGGCATTTTGCCCGACTGCGCGACGCAAAGAAGGGTATTGTGTTTATCAGGCTATGTATGTATGTATGTATGTATGTATGTATGTATGTATGTATGTATGTATGTATGTATGTATGTATGTATGTATGTATGTATGTATGTATGTATGTATGTATGTATGTATGTATGTATGTATGTATGTATGTATGTATGTATGTATGTATGTATGTATGTATGTATGTATGTATGTATGTATGTATGTATGTATGTATGTATGTATGTATGTATGTATGTATGTATGTATGTATGTATGTATGTATGTATGTATGTATGTATGTATGCATGTATGTATGTATGTATGTATGTATGTATGTATGTATGTATGTATGTATGTATGTATGTATGTATGTATGTATGTATGTATGTATGTATGTATGTATGTATGTATGTATGTATGTATGTATGTATGTATGTATGTATGTATGTATGTATGTATGTATGTATGTATGTATGTATGTATGTATGTATGTATGTATGTATGTATGTATGTATGTATGTATGTATGTATGTATGTATGTATGTATGTATGTATGTATGTATGTATGTATGTATGTATGTATGTATGTATGTATGTATGTATGTATGTATGTATGTATGTATGTATGTATGTGTATGTATGTATGTATGTATGCATGTATGTATGTATGTATGTATGTATGTATGTATGTGGTTTCCTTTGCGGCACTATATAAACCGAACGCGCAGACCGATTTTGATGATTCTTACGTCAATCGATTCGTCTTAATCCGGGGAGTGTCACTAAAGATATGGCAGTAGTCAAAATTCAATATGGCGGCCGACAGACGCCATTTCGTTTATACGAAAAAAATAAAGAGTCGGCGAACTATATCAAAATGGGTATCAATCGACAGGTTTTTGAAAATCATCTTTAGGTTTCTCTTATGATTTTTAATTTTGAATGACCATTTAGGATCTGTGACGGTTTAAAGTTGTTTTCTTTTAGTTTTTTACGCAGTCGGGTTTTTTGATTTTTTAAATTTATGTCTTGTTGTTTTACTATTAATGGGCTTTTTCGATATTTTGCTCTTTAAGTTTTAAGATTTTTCATAATGTTATCATAATTTTCGATATGTATGAATCTAATTGAATAAAATTTCCACCGTAAACTGATCGATAAGAAAAACTTTCTGTAGAATTTTTTTTAAATTAAATTTACCCGCTTGACCTGAGATTCGAAAAAAGCGAACATTCAGAACTGCGAAGAATTAGCGAAAGAAAAATGTTCGAAAACAAAACAAAAAATTAAGAGAGAAAAAACTCAAAATTAAGGGAGAAGTTGCAGTAGCTTCGCTCTCGAGCTTTTACCAAACTATTAAAAATGAATGTTTTTGCGATATTAAAATCGAGTAACTAGAACTATTTTTAGTGAATATTGAGTGATATCGTTAAAGTTGTTCGTTTTAAATATTGCTAAAGATTCGCTATCAAAGCAAACCTTTGAGATCGAAAGATTTGCTATCACAAACTGAGCGAGGGGTGAACTCTATGAGTTCTTTTTCGTTTCACTAGCAATAGTTGTTCTCGAACGTTTTCTCCGAGAAACGTTTGCCAATTGTTCGATAGCGATATTATTTTCGTCTGCCATGGTCAAGCGGGTACTGTGGAAATAAAATTATAAAATAATGTGACATAACAAATATGTGCCTGTTTGATGTACTACTGCTTTGAATTGGCGTAATGACATGAATTGCTTACCGTTATTTTCAATATTTTGTTGGGCTTCTTCTAGTACTTGCAGTGTATGTTCCTCGGCTATGCGTCGTATTGTGTCGATGTCACATTCCTTAATTTGCTGCCCCGCTTGATTAACACCGTCACTAGCCAAATTTATATCGCTCACAATATAATTTCTAGGCGGTGGGCTTGAATTGTTCCATTCTGCTAAATAAAAAATAATATAATAAAAAAAACCAAACAAGGCGAATTAATTTTACAGGTGGTGTTAATTCTTTCATAGTTTGGAATACACAAAAGTAAAATATTTTATTGTTAGATTTTATCAATAGCCACACAGAACAAAATAAGTTTCGTTTTTAATAACAAAAATCCCGGTATTCAATATTTTTTTTTCAAATTTCCTGTGATAAAGAATTCCCCTATATTGATAACAAAATTATTTCAAAATAAAAATAAATATATAAATTTAAAAAATGTTGACATGGCTGGAATACGAACCCGGGCTTTCCGGACGTAAAGCATACACTCTCTAGCTGAGCCATATCCCATTTATTTTTTTATGGGATACAACTTGTTTTAAGTGCTTATGTATAAAAAGAAAAGAAATAACCGGCATGGAAAAGAAATACTTACAACGAAATATTTTATTATGTTAAAGATAAATGTTATTGAAATTCATATATTTTTTTAATAACATGGTTTTATTGAATATAATTCTTGCCTATTTTTTTCTGTGCAAGTGTGTTTAACTTCTGTTATTTGATTTGTAATATAAGCTATATTAGCTTATATTGCAAATCAAATAACAGAAAACTAGGAGAACGAAAAAACTAGGAGTCTGAAATTTTAAAATCTCGAATACTCTGAATCATGAAAACCAGACCCGTTTCGTCTTGTTTCTTCTTGTTTCGTGGTTATTTGAGTGATAATTTTCCAAGCCACATTCCATTAGAAAATACGAATGTATTTTTAAGAAGAACATTCAATAATGGACTGACATAGTTTTTTTTTCAGTAAAGCGTTTATGACGGTAATAGAATCCACAACATCCAAAGTTATAATCTATTATCTCACATGTTAATCTAAGGGCCATTATTACAACTCGGCTTTAGTTATACTTAGCATTTTATCGGACGGATAAACAGTTTTTCATTATCACAACTTTACAGTAACATAAAAGTGCACGATAACTTATTGGCAAGTTCATTCTACGTATAACTTTTATCGGTACACATTTTCATATTTTATCAAATCAACTCCAAAACGTATCTAACAGGTGAACTCCCTAGAACACATAAACTTACTCGACAAACTTAGTGGAGTGATGAAATTATCATAATATCATCACTATATACAGCTTCCCTTCTTTACGGTGTTAGACATTTCATTATAGAGCTACCTGCGCTGAAAATTTCACCCATCTTTAAACGTTGTTTAGAAACTGTAGTGTAGTAAAGAATAAACTTGTTGTAGACTTGGATGTCACTGTGCTATTTAAATGCTCAGGTACAGCCATACTTTGAAAAAGATAACTACTATTTTACAGCCAAAGTCAGTTTATCGATCACTTTTGCTAATCATACAAGTAACTATCTGCTACTTTACTGCCGAGTTGTAATAATGACCCTAAATAGATCAACAATAAAAGTCTTACCTTTTTGTTCATGTATAATCTGTTGCTGTAATTCATTTGTTTGATCATTTGAAATACGAACCGCTAAAGGTTTTTTAACAATTTTTTCTTTAACAATTTCGGTTTCTGTAACCGGAACATCTTCCGATTTGTTTGCTGGTTGGGCCGTTAATGCCACTTCATTGATGAAATCGGTAATACCTTCCAGTCCATCTGCGAATAGTTGTTTTTCGGCTTTTGTTCTTTCCATATCATCTGTGACGGGCTCAACGTTATCGATACATATGTGGATGATATCATCACGTCCAATTTTTTTTAATGCCTGCTGTAATTTGTTGCCGGTTGCTTCGTTGCCTTGTAAACGCAGCCACAGACGTAACATGACCATTGCACGCTGATTTTGATGCTTATCTTCCGCGTATTCAGCATTGATAAGATCGATATCGGTCTCGGGTACACCCAATTCTTTGGCCAATAGCCTCCAGTCGTCCTCTAGCAATTGACATATATGCGAAAGATGCATATCGGCTTTATGTATTGTTTCGTTATTTTGTATTTGCGTTTCACCGTTCTGCTGTTGAATCTCGCGTTCAGTGTACTTTTTCTTGTATTCGGCATTGATTTGATCCCGTTGATTAAGACCTCGGTCTACAAAATTAATACTGTTGATGCTACGCTGGCTACCAGCAGCAATATTTCCTTTATTGGAAGCCAAATCAATTTCAGAGTCCTGCAGAGAAATGTTAAGGGTACAAATGGGTTGTTTGGGGGCTTCTCCTTGGCTAATTTTGGGCTCGTTCATAAAACTTATGCGTGCGAAAGGTTCGTCTGGATTTTTTATATGAACCATAAAAGATAGACGATTTTCGCGGAAGGCTTGGAACTTTAGACTGAGTTGCTCGCCAGTTTTGAGTACAGGTACTAAGTTACCTCCGAATTCTAAATAAATATCCTGATCCTCTAAGACCTCAACATCACGACTCTTGGCCACTTCGGTAAAGTTGTCTTGATGCTCTAATGTTTTATCTTCTTTATCATCGGTCATGCAAAATATCGAAAGTTTGGCTTCATTTGGAGAGGTACGCTTAGCAAATATAACAAATTTGGCTCGGAATGGTACAAGCGCCATATAAGAGTAAAGCTCGGAGGCCATGCGACTGGCTTCGGCAATGTTGCGACAATCCATTAACCAGAAGCGGGCTGAAACAGTTGTTGTAAATGTAACGCTGTCCTTAACAAATGCTAGAGGCGTTGAACCGGTAACATCTTCCCAAATAGCCCGATTCTGACCTCCAGTAATAGAGCATAGGAGACGTAATGTTGGCGCATTACCGCTGTATGGTGAATTTACCATACCCTGGGTACAAGCTTTTGGTGCCGGTATGCTAAGAGTGATGGCTTTATGGAACTTACGTCGTCGCGGTTCAACAGTCACAACTGGTGACACAGCCACGCCTTGGCCAAGCAATTTACAGCAACCGTTCAAGTCAACTGGCTGTGCCTGAAGACCGACTCGAATTTTCTTCGTCAATGCATTTGGCGGAAATATTGCCTGAACCTGGGGTACGGCTTGTGACGATACTGTACCACCATCAGAACCAATAGCATGTACCTCTTGTCGTATACGAGACACTACAGCAAAGAAATGTGGAAAATTACGGGTTACAATACGAATGATCCTATTTGTGCGCAAGTCCTCTAAAGGACTTAACTCTGTTTCCATAGTATCTTGTAAAACTTCAAGTACCGACTCTTCCTTCTCATACAGAGTATGTTCTCGCCAGCTTTCACCATTATCCGAGCGTAAAATTATAATTTCGCGTTCCTTGTCACGTAACGAGCCAAAATGAGGAACCTCCAAAATCACCGGCCTAAAATATAATAAATATTTTTTTTTTTGTAAAAAAAAGTATAAAATAAAAATACTCGTATGTTTTAATGTCCGACGGCATGAAATAACACCCAAAAACGGAAATGGAATAATCCCCAAAACATTAAACAATACACCAAAAAATTGCTGCACTCTATACATTTGTTTGCGGACTTTTTATACATATTTTCGTTCTGGGGATTTATTTCGTTTAATTCAAAATTACTCTATTTGGGATTTTAATGAAAAAAATTTTAATGGTTCATAAATCCCTTTAGGTAAACTCCTTTGTCACTACCGTTTTTTTTTTTTCTACAATTAACATTATACTGCTAATGTCACAGGGGCCGCCAATAAACACTCATTCATAGAAAAACCAGCAAATGAGCAAGTTTTACATGTGATAGATTTGATTACTTACCCCAAAAATTTCGCCTCCACAGGCGATAGCTCTAATATTCTGCTTATCAAGGCTTCACCTTCCATTAGTGGTGGTGGATAATGCACACGATTGGGTTTTACATAACGACAGGTGATACGCGTCGGTTGTGCACATGATTTTGGTGGTACAATTATACGCACACCACTGTGGCGGCAACCACGCATGGAACCACCACGAGCATCTACCATAAATGAAACTAAGAATCTGCAAAAATATTATTAATTAAAATATTATTCACTTTTCAATTATTGTAAAAATTTACCCTAAATGCACAGGAGGCTTTGTAATGGCCACATTGTCAGACTTCAAGGCGTACTGTTGAGTAGCTTGTACACTTTCATTTACTGCTCCTGCAAACAGAATATCGATTAGTAACACAGCGCTTGAACTAAAACAATTTATTCTTTAAAAAGCTGGGCACCCTACTGATAAAGTTAATTCGAGCATACTGTATTCAATGGTGTAAGTAGTTTTTCGAAGCTAGCGTTCTTAGTCGTATTATAAAACTATTATACTTTTGGAATATTATTTAAATTTTTAATAAAAATGGTTTGTGTGAAAAAATCAATTAAACAAATGACAAGGGCTAAATTAAAATCAATTTAATTTCCCACTTTCGCGGCAGAACCGAACAAGCTTGTTTACGGAAGTCGCCACGCTCCCATCATTAGTGCACTTGAAAACACCTTTTATCATCACTTGTGAAGTTCCTCGTTTGAATGTGATCGCAGTTCTTATTTGTATAAATCTTATGATAAGTTTGCATACGAGAACTGAGATGATTTGACATGGCAGTGGCAGAAACATAATTATGCCTCATCTGCCTCAGACAAAGAGACTAGATGGATGAACCCAAATGAGTCGCCTTTTAAATGTCCTTTTAACATGACCTAACATAATCGCGTATTATTTATTTGTTTTAATTGCACTCAATTGTATGTCTTGCTGACGATCGAGTTGCATATGTGATACAAACCAAACTTGTTCGAATACTTTCACTTGTATGCAAATAGTTTTTTGCTTCTGTTAAAAAAAAGCAAAAATTACTATACAACTCCTGTTTTCACCAGTCATTGCTTGAGTATGTACAGATATGTTCAAAATTAACGTTAGTACCTATCTTGCGACCTAACCTGACGGCGCTCTTAACACCGAGTGAAGTTGAGTCTTCATGACAACTCCTGGGGAATCCTGAAGGCTGAGTGACTTGCAAGGCGAGCATACTATCTTTAAGCCACTATGAAGTCAGGTCATCTACCAGACTAGCGTAGGCCATCCTACTTCCTTCATATACCGGCTGGTGCAAATACAAGTATTTTTTAAATCGCATATTATTTTTACACTGATAGATTTTTTTCTGTCCGTGGGCAAAAATGAGACGCTTTCAGCTTGAACAACGCAGGGATATGTGGCAAACTTCTTCCCCAAACAAAGTTTGTTAGAAATAAGTTTCGGCCGAAATGAAGTACCCACCACGCAAGCTTGAGCAAAAAATTCGCAAGACTGACTTGCTAGTGGATAACACTTATGGTGCTCATCGTCGTGCGGTGTGTACCGACGAGAATATAGATACTGTGTTTTAAAATCTGCAACTCAATCATCGATCAACGATCAACAATAACTTGGCGATTCACGCGGTTTTGGGAAATAAGTTTGCTGCATTTCCCAACGCATAGTGGCGTAAATTAAAAAAAAAACAAATGGTAATAAATATAGAACTTCTGTACCACTAAACGGATTTGTCTAAAAATGAATATGGTTATAGAGGATTCGAGCTTTCAGAATCTTGTTTTTTGAAGTCAGCAGCTGCAGCAGAAACGGATCTACAGGGTATTTAAGTTGGCTTCCTCGGGTGTGAAAACTTTGTGAGGGTTGTAATTTTTTAAATACACACTGCCCGATTTGTAAAATTTTAAGCGCCTTGGATTTTGCTAGACAAGACAAATAAAAAATATGCTCATAATTACTTTTGTATCTCTTATAGTTTAAGAGATACTTCACTTCGAAATTAAAAATTTTAAATTTTGCTTCGACTTTTTGTTTTGTTTTTTGACTAACTTTCTAACTAAGCATCTGATTTTAATATCAAGCACACTGTAAAATTGCTGATTAAATTCTTAGTAAACATTTCTCCTGAAAATTTTTAAAAATGATGATAGGCCCGTTTTGCATTTTATATGACGATATGTGTATCGGCGTTTCTTGAAAGTTTACGTCCGCTTGTATTTTAAAAATATTAGTAGATTTTTATGACTAATATTTTTATAGGACATTTCAGTTTAAGGCGAGTTTTTGTCGCCTTTTCAAGAGAGAGACAAAAATACCCATACAGCGAAGAGCTGGAGAGTTAAAATATTCAACGCGAAGAAATGTTTCTTAAGCTATGTACAGACGATTGTTAGATTTTACAATATTGTAAGTAAAATGTGCTAAAAAGTTCTTACAATCGTGTGAACTGAAAATTTTTGCCTGACAACGTTGGCAGAAAAAGCATTGTCAGTCGACTTTAATACTACCTGCTGACAAAAATTGTCAGACATCTCGCAATCGTGTGAACTAGGGATGGGCAAAAAATATCGATATATCGATATTTTCTTACAAATATATATCGTTGATAGTTTTAATTTCGATATATCGATATTTTTCTAAACATATCGACCGTATCAAATTCGATATTTTTGGCTTTGGCTTTGTTTTTCGTGCAATTTTTAAAAACATTTCGGCACATTCTTCATCAAATAGAATATTACAAACAAATTCTTTTTTTTATTTATAATATTTGTCTATTCGAAAAATTATCATTCTTTGAGTGTAATTTTGTTGATGTATGTTCCATGAAATATTGTTGGAACAGTAAGGATCTTGGAAATTAACTCTTAATTATTTATAAGAAAGGTACTTTTTTTGTTTTATTTTTAAAACAAATTTGGGACTACGTACGAATTATCATTGTTGAAAAAATATCGATATTAGTCAAATATGGCAAGAATATCGGAATTAGAGATAGTCAGCTATAAAGTTGTACAAATTTTTATTTTGACATCATAAAGGCAGTCGTGACCTACCTATGGTAAGGTAGTCACGACTGCCATTATCTAAGATCAAAGTTAAAAAAAACATCGGGTATTTTACATTTTTTTCCGTTTCTTATTGGTTTTATGCTATTTGTACTTATTATAAATATTGTAGATGATCAAATTCTCTACAACTTTTGCTTGGACAATATTTTTATATCTTGATCCATTTTCGTGATAGAGGGCAGAGAGCGCACAGTGTTTAACTATTTAGAGAAGGGGTGCCCAAAAGTTTCAAATGGAAGAGCAAACACTAATACATTTAAAAAAAACTAATTTTTATTCATTATTTTTTGTTGTAAAACCAATACACCACAAAGGAAAAAAAATAGTTCATATATTTATTTGTTGTTGCTTTGCACTTGCGTGTATACAGTAGTGAACGACAAAAAAAAAAAAAATAAGACAAAGCTTTTTGTGTATTTCGTATTGCTAGTGATGAGTGCTGTATGCGTGTATTAAATGACACAGCCTATAGCTAAGTGCTTTTACAAAAACAAATGAGCACCAAGCGCATAGGGCTTCGGCAACGCTGGTTTAGAGTATCATTCGAGGTGAACCGGTAGTCCCAATTAAAAACACACCCTATAAAGTCTGCACATTATTGATAAATATATAATTCTGAATAATTTGAAGTTTTTATTAACTATTACGATATATTTAATAATTTTTTTCATTAATTGAGTATAACAATATGCAATAAATTTAGTAAAGTGTGACTTTGGCCCCGTTCCGCACGAATAGCAATACATATGTAAATCCCTTTTTTCGTTTTAGCGATTTTTGTTTGTTTTTAGGAAATTTTAATTTCATTAGAGTTTTTTGTTTTGACAATTTTTTTTCGTTTTTTGCCAATTTCTTAGTGTTGGCGATTTTTTTTTATTTTGGTGTCTTTTTCGTCGTAGCACTTCTTTTATTTTAGTGATTTTTTTAAATTAATTTTTTAGTTTTAGCGTTTGTTTTTTGCTTTGGTGGATTTTTTTATGTTTAGCGATTTTTTAGTTTTGGTAATTTTTTTTTGTTTTAGCGATTTTGTCGTTTTAGTGCTTCTTTTCGTTTTGGCTTTTTTCCAATTTGCCATTTCTTTAAGAATTTTATTTTTTTTTATCTTTTAGCATTTTGCTTTCGGCGATTTTTTGTTCGGTGTTTTTGCTTCTTTAAGTGCTTTTTTCATTAAATCAATGTTTTCGTTTTGGTAATTTTTTTAATTTCTTTTTATTTAGTTTCGGTGTCTTTAATTGTTTTTGGCAATTTTTTCCTTTTGGCGACTTTTCAGTTTTTTTTGAGCTTTTCGTTGTGGTACTTTTTTTCGTTTCAGCACTTTTTCATGCTGACTTTATTTTGGTTTTGGCAATTTTTTTGCAATTTTGGGTTTTTTTAGTTTTGGTGTCTAATTATTACAGTTTACAAGATACATCTTAATGTGAAAATTGCACTACCAAATAGAATACCCTTTAATTTTTAGTGTGTTAATTTTTACCATTTGCTACTGTTGCCTTTAAAATGCTGCACTAGCTGTGATAGTTTCGATAGTTTGCCTCTTACGGTCTCCAATACACAGTTAATTGTCAAAATTACATAGACAAAATTACATTAACTGATGGAATTTTAATTTTCTCCAAATTTCAATGTTTGTTGGTATATTCTGTATAATAATACACTAACTTAGCAAATGTCGTTTCTACATATCAAGTGTACGTATATTACATTTATATTTCAACTTGTTTCTTTGCTCGCTTTAGACCACCATTTAATTTTTAGCTTTCATAGATTTTTAGTATTTATTGTTGTAGCGGCCTCTTAGGGTTCTCGAGAAGGGAGCCTATGACAGACGGATGGACGGACAGCGTAGCGAAAACAATAGGTTTTCTTTTCACCTTTGGTGTACGGAACCCTAAAAAGGAATGTGGGAGCTTTAGCTCTCCCTAAAATAAAGGACAGGCGTAAACTTTTAAAACAGCGATACACGTATTTTTGTTTTATCCATTACAATCGCTCGTAAGAACCTTGCAATTTTGAAAAAATTGATTTCGTTGTACAGTGTAATCAGCTGCCGTAGTAACGCCACCTTGTTTTTAATTCACCTTGTGTCGTACTATACTTCCATTAAAATGTTTCATTCCATAGAAAAACCTATTCCATGTTATAAAAAAATTATTTAGAATAAAATGATTTAGTTTAAATATTGAAAGATGTTGAATTTCCTATTTGATGGTATATTATTTTTATATTTTGTTTGTAGATGAAATATTTTTACCATATTCATTAATTTTTCCTAGCATTGAGTTTTATACATGCGAAAACTGACAGACCCTTAAAAGAATTGTTTGTTCTTCGACCTTTCAACTCAATTATTGATCAGTTTTATGCTCACCAATATCAGCAAGACACAATCGCTTAATATTTGTATTTTTAATTTGTATTTAAATTTTTCTATGTAAATATGGGTGGGTAATTAGCCAATCCCCTTCGTCAATATGTACACTCAGAATTTTTCGAAGGCATCCCATTCAGTAGCATTCCTTCGTAAATGTATAAAAATTTAGAAAAGCAATAGCCGAGTACTTTTTTAAAATCATTTAAAAAAAGAGAAAATCACATCTTCTTTATCAACGTCTAACTAAGTGAGTCTAAGTATATATCAAGCACTTTGTTTTTAAATCAAAATAAAACTTTTTTACGCACTTTATGAAAAAAAATCGTTAAACAGCAATCAGCACCCTTTTAGATTTGCTTGTTTATTTTAGTTTTCAAACTAATCAAACTATTCGAAAATTTTTATATATATTTACCTTTATTTTGTTCTCTTATGGCATAATTGGCATTATCAACGTGATCTTGTTCCGTGGTAATGGTTGTATCATAGTTTTGATGATCCTGATCAGTTGAGGCTTTTAAATCATCGGTAGCCATATATTTATATTGATGATGATCTAAATGTTCGTCTCCACCTTCGTCTTCAGAGTCGGAGAGAAAAGCTTCATGCATTAATTCGGGTGCGACAACTTTATATTTTTTCTCCTCCAAAACACCCGTTAAATTGTTTGTAATCGAAGTTTCAGTAACAATTTTTAAAGTTTCCACCGCCGTAACGTAACCCAAACTATTGGCAATGCTCAAAGCGGTTTGGCCGTTCTAAGAGAGAAAATAAACAAAAATAGTGAAAAATTCAGTAAAAATCTGTGAAGAAACAAATATTTTTGTATTCCGTTATTCTTAAAAGTTCGAAAACGAATATTTGTTAACAATAAAAGTGTGTCCGAATGTTTGTTTTACTTTCTAAAAATAAAATCAAATATAATGGAATTAGTTGTATTCCTTGTAGTAAAATGAATAAAACACGGAGAACTTTTTTTTTGCGTTGAAGATATTAAATTTAATGTTGCCAGAAAATTAAAGCTTTTTTTACACAAAAAATACCTAAAATATTCCAAAAATATATTGCTGACATGTTAATACATACAGATCAATCTCGGTATAAGGGAAATTCGATATAGCAAATTAGACAATATATTTGATGATCCTGATGAAAAGGTACCAGCAAGAATTTTCGATTTTAAAATTGTGGTTAGTATCACTGCTCAGATATATTCGCCCCACTTTCCAAATGGAGTTATTCCTATGTTCACCTTCGAAATGATTTAAAAAAAAGTTTTCCTAACTTCTACCTTTGGAGAGAAAGGTACCATACTTTCGTTTTTCACTAATAGAACAGGCAAACGGAACAATACAGAATAAACTGCTTTGCAGATTTAAAAACTATACAAAAAATGCTAAAAGATAGAACTATTTAAGAATTATATAAGTGGTTTTATTATTGCGGGAAGTCTTCCACAATATTGCCAAACTTTAAGTCTAAGTTACTCAAAACTAAATTTTTACATATATAACATTGAATAATTAATATATCGGTAAATTTTTGAAATTTCGTGGTAAAAAACGGGCATTATTTTCATAATTTTATCTAGTCTTAGGAAATGTATATCACAAAGGGGCCATTAATATTGGACCCAAGTGGGCTTCCAATTTTTCACTGGCAACCTGATATAGGTTAGAAATGTAACTCAATTTCGGCCCACGGAAGTTAAGGTCCCTTTTCATAATGATCATCACATATAACGATTAATATCTAACAGTCAAATTACAGCAATACAAGTGTGTTGTCAATTAGATGAAGTTATCTTAAACTTCGTGTTCCTGGAATAAAAAAATTATACCTTAAAGCACAAACATGTTTTACTTATAACTCCAAACAAAATGTAGAATCCGGAGAGGCTGTCTCTGGTTATAATTTAATTGTACAATAAAATCAAAACTTTTTTAAATAAGAATGTTCTAACGAATGATTCTGATATAGCGGTAAAAAAATTTTACTCGTACTGGCGTATTTAAAGTTTAAGTCTGTCCTTTATATTAGGGGGATTTTAAGCTCCCACCTTTTTGCACATTTTTATAGCGAATTGGCACAAGAAATCTGGTAATCCTTACATTTTGTGTATAATATCTGTTAAGCACTTTTATGCACAACATTACAAGGAACACTTTTGTGGGACGTTAATAGAATATTATGTAAGAACAAAAATTTAAATAAAAAAAGAACAAGAAAAAAATTCCGAAACTCTTAAGCCAATTTTTACGGTGCTACACTAAACTGGCTGTCTGGCAATATTAAAACATTTCTTCAAACAATTTTCTATGCGCTCACCTCTCAGTATTCCACTTACGCGCAGTGTTAAGAACCGCAAATGTTGTGGTGCCACAGAAGCATAAAGTAAACATTTCTCAAATATTGTATATGTATGTATATCTACTTGTACGTACATATCTACTTGTATACATTCATACATATATACAAACGCATTTCAAGTGTTGTTTGCTTATTTTATCTGGATAATCGAAAATATTTATTTTTATTTTAAATTCCACATGTTTATATTTAAATGTTTCAATTTTATGTTAATAATTCTGAAGCACTGATTTGATGTTCCATTAAATAAATAAATGTATTAATTGATCATTTGCTAGCAAAAACGATTTTGTTTAAATATTTTTAACAACAAATCGAGATAGTTCTTTTATATTTATTTTTAAACTGTTTATTTGTTTAGTTTTATTGTATATCGCTTTTTTCTCTATGCATCGTTGGGATATAACACTATAAAACAAGAAAAATAACACAGATAACTGCTACATATCCTATTTACGACCATACGACGCATATATGAGTCCAACAGCTTTTCTCAGAAGGACGCATATATGCGTCGCAGCTTACAGCTTAATATATGTATGTATAAGTATATCCTATTCACGGCCAAGGCTATCCGGTTAATGATGTCCATGAACCCGAATTTATGCAACATGTGAGATGTTATTTTTCAAAGTAGTATAAGTCGACTTGTTTTAAAAATTAGTTAACAGTAATTTTAGTCAGATATAGCTATATCTTATTAAAATTAGAGTTAACTAATATTTTTTAAAAACTGGACTTGTACTACTTTGAAAAATAACAGCTCACATGTTTCACAAATTCTGCTTTATGGCCACCTTTAACCGGATTACATTGGTCACACTTACATACATATCTGAAGGTCGGAGGTAAACTACACCAAGTCACTTAATATGGCTATTTCGAACGTATTTGCTTGTGAATACAAATTGATTATTAGGCTAAGGTTCGTAACGTTATATTCAGAAAGAATTTGGCACGATCAATAATCCAAGGAACAAGGGGAAAAAATTAACATCTACTTAATTTTTTAACGTACACAGCACAACAGAGTAACGTCACTGTCGGAAGCCGCTACACTACTTGTCAGGTGGCTCTGTTGAATGTGATTTCAATTGTTATATATACAACTTTTTCGTAAAAATTTAATATGGGCCTATTCACATATTACGTAACGCTATTTTCGGAGGTTTTAACCCCACTCCCCCATCTTTAACACCACACCCCCGTGGAGCGTTACGTAATATGTGAATGGATCCTATGCGAATTAAATCACTTAAGTTGACATTAAACTGCACTATTCCAGTGTTGCCGCTAGATTATTTTTCTTCATTCCCATTTTTCTGATTTTTTGTTCTACTCAAGCCAAACTTTTTTGGTTTGATTTTATATTTCAGTATATATGAACCTGTCAACATGTGAAGAGCTCAAGCAAGTCACAATTTTTCAAAATACGTTTTATTTATACGAATTGTTGGAATCAACATTTTTTTCTCCTGTAGAATTTTCAAAATGTGACTTGGTGCAGTTTACCTCCCACCTACAAATTTTAAGAATAAAATTTATCAAAAATATTTTTCAAAATCTTAAATAAAATTTTTTGTTACATTGTGTGATTTATGTCAACATATAACACTCAATGAGCATTTTATTTTGAAAACTAAATAAACTATAAATATTTAGTTACAAAACATACGTACCCAGCAAAAACTTGGTAATGTGTTTGCATTACCAAACATCATACTTTTCACCACAAACTACATACTGCCGGAATTACTTTACTTACTACACTGATAGAAGAAACCATAATATCGCTGATGAAATTTTACATCTATTATATGTCAAATGTTTTCGTTTGTGACCCCATGACACTTTTCATCATTGTGATGTCAACCTTTACATCAGCTGGTCATCCATACATAGACACATCGACATGAGCGAAATGACTAATTGACATCAGTTTAATGACAAAATGCCATCAATGTGATTTCACTGATAGAAATACCGTCATAACGCTGATGTAATTTGACATTAATGCTATGTCAAGTGTCTTCGTTGGTGACCCAATGACAATTTTCGTCATTGTGGTGTCAACCTTTACATTAGCTGTCATCAATGGAATGATTGAAACAATTATTCATATTTATATTTTCTTATATTTACTTGTTTCTATTCTAGTTTTACTTCTTATTATTTTATTTTTTCTTCTAATGGTGGTCTTAATACCAAGCTCCTCAATTTATCACACATTTATAAACTAACGCCTCTACCATTTCAGCTGTCACTGTCAATGTTTTGTCTGTGCCTGTATACTGTACTGTCTTGGTTTTTAAAAAGACTTGCATATTTCATTATTAGCTCTGTTATAGCAATGATGATAAATGTACATCAATGCAATGTCATATTTTTTAACCTTTTACAAATGCGTTTAAACGCAAAAGAAAACAATAACATTTGTATTAAAATACAATTTACAAACATTATAACATTATATACTTATTTCTTTTATAAATATTTTACACTTTAGTAATATATAATAGGTGGCATCGTATTGATGTCATTCCAGTTCTACTTTTAAGACACATTGATGACACTTAAACTATGATCAAATTCTAAGATGACGTTTGTCATCAGATTGATGTCTGTCTTCGTTTTATTGATGACATTTTTCATAACATTGATGTTAGAATTCTGATGATAGGCCGTCATCAATGCGATAATAAATGTTTCTATAAGTTTAGTAAATAAACAAGCCATTTATTCTCTTACTGGCAGAGTAGTATTGTATTTGCTTGTCATACAGATGATAAGAAGTTCAACCCCTGGGGAAGCAAAATGAAGTTTTTTATTGTGTTCATATTTATAAAAACAAGTTTTAAGCCTGCAACAAAATAGCTGTGCAGTAGCCTAGCGAACAAAACACTTCAATGCTTAGCAGACATTTAAATTTTGCTGCGTTTCTTGTATTTAATGCCTTCTAAATATTGAAATTTCTAACTTGTTATTTGTAAACCAATGTTGTAATGTACTTGCCTCCAATGACATCGCCATATTAAAGTAATTTGTTAAAATGCCAATTTGCTTAAATGGCATTAACATTTTTGCTGGGTATTTATGGAATAGCTGGTGGTTCTTTATGTTTTACCTCAAAATAAAAGAAAAAAAATGTAAAGATTTGATAATCAAAATTTCTGATTTGATTTCGTCTTTTGTTTTCACTTTTTGTTAAGGAACTTGCGTCACTTTCAAAACAAACGGCTCATATTTATATACACATATCGTTCAAACAACGTCATAACTAAAAACTCGTATCTTTGGAAGTGCTGCCATTTTTAAATGGTTTTATTTAACTGATCCTATTTGTGGAGTTTGTGTCGTCGTGTCAAATTTAGTAATTGAAAATTTACCCCTTCTGTTGACCGATTGATCTGAAACTTTGTTAGTGCCGTTAATTTTGGTGACAATCGAATATTGTGATTAGAAAAGTGGCCTGCGCCACGCCTAATAAAAGTAATATTTATTTTTAGCCCATTCCTGTTAACCAATTGATCTGAGGTTTGGTGGACACTTTTACTTACAATGATTATACAATTTTGTAATTATAAAGTGGGCGGTGCCACGTCAATAAAAAGTAATACTTAGTTTTAGTCCCTATTGGCTTTTACCCCCTTCTGCTATAAACACATTCGCTACAGCAGGCTACACGGCTACACGACTACAAATGATGTTGGCAGCAATCGTCGTCGTGTAGTCAGCTACTTAATTATTTTGAACACGGCAGCTACATCGTAACCAGCTGACATGTTGTGGTTGGAGTACATATTTCAGTGGTGCCACTTCAAAAGTTTTACTTGTATAAAAAAATCGCTTATTCAAAATGTTCTTACATCTCGCAAAATGTAAAAACAAATCAATTCATTTCTTTGAAACCTATTGATTGTTATGGCACTTTTCATACTTAAAGTTTTTGATGTTTTTTTCTGTTTAATAAAATAGAATATTGACTTAAGTCAATAATACCAGCATCGTTGAAAATTAAAAAAAACTCATGAGGCTGTAGCTTTTTTTAACCTTATAATTTTTGTGTAATTTTATTTGGTCTCTTTTGGATCCGGAGTTACGGTGTTCAAAACTTTTATTTTTTGTTACCCATAACTCCTAGAATATAGAACGGATATAAGCCATATGGATATCACTTTAAACTTCTCTAAAATGCCTTTCTACTGGTATACAAATTTTTTAAAACAATTAATTTTTTTACCTGACTTTTCACGCAGAGACTCCGTTATCGTAAAAAGTGGTCGATGCAACGGTACATATGCATGTGTACAGTTTTATAGAGAACTTCTCATGCTTTTATTGGTGTATAGTTGAAAGCTGTCACCTATGAAATACGTAAGTTATGGTACTTTAAAGATGAGTTAAAGAGTTACATGAGTTAATTTATTTTCAAAGTGCCATAACTGATACAGCAAATGAAAGCTTAGAATGCTTTCTATTAAACTAAATACATATTTAAGTACGATTGTATCGGCCACTTTTTAAGATAATGGTGCTTTTACGTGAGAAGTCATATAAAAAATTTTTCAAATTCCATTTTGCTCGCAATGTGTTAATGGATTTAAAAATTGTATATACCAGTAGAAAGGTATTTTAGAGCATTTTGAAATAATAGCTATTACTTCGTTTATACGCGGACTATTCGCTAATAAAAATATTTGCAAATAAGTTAATTCACTGTTTATATGGCATATCAAAATACAAAAACTTGGTAGCACTTTTATAGAAGATGTATTTTCCAAAAAAAAAATTTTTTTGAAATGTATAAAGGAATAAACAATTATTATTTGTTTTAATTGTCATTATTTTCTTCTATCAATATTTTTCGCGAAATATTTTTCTATTTATTGCTTTTTGTTGACAAAGCGGGGCAGCCAGCACCAATCATTTTATTTGCAAACAGTACGTTAATCGTGAATAGTTATCGTGAGTTAATAAGTCGCAATAAAACAATTATATGGCAACAATTTACAGTTTTATTTGCAAATAACCCGTGCGTACAAACGTAGTATATATCGTTTAAGTCCATTCTATATTGTAGGACTTATGATCACTAATATATTAAAGTTTTGAACCCCGTAACTCCGGAATCAGGAGAGAGCGCCGAAATAAATTACACTAAATTTTTTTGGTTAAAAAGGGCTATTACCCTGCGATTTTTTTTTACTTTTCAATGAAGTTGGTATATTTGACTTAAGTCAATATTCTATATAACGAAACAAATAGATTTATTTATTTAAAAACTCTTGATGCATATATATTATAACATTTAAATTTTGTAATTTTCTTTTTTATTTTTCAATAAAAAATATTTCTAATCACTAATTTGCTTTACATATTTTGTTATACTGTCAAGACTGTTTTAGTTTTGTAGCCAAAAAAAAATAGAAATTAGTTTAATTTGACTACACGACAGAAGCAGCATGGACAACAACCTGCAGTCGTGTAGCCGTGCAGTCGTGAAAATAATCACTTTCATGTACACACATGTATTCTATTTTTGACTGGTTCTAGTCGGTAGCCTGCTGTGGCGAATGTGTTTAATGCATTCCTCTTGACCGATTGATCTGAAGGTTGGTAAAGAACTTTGGCAATACAATTTAGTGTTAAAAAAATGAGTGATACCACTCCCATAAAAAGTAATATTTAGTTTTACCTCCTTCCTGTTGACCAAATGATCTGAAAATTGGTGAACACGTTGAATTTTCATGACTGATTGATCTGATTACGTTACGATCACGTGTATTCAGCATTATTGTAAATCACAGGTGGCCGCTGCCACAAAATGGAAATAAGTCATTTGTTTACAAAAACCTCAATATGGATATCAAATGAAAGGGTTTGACTAGTAGAATACAGTACGCAATGAAAAACTTCAAATCCCAATATTGCGGCCAGTACAAAATGGGGGACTATATTTATGCATATATATTTTGTCAGCCCTCTCAATATGGGCATTAAGTGAAAGCGCTTGGCTACTAGAATGCAGTCCGAAATAAATTGTCAGATCATATAGTTTATATAGGACATAAAGTAAAAAACTTAAAAATAAAATATGCAAAAAAAGTTTAAGTAAAATGGTTGGTAGTACCAGGTACCTTACCAACAGAAATCATTGATCAGACTAAAATAAAACCGTGGGGCGCGTCGAATTTCCGTTATCTATAATAAACAACGCCCCACGATTTTATTCTAGACTGATCAATGCCCTCCAATTTCAATTATTTTCAAGAATCTTTAAAATAAAGAACAAAAATCTCAATATTTTTTAGTTCAAATATATTTTATTTAATGAACAATACAAGAAATATGTATATAAACATATAACTATACAGGATGAAGTATTTACACAGAACAGAAAAAGAACTTTACCAAAATCAAACACTGTTGGGGTGAGCGTAACGACTTTTTTTAAATATTAACTGGAAGCTATGTGTCCTTGACAATAATGTCAATGCCATGGCAGAAATGGTCATAAATACCATTTTGCTTTGAATGAACACTTTCATTCCATCAAAGCGAAATCCGATTAAACCCAGAACGAAGTCTTGGTTTAATCAGGCTTGCAAAGATGCAGTCAGATCTAGATAGGGATAAAAACGCATATACTGGTGTATTTTCATTGAGCACATTTATTGTTGGATTGTAGAATTTATTTAGTTTACTCTTTCTACGACCGAAGACTGAACCGTTGCTGCTTCACAAAAAAAGAAAAATAATAAAAAAATGAGTAAATTAAAAACTCACGAAAAACGCGAGAAATTAACAGAAACCTTGTCTTAAAATCTTTCACGAAAACTTACCCGTCTTTTATGCTTAAGAGTACAGCCGAATATAGATTTTTACTTGCTTCTTTTTTTAATTTTTAGTTCCTATTTTGAATATACGTGCGAGCTTTTTAATTTTTTTTATAATGCAGTTAAACGTTTACTGGGATAAACACCATATAAATAGATGCATTAATAATAACACACAGACTGTAATAATGTGAAGATACACCTTTCACAAGATATAGTTTTCACAAGATACAGATTTCACAAGATACAGCTTATTTTTAAAATTATATTACGTGTATAGACGCACCCTTTAATTGTTAGCTTCATTTTGTAAATCTGATATCATAGCGGTTATAATGATACACACCCTATGATCAGTAAACGTAGAAATCCGTTACGGTCCACAAAATACGTCTCTGTATCGAAATGTCGTTACTTGTGGTGGGACGCCCTTTAATCTATAACTTTCAATTTATTATTTTCTGTTATATCGGCCATAGCAAACAACGTCCTACAGATATGATATAATTAACAATTAATTTTTATTTTATTTTTTATACCCTAAAAAAGACAATTTATAAGACACATTAATACGTCATGTGCGAAATTTTAACAAATTTAATGCAGCCGCTTTCTTCTTTTCGCCGAATCTTTTTTCGCGTAACATTTGATGGGAAACGCCAGGATCTTTATGCGAAATGCGTGGAAAACGTTTCGATTTGGGAGCCTTTTGTTTACCCGCCGCAGCACTTACTGGTAGAATATTTCGTTTCTGATTAACTCTGTGTTTTTCAGGCTCTAGGTCTAGGGTAACTTCAAATAAAAACTCTTTTATGTTTTATTAAAGGTACATATGTAAATTATTCTTTTATTTTTTCAATATTTCTAACACCTTCGGTGTTCTTCTTCAGGAAATTCTGAGTAAAGCCGTCCACTTAAAATGAGGGTGTACTATTACCTGAAGAACAACACCGAAGGTGTTAGAAATATTGAAAAAATAAAAGAATAATTTACATATGTACTTTTAATAAAACAGAAAAGAGTTTTTATTTGAAGTCACCCTAGACCTAGAGCATGAAAAACACAGAGTTAATATAAAACATAATAAGGTCGAATAAAAATACACTAAACTAATAAGTATTTCGTTTCTGGATATTCTTAAAACGATCCAATAATAAACTAGATTCCTGCTTAATGTTACGCATATTGACTGATAAAGCTTCTGAGAAGTATCCTTCAACCCGCTCCTATCGCCTCAGTTTTCTGCTGAAATGCGCATATTTGCTTTTAAGCAACTCACACTAAGACAAAACGCTTGCACTAATATATGAAGCTCTCCAGGTATGCGATATTTGTTATAATCCCTCCTTATTATGAATGTTGACGTCGACGTCAGATCAACACAAACAGCAACAAATTTTCGCTTATCTCCTCTTTGTCGACAACAATGGACTAATATTAACATGTTCGGCTAACTTCATAAGCTTCAGAAAATAGTAACAGATTGTCAGTAGTAGTCAATTGTTGTCGACAACTAGTACACAAGTGACAATTCTTGTCTGTCATATTGGTGTGACGTCGACAACGCCATTCACAATAAGGGGAACTTTGGCTGTCCAATGAATCATATGTGATTAGGGTTTTTTTTTATTCCAGGACTTTTTTGTTTCCCGGGAAAGCGAGAATTAAAAACGAAATTCTCGGGATCCCAGGAATTCCCGGGGACTAAAGAACATACTAAAATATTTAAAAATAATGTTAATTTCCGTAATCCATTGATTTTTATATGAACAAAATGAATGAATCAATCATTCTTTACTTCAAACTGAACTTTATTTTAAAACTATTTCACAAACTAACAGTGTCTAAAAAAAATTACATAAAAAAGCAATAAACTGAACAAATCAGAAAAGCAAAAAGATTCAAAGTAAATTATATTAAAAACTACCCAGCAAAAACTTTGCTTACTAGTAGGCAAAAACGTATATGAGGATTTAGGTCGTAACTACTTACAATTTGACTCCATAACTGCTTATTTTTGTTTGAGAAGTCCAAAAAATAAGGGGTACTCCTTAGAAATGTATTTACATTTTCACAGCAATTAACTAGTTACTATTTGGCTTACTTGAAGGTAAAAAAATAAGTGGTCAAATAAACAAACTAAAATTAAAAAATATTTAAAATTATTTTATTATTATTTTATTTATATTTATATTTTTTTGTTTTGTTTTTTTTTTGACCCAGCTGGAATACGAACCTGTGCTCGTTCAGATTTGAAAAAAAGTACTTTACCCACTGAGATATTGTTAACTTATAAGTTTAAGCGACAAAAGTTAGTTTTACAAATACATGTTGACTTAAAAAGTGGTTGTCTACTTATTTTATTAATGCATATCAACAAATTGTAACTATTTTCAGATAATGAGAAAAATACATAATAATTTTATTAAAAACTAGGTAGTAAATCTAATTTGAATCATAGTAATAAGGTAAATAAGTATCACTCATTACTTTGTAGCACATTAATAAGGGACTATCGACAATGACAAAAGTTTTTGCTGGGTATTTTTAGACCAACGAAATGGAGAGCATACAAATCATTAGTAAAATCACTGATGGACTGAAATCAAAGTACTTTTATTTCTGATCATTTATCTATGAATTTAACACTCGGTTGTCAGAGGGCGGAAGTTATCCAAAGAGCGATTAAAAGGTTGTCTAGAATTTTGCTGACAAAGAGCAGTCTTAGAACAGAAAACTCAGTCCTTTACTTTTTGGTATGCAATGAGAATGCTCTACCCTTGGAAAAGCTGTACTTTTATATTCAATGGTAAAATTATTTCATCTCACAATCTGTTTCTTATTAAGTAACATAATTTCAGTTGTTGAGAAAAACCTTTCGTAATATCTATTTCCCCATTTTCTTCGTCACTAAATGCATCAACAAGACGTGCATAAAGATTTTCTGCATGCAGTTACTTTTACTAAAAAAATTTGGTTCTTTTAAATAATTAATTAAAGAGACAACTTTTTTTTAAATTTATTTTTATTATTAGTGAAAAAACATAAAGACACTATAATTGGGTATATTATTTAATGCAACCGAACTTTAGTTGAGTTGCCAGTCGGCAACTGAAAACTAGTGGTTGCCAGAAAGGCACTGAAATTGACAGCTCTCAGTTGCCAGTTGCCATCTACTTGCCAAACTACTTAAAATTTGATGATTCGCATAGATAACACTGCATGACAAATTTTAACTTTTTCTATTTGGCAGAAACACCACTATATATCCATTAATCTAGAGACAAAACATAGTCAAACTGCGTACTTGGATTTTCATTGCCTGATCTTTTGTCGTTTTTAAAGGACTTAAAATTTTTCATGAATGCTTATGTTAAAAAGAACTTGCTGTTTTTTATCTCGGAGATGGGAAACAATTATGGGGAAATTTTTTTGCCAAATTAGCAGCTTGCCTAGAAATGTATTGGTCCTGATTTTCATCTCAGCAATTTTAACGGCCGAAAATTTTAGATAATAACTTGACCTTATTTTCACATTATGTTTTTGTTCTGATCGATCTTTTTTTAAGTTATTAATAAAAATAAAATTTGGCCAATACAAATATCGGACACGCTAGTGCCCCGAGATAAAAAGTTCTCGTTTTCAAGTTTTAATGATTATATACTTACCCAGACCTACCTGTATAAAAAATTTCAGCTTTCTAGTTGTTCTGGAAGTGCTTCATACAAACAGTGGGCAATCGAGTACACCCACATTAAAAGCATCCGTTTTCAGATTTATATTATTACTTCCTCACCAAGACCTACCTATATAGGCACATCCTCATATGTCGGGAAGCTTCTGTAGTAAAACTTTCATACCTCACCTAAGAGGTTACCTATGTGGAGTATCTTAATGTCTCCCGTTTCAGTATTTTATGATTAATTAAAGCAAAGTTAAGAGCGGACTTAAAATGTGTCCAAAATAAAGACCAGACGCAAAGTTTCAAAACGGCGAGACATGTACATTAGGCTGATAAAAAAAATTTTCTATTGTTTCTTCTGAAAGCTCGCACTGAAATATCGTCAATGTTCGAATAACGCTGGAGTGAGAGAGTTTAGAAAAAAATTATATAAGACAATTTTTGCAGAATGTTCAGTTTTCTATACAAGTTTGTACGAAGCCTGTAGATTCTTCGATAGTTTGTTCTTGAGACACAACATTTTTAAGACAACTAAAAAATTTCCATATGCAATTTGTATGGGAAATAGAAATTCTCGCTGCGTTACCTCGAAATATTAAATTTAAGAGCTCCGGTTTTCTCAAGCGTCTTTTTTTGGGTACCCTGAAAATATTTCAATGTGAGCATTCAGAAAAAAGCAATAGTTGATTTTAATTGATTCAGCCTATTGTACGTATATTTTTTGTCTTCTCTACCAGAATCATTCGTTAGAACCTTATTGTTTTGAAAAAAAAATGGATTTTCTTGTATAGTGTGATATTCAGACTATCGGCAATGTCACAAAGTTCAATTCCGTTCGGAAACGGAATTCAATCCACCCCAAGATGTCAAACCCTAGCCGAAGCATACTTCAGCATACCAGCGCCGCCAATAGTCTGGACACACCTGACGAATTTGTGTCTTTTAGTTTTCTTTTTTAGACACCAGCTGCTAAAAAAAATTGGGTGGATTGAATTCCGTTTCCGAACGGAATTGAACTCTGTGACATGGCCTATTAATCAGAAAATTTGCAGAAACTTCGTACCAGAAAATTTCCTACTATTTTGCCAAATATCTAAAAGAGTTTTAAACGAATATGCTGATTGTCTAATAAAGTTAAAATTTTTTCGTCAGACGTGTCGGCTAAAAATGTTTAGTGGGTAGCTTCATTTAAATAGAAAGTAAAAAAGTATAGAAAGTAAGAAAGTATAGACTTTTAGGAACGACAAATAAACCCATAAGTTTAACGTGGCATTTTGAAGTATCGACAAATTAACGGTGTAAATCAAACTAAAATATAAACGCAATCTGAAGATTATAAAACAAGAAAATTCGAAATTAATGCCCTTCTGATCGTAAGCAACACTTATAACAAAAAAAAAACAGTTTTTTTATTGAAATCAAAATTTTATGAGCCTATTCATACTTTAAAATCGTCAAAATGTCAAAATTGTTGATAACTTTTGAAATACAGGCTATAAAATTTTATCGTAAGCGACAGTTTATGAATATAAATCATGTTTAAATACAATAAAAACCTGTTCTCCTGAACATTTTAGCTTTTGTCGCTTACGCTCATTTGGCGCTAAGGGGTCGATATGACATTACTGTAAATAAAACTTTAATGTACTTACATTTGTAACTGCATTAGGATTTGCTTTGTGTCGTAAAAGCAAATTGATAATCATGGTGTGACCCTGTTGTGCTGCTTGGTGCAACGGGGTGTAGCCGACGTTCGTTGACATTTCTATGTTGGCATCATTTTCCAACAAAAATTTCACCATATTGATTTGACCATAATGCGCAGCAAAATGTAATGGCGAATAACCTGTCTTTGTACGCTCAGATATATTGGCATTGTGTTGCAAAAGTAAACGCGCCACTTCTGTTTTGTCTTCTTGAGCCGCTAAATGAAGAGGTGTCAAACCATTTTTTGCCGCAACGTTAGCATCTAGTCCATGTTCTAATAGCAATTGTACCATTTCGGCGTGACCTTCTTGGGCAGCCAAATGCAGTGGTGAAAATCCAGACTTGCTGCGAACATTAACATCTGCACCATGTTGTAGCAAAGCTTGAGCAATGTCCAATTGATTTTTCTTGGCGGCAATATGTAAAGGACTATGACCGTTTCGTGCACTCAATGAAGGTGATGCACCATTATCTAACAAAAGTTGGACAACTCGAGGATGATCATAGTGGGCTGCCACATGTAAAGGTGTCACATCATTTCGTCCTTGACAGTTGACATTAACGCTTTTCTGTAAAAGTAAAGCAACCACCTTCTCTTTGCCATACTTGGCAGCCAGATGAAGTGGAGAGAAGCCTTTTTTAGTAACAGCATCTAATTTGGCGTTGTTTTCAATTAAAATTTGTGCCACTTCTTCTTGGCCTTCTTTGGCTGCAATATGTAGGGGCGTGTAATTATCTTTTGTTGTAGCATCTACGTCTGCACCATGCTGCAGCATTAACATAATTATATCAATGTTACCTAGACGTGAAGCCACATGCAAAGGAGTTTGACCTTCGCGAGCACGCACATCGACTTGCCCACCATTGCGCAAAAGTATACGTATAATATCCGTTTGGTTAGCACGAGCGGCTAAATGTAAAGGCGTCTCGCCTCTAACTGTTGGAGCATCAGGATTGGCATCATGTTGTAACAAATAAATAACAATATTCATGCAGCCCATAAAACTAGCCACATGTAAAGGTGTCAACCCAGATTCAGTTGTGGCACTAATGTTTCCACCATGCTTCAAGAGCAACTCGACAATCTTTATACGATTTTTTTTGCACGCAATATGTAAGGGTGTAAAACCATTTAAAGCCCGAGCATTTGGATCGGCATTGGAATCCAAAAGTAACTTGGCCACACGTACATGACCACAGTGGGCAGCTACATGTAAAGCGGTCAGATAGTCCACGGTTACCTCATCGACAGGAGCGTTGTGTTCGAGCAGTATACGAGCAGCGTTATCGTGTTCTCCCTGAGCAGCCATATGCAGTGCTGCCAAACCATTTTTTGTCTTTGACAATATTGGAGCCTGATGATCCAGTAAAATTTCAATTACCTCCACATGACCCGAACGAGCAGCACAATGTAATGGCGTTAATCCATCGCGTGTGGTAGCATCAATGCGGGCATTTTCTTGCAACAACAGTTTCATTATATTTGCCTTTCCCCACTTGCAAGCCACATGTAAAGGCGTTATATTATGTTTGGCTGTAAAGTTAACATCAGCACCACGTTCAATTAACAACTTTGCCACATCTACGTTGCCGTAATGTGCAGCAATATGCAATGGAGTGAATCCAGATTTGGATACAATGTCTGGATTGGATTCATGTTGTAACAGCATATTTGCTGCAGTTACATCATTTTTCTTGGCAGCAATATGTAAAGCAGGCAAACGTACTTTACCACGCACATCACTTTCTAACAAAACCGCTACCACTTTATCATGACCCTGTTGCATTGCTACGGCTAAAGGTGTAAAACCATCCTAAAAATTTAATAAAATTATATATACTCATTTATATAAACAGACCTTTAAATCATA
This sequence comes from Panzeria rudis, assembly GCA_956483635.1. Taxonomy (NCBI): domain Eukaryota; kingdom Metazoa; phylum Arthropoda; class Insecta; order Diptera; family Tachinidae; genus Panzeria; species Panzeria rudis. The sequence continues at coordinate 681,777 of OY101452.1, forward strand.
TGCGTACATACTTCGGTTGCCAGCGACGGATTTGCACCCTTTGAGAGCAAAAATCTAACACAGGCATCATGATTCTCCTGGGCTGCCATATAAAGTGGCGTGAAACCATTCAATGATTGAATATTCACATTCGCATTGTACTGTATTAGCAATTTTATAACTTCCTTTTGACCAGCCAAGGAAGCTATATGTAGGGCCGTATTTCCCTTTTTCGTCGCATTGTCGACCCGTATACCTCGTCTCAGTAGCTCTGCTACTATATCAACGTAACCGTCTTTGGCGGCCAAATGTAATGCATTTAAACCATTCTGCAAACATATAGAATAGAACATTAAGAAAATATCAATTAAAACTTTTATTTTTATTTATATAATTCAAATTAATTTGGGCATATAATTTGCTTAAGCTGTTTAAATCTAAGACCGCGCCTTTTTGAAAAAGAAGTAGCGAAACACAGCAGGGTTTTTCTAGGGAATCAAACCTGTATATACCAGACTAGCTGCCGAATCTTAAAATTTCAATTTATTATTTTTGTTGCATAATTGTAATAAATAAAAATATTTGCAGTTAAAAAACGTAAAATTTATGAAATACAAATTATTTTTTGGGACATTTTTTTAGGACAAAAATGCAGCTTCCTTAACGAAATATAAGATTTAGAAAATTGGGCAAGCCAGCAGGTATGGGCTATTTCAAGTCCTAACTAGCTTGACATAACACAAAAAATAACTGGGTTCTAACGACTGATACCAGTAGAGGGCACCAAAAGAAATATACTTGCGTTGACGTTTTGAAAGTTTACGTCTCGAATTCATTTTAGAAGAGCCTAAAGTTTACCCACTCACTTTGCACTATATTATAGTGAATTGGCATAGGAAATCTTGTAATCCTTACATGTTAGATATAAGGTGTGTTCAGCACTCTTATGTATAACACAAAGAAGAATATATTTTTTAAAATAGTTTAACCTTGTAACTGTTTGTTGTGTGGGACTCTTTTTTCCCTTTCTTGAAAAATTTAAATCCAAACTTAAATGAATCCCAGATGTATACTTTCAAAACGCCGCACAGGTACATATTTTTTTTGTGACCTCTATCAGAATCAGTCGTTAGACCTTTGTTATTCTAACAAAATTAATTTTGTTGTACTGTGTAAGTATACGCAATTTTAGCAAAAATTAGATGACTTCACTTTTTATTTTATTCATATTTTACTCATAATAAAATCAATAGATTTTAATGAAATAAAGCGTATTTTATTTGTAGTATATGTGATTTTATGATCAGTCAATAAAAATTGTAAGTTTTTGCCATATTCGATTTTTTATCAGGGACCGAAAATATCAGTTATTTTTTTCTTCCTGAAGAAAATGTTATGATAATATAACCTTTATCTGTTTTTGGTTATTTTAACCATTATTGTAAGATATATATTATTTTGGTAACCGTAACCAATATAAATAAGAAATATTTTTGTTTTGGTTATGAATAACTATTATTATCAACCTTTAAGAAATTTATTATTTGACATATTGTCATAATTCGATTTTAAATGAATTTTATTTGCTAGAGTTTAAGCATTGTCTATATGCATTTGGTGCATATTGGTGCTTTACCAAATCGTCAGTAGATTTCAAACACAATTTTGAACAGTTACAAACCCTTTATCTTATGTGCAAATTTTTGAAAACCATTTGAGAATATGTAAATGATTTTCAAAAATAAGCATAGTAGGCTTTGAAAATTATACAAAACTCATCAAATAATTTATATTCGATATGAATCTATTTTATTTTTCTACATTTTCATACAATTGGATTTCTAATTATCGATAGTTGTTTTATTTTTTGATTATCGCAGTTTCATTAAGTAAACATTTATTTATAAAATTAAAAAAAATGTGTTACAAAACTGACCGTTTTGTTTACTTTTCCAAAAACGTTTCAATTTCTTGCTCTACAAACCCCTTAGAAATGCATATATTATATCTAAAATATGATATGTATCCGGATAGCGATAACCGAAAAATAAAATTACTTTCGACAATGGTTATTGGTAACCAAAAAATGTTTTAGGTGGTATAATAGTTATTCATAACAAAAAAAATTATTTCTCACTTATATTGGTTACGATGACCAAAATGAAATATATCTTACGATAATGGTTGATTATAACCTTTATTTGAATTCATCAATGTTAATGGTTAAACAAGACCTTTTTGCCATTTTCTTATAACTGTTACGTCCCTGTTTTTTTGTAAATATATAAAAAAATGAAAATTTTACAGTTTTCCATAAAAAGAAAATTTTATTTTTCATCATTGTGGTCTAAATAATGCCGAAACCTTTGAGTATTTACAAAATATTGTTATAACGGCTTAAATGTAATTTTATTTCAAGTTTCTTAGTATTATTTGTAATAAAATTTAACTAGCTCTTTCCAAGATATGATGAAAGTGGTGGAGTAGCGTCTTGAAAAATCCCAAATTTTTTGGTGAAAAAATAACAAAATTAAGTAAAGTGCGACATTGGCTCGTACACGAAAAATTCCGTACGAATACACATATATCCCTTTTCGTTTTTGCTCTTTTTACATTTTGGCAATTTTTCCGTTTAGCTTTTTTGTTTAATTTTCTTTATATTATTTTTCTCGTTGTTTTTTTTTTCATTTTTTTGCGATTTTTCGTTTTTTTGCCGATTTTTTAAGTTTTATATTTTTTTTTTGGTTTTGTTGTTTTTTTTTTGTTTTAACTTGTTTTCGCTTTATGACGACATTTTTAGTTTTAGCGATTTATTTAAGTTTTGGGGCTTTTTTCAGCTTTGAGGATTTTTTCGGTTTTTTGTGATTTTTTACTTTTATCCTTTTTTTTTTTTTTTGGTTATGACACTTTTTTCGTTTTGGCAATTTTTTCGGTTTTTGGCAATTTTTTAGTTTTTGCGTTTTTTTTTTTTTTGTTTTTGGCGATTTTTTTTCGTTTGGGTGATTTTTTTCCATTTCTGAAGATATTTTTCGATTTTGATGATATCTTGAGTTTTAGCGATTTTTTTAGGTTTTAGTGCTTTTTTCGTTTTGACGATTTTTTTCGATTTTTGGCGGTTATTTTACTTTTTTTGCGATCTTTTTAGTTTTGGTGTTTTTTTTTTTTTGCTTTCTAGCGATTTAAATGTTTTTTCCTTTGAGCACTTTTTTCATTTTGGCGATTTTTCGTTTTGACATATTTTTAACTTTGGATTTTTTTAGCGGATTTTAAAATTTCATGATTTTGTCTCTTACGGTTTCCAAGATACAGCAAACTGTCTAAATTGCATAGTCAAAATTACATTAACTGAGGGAGGGGAAAAGGATATATTTTTCCTCCCATAACAAATAAACTTTGCCTTTAAAATAAATAATATTTCATTTACAATTGTCCTTCTCAAAAATTTAAGCTTTTTCCGCGTCTGTGCTACTCGAAAAAAAACAAAAGGCGTTTTCAAAGTGTGACAATATTCTAAAAATAATAAAAATTTCGCTGCTACATAAATCTTCCAATATACAGTACGGAACAAAAATATGTAAAAGAATTGAAATGAATTTTGCTATGATACATAAGGTGTAAAATAGTTGTCGATTTATTTATATACTAATAAGAAACCTAATCCATAAATACAGTTTTAGAAATCACAAAACTTTTTTCAATATCTTTATCATTTAACACAGTTTTGTCCTGCACTATATTGTCATATTAATGTTTTTTTTTAATTCAACAATGTTCTATAAATTCAAATACTTACAGCATTGCAGGTGTTAATATCTGTTATTTGGCTACTTTCCAAGAACTCCACCACCTTGCTAAGTTCTCCACTGCGAGCAGCTCTTAAAAACGATATTGTGGTGACATCATTCTAGAATAAAATTTAAAAAAATATATATAGCAATAATAATGATTGTACTGTCTGCAATTATTCTACTAAAGAGATTTTATCTGTTCAATTGTTAAAAATAAAAAATTAATATGTTTTTAAAATTTTAATTAAAAGCACTTCAATACTCTGCTCACATGCCATATTCTTTGTCTGTTCAAATAACTGATGAGTAAACATTTGACATGAAGTTATATTGTATCAATTTAACCATTGCGCATATAATAAAAGAACAATCTTTTAATTAAATAAATTATTAAACATTTCCGGTTTTTATATGCAAAATAAAGTTGAGATCATATTTCAATCAATGGCGCATAATCATAGTCAAAACAAATTATACTTTAGGAGTTTAAAACAAGGTTTTAAACTCTTAAAGTCTATTTAGTTTAGAACTATCAATATACGCCAATAATTTAAATCTTTTTACAAAGGATTCATTCTACATAAAATGTAATTTTATTGATACATGAGGCAACAAGGAAGGTGCAGCTACTTAAAAAGAATTACGATCTCCTTCTCCTCGGGGCAGTTGGATGCCGTGTAATAGTAGGATATGATATGGTTTTTTAGCAAGATTTTCTATTCAATAGAACACTGAAGATGGTACATAGTTGAAACCAGCCTGTTTATCAACCAAATTTGACGTGGTATGACGTAGAATAGTTTAAAATTCAAACAAACCCCGTCGGAAGAAAAACACAACACTCATATGATATGGTATTAGTTAATGTGAACAACATCTTTCATTTGTTCTTGTGTCACTCTTTTTCCTAAAACTACCATTTTAACAAAGAAATTAAAAAAATACCCTTTTAACAAAAAGAATTTTCCATAAAGTTATTGTGCAAAAAAAGTCCGTTTTCCAAAAAGTACTTTTTCCAAACAATACTTTGTTCAAAATAACTTTTTAAAAAAGTACCATTTCAAGAAAGTAAATTTTCCACAGAATACCTTCTCTAAGAAAAAACTTCTCTAAAATTACCATTCCTATAAAGTATATTTTCCAAAAATTGTCGTATCAAAAAGTACCTTATGTACAAAACGTCATTTCCTAAAAGTACCTTTTTTACAATAGTACATTTTTCAAAAAAGTTTATTTATTTAGGTAGTACATTTACTAAAAAATAGTCGTCCTGTTCAAAAATACCCGCTCCAAAAATTTCCATTTGCAAGGTCTACATTTTCCTACCATGTACATTTTCGTGAAAGTACCACTTCCAAAAAGTGCCTTAAAAAACTTATCTCTTTTTTCCTAAATATAATTCTTCAAAAAGTACCAGTTTAAGAGTTCGCTCTAAAAAATGTGTACATTTATAAAATAAAACTACTATTGCCAGGCAGAACCTTTTCAAAAAAAAAAAAAATAAAAATATACAAACGTTTCTATTTCCCTACATTGCAATTGCAGTTACCAATATCTACACAGAAAAAAATAGACAAGAATTATATTCAATAAAACCATGTTATTAAAAAAAAATATGAATTTCAATAACATTTATCTTTAACATAATAAAATATTTCGTTGTAAGTATTTCTTTTCCATGCCGGTTATTTCTTTTCTTTTTATACATAAGTACTTAAAACAAGTTGTATCCCATAAAAAAATAAATGGGATATGGCTCAGCTAGAGAGTGTATGCTTTACGTCCGGAAAGCCCGGGTTCGTATTCCAGCCATGTCAACATTTTTTTAATTCATATATTTATTTTTATTATGAAATAATTTTGTTATCAATATAGGGGAATTCTTTATCACAGGAAATTTGAAAAAAAATTATTGAATACCGGGATTTTTGTTATCAAAAACGAAACTTATTTTTTTCTGTGTAGTCATCTCAATAATAACTTTATCAAATGCTTATTTTATATTTCAATATCATTTTTATGGCATTCTAAAAAATCTTTTTTTTAAATTAATTTAGAAAGCGTTTGGTTCTTAAAAGTGCCAAAGTTTACCCGAAAATTCCCTCCATGCCCCTTCATGACCATGTTCTAAGTTACTTAATATCAGTTTCATTTTATGTGACTTTTATAAAAAGTGTCTCAATAGTCTTGGATTAAGTGAATTTTTCCGTATTTTTATCCCCCTTGCAAAAAAAAAAAAGAACGCAAGATGTCATGGGGCACCGGATAGGAATGCAGCTCCTGTCGCCTTTGGTCTACATCTATCATATTACTCATACGTAATAGTCTTGCGCCCTAAAAATATTGGATATCCGCATTTATTCCAATGTTTTTTTTTTGTTAATTAAAAATTCATAAAAAAATTCCCGTTTAATATAACGTAAAAACTTTTTAAACATAAGCATAGCAATCCTATGTTTTTCAATAAATAGTCAAGAAATAAAAATTTGAAAATTAAGTTTAGTACAGTTTTCATTCAGGTAAATAAAATGCTTCTGCAAACTTGACTATTTTTAGAAAATCTTCTCTTTGGCCACTTTTTAGAGCCGCGCATAACAATTAAAAGTCAGATTAATAATATTAAATACATCAATCTATTCACTTTTTAAAATCGAACATTTCATATTGTTTTATTATTATTTTTTCTTCTTTTCGGAAATTATATGAATCACAAAATGTTATTGTCAATTGCATTGCATCACCTAATAATTATAATTTGATTCAAGGAAATTTGAATGTGTTATTGTTTATGTTTTTTCTTTGTAAATAAATTTGTTTCTTTAAATATTTATGTTTATTAGGGCAACCCTCTGTTTAATGAACAAACAAAGTATCAAAATCCACTAGAAATATAAAAATAGATTAATTGGATTGAATAGCTTTTAGGTGTGGATCAAATTGGGCAAATATCGGACTAGCGAAACGAGGGCTGCTATTTCCAAAAATTGTGAATAATATATGTATTACTAGTATTCGCAAAAAAAATAAATTTGGATTTCTTCAAGGCTCATACCTCACGTGGCCAGAAGGTTTTGAAGGTTGAAAAGCGGGATTCTGAAGAAAATATGACCAAAAAAGCGGGATTTTATAAAATATCTTATGGAAAGTGGGATGTTGTAAATACACGGATGAATATGATTTTTTATAAATGTATGCAACTACACAGTTCCATATCGTTAGCTGAAGTGCGAAATAACGTAACTAACAAAAATTTAAAATCGAATTTTCAATTATTAATTATAACATCGGAGCTCTTGTCCCTACAAATTTTTACACTGTTCATCATAAAAAATCAATTGCATTGAAAGCGAAAATGAAGAGACTTTATACTTCAGTCACTTAAAGTATTTTCTTTAGTCTTTTTTTCTCTCCTATAAAATTAAAAACAGTGTAGTTATGTGATTTTGAATTTCAGCGAACGATATGTTCTTAGGAAATTCATTGAGTTACAGGCCTTAAAATTTAAAAAATGCCATCTGTAGATGTTTTCTAAAAATTCATAATTTTTATGAAACAAAAATTTTATAAATTGCTTTAAGCCTAAAGATAATGTTGTCTTTAACACATGAAACACGAGGTCGTTAGAACCCGCCAAAATAAGGGAAATTCTAAGTCGATGAGTGAAAAAATCGGACGTCATCTTTTATAAAATTCAGTTTATAGGCAAAATAATATTTTTGAGCAAAAGCAGTTCAGTTTTTTCACTTAATGTGGTATGTGATGGAAATCGTTTGATTTGAAAACAGCGCGAATTTCAAAAACAAATTCTGCTGAAAGATCACTTATTTACCCCTTTTATTGTTTCAAGGCTTATAATATTTTATTCGAATATTTTTTGATACAAAACAATAAAAAAAAAGTAAATAAGTCATCTGTCAGTAGATTTTTTTTTCACTCGGCGCCGATTTAACTCTATCGATTTCCATCACATACCAGAATGTCTTGTAACTTTGTTCTATTTTGTCGGTTCTTAAGCATTTTATGTATGTATCATATGTTCGGCACCAAATTAGTTTCAACTTTGGGCTTTGAAGGCTTTTTCTGGATTTTCGTTTCATCTTAAAGGAGAAAAATTTAAATTGAATGTATCAATGTTAGTCGAACTCTATCGTTTTTAAGTCATTCAATTTAATTTTTGTAATAATCAATAACTTTCAATACTACGTGCCTTACTTGACTTAATCACCCTTACACTGTGAAAGGTATAACAAGAGCTCTGATAATGAGATCGTGGTTAATCTTGAAATATCATGGTGTTCAGTTCGACCCTTATAAAGCCAAGAATTTGTCTTCGTCTTTTCAATTATTACATGCTTTTAAAATACCTTTCTCAATAAAAATAATTTAATTGAAGAATTAAATTGAACGAACTTAAGCCTCAATAATTAAGTATCTTTGGATTAGAAATTTTTGAGTATTGAGCTTTGAAGCAATGCCTAAAAAATATTTTTTTCAGTTTTAAGTTTCTTTAACTCAATGAGTTTTTATTCCATCAACACAAGAAAGATCTATTTTGCTCAGTTGAAACATTTTCGATATTTTTGGATATAATTAAAAAACAGAACTATAAATTTTAGAACTCCAAAAAGCGGGATAGAGCGGGATAAAAGTTTTAGGCGGGATCGACCTCTTAAAAGCGAGAAAATCCCGCTTAAAGCGGGATGTCTGGTCAGGTTACTCATACCCACAATTCGATGGTTATTTATAAAAAACTATCCAAAAAAATTAAGATTAAGGCGAGTCGCACTCCCACCGAATTTTTAGCAAATGCTCCTTTTCTGTCTTTTGTATCTCATAACTTAATAAATATAGTATTCACAAAAAAATTTATTGACCAAAGTTGTTGTCTGTGAAGTTTCCAACAGTTTCCAAATCTCACTTTTATCTAAATAGCAATAGCCAATAACTATTAAAATCTCTACAAAAAAGCTTGCACGACATCTATTGGCTAACTATTAACTAACTAAAATTATATTTAAGCCGAGCGAAATTTTTTTCTAAATTTGCACATTGCTTTCCTAAAAGTATTATTAGAGCCTAAAATAAAAATTTCATAAAAAAATTTTAAAAAATTCTCTCACTAAATTGTAAATAAAACAAAAAGTTTTGCACCAATTTCAATGAAAATGGCTCGTTTCCTTAAGAATATATAAAGCTATATGATACTGAACAATAAATTGGATCGTTAATATATATTTTTTTTATGAAAATCTAAAAATAAAAATTTTAAAATTGCTTATACAATTTTCATACTAAAGCTTTCCGATATCTCGGAAACTAATAGGCAGATTTAAAAACAATGTTTGCTCGTAAAGTTAAAAAAAATCGATTCGGTTTTTAAACCGTTTTTTTCGCAATACTGTTGTCGGTTTTTTCAAACTGTTACCCTAGCAGGCAAATGATCCTCATTTTGATCTCATTACATCGAAAGGCCTAAATTTTTTAATAGCCACTTGGCCTTATTTTCACAGTTATATTTATATGCGGATAGTATTTACATCAACTGTTTGTTAACTCTTTTTTTAATAAAGCAAATTAAAATCGAAACTTTTGTATAATAATTTTTTCACTAAAAAGACCAGTTTTGTTTTTATTTGAAAATTTCATATAGTCGAACTATTCGAAACCCGGTTTCGGGAAAATGTCAAATAAACGATCACCCTAGTACATACATATATACATAAATTTTCTCCTCTGCCAGAATTAATCGTTAGAACCTTGTTATTTTGAAAATATTTTGGTTTTGTTGTACAGTTTAATTGAACGCCTTTTGTTAAGGAACATCCTAATGTACATATGTGTACAAATACATATTTATGTACATATTATACATTAATTTTAATATTAATAAAAAAAATATTAATTAAACAAAATGTACCTGTTTTGAATGTTGCTGCTGTTGTTGTTGAGAATTTGTATTATTTACATTGTTGCTAATGTTGTTGTTGTTATTTTGGTGGAAACTTCGTTCGTTTGTCAGATTTGTTTTATCCATTTGTAAATTGTGATTTTGATTATTAGTCTTCAGTGAAGTCACAACGTTGCCATTTTGCATTTCATCTAAAGTCATTGTTTTTCTCACTTGTTTGTTATTTGTCAATATTATTTGTGTGTTTATTTTATTTTATTATTATTATTTTAATTTACACAAATTACACCTTCAGAATTTCTCCTAAGCACAAAAATAATAAAAAATAGAAAAAAATTTAATTAACATATATTCTTAAAAATCTTAAATCATTATGAAGATTTTCAATATTTAACTAGACATACAAATAAAAACACATAAATAAAATTGTACCATTCGAGTACGAGAGTATTTCCAAAAGTAACCAAACTGACGTGTAAATAACAGAACCTTTAAGAAACATCTTAAGTTTCAATTTAGACAATACGTTGGTTGATCCAAAAATGGCAAGAAAATTTTGTAATATGTAGATAGAAGTAAATAAAAGTTTTGATATAAAACCAAACAGGACCTTTGAGGAAATTTTGTAGTTCTAAGTAAAAACTTAATTCTGTCATTGATTTTTTATGAAATAATATACTGAAAACTGAATTGATGATAGATTGTCAAGCTCTAACAGTCGCTATAATATAAAAATATAAAACGAAAAATTCGTCAAAACGGAAAGAAATGCCAAGAAAATGAAAAAATCCTAAAAACGAAAGAAATTCTCTAAAACGAAAAAAACCGAAAAACAAAAAAAGATCGCTAAGACGAAGAAAAATTGCCATAAAAAGTACTGAGATCAAAATAAGGACCAAGTTCTTGATAGGTACAATACCATATTATTTCTGGGCAGCCTGTTAGCTTGGCAATTTTTTTTTGCCTTCTAATATGGAAAAGAATTATGGGAAAATGTTGCCAAGCTTACAGGTTCCCAATAGATAATATGTTATTGTACCTATCAAGAACTTGGTCCTTATTTTGATCTCAGTACTTTTTACAGGTGAAATTTTTGGATAGGAACTTGGCCTTATTTTCACATTTATGTTTTTGTGCGGATATACATATATTAATCGAGCGTTAAGCCTTGTTTTTAATATAAAAAATGTTTAATGTTCTTTTTTCAATATTTCTCCACATCTTTGTGCGGCTTCTTGAGGGAAAATTTTCCCTGAAATTAAAAATTTTTTATATTAAAAACTTTACCTAAAGCTCGATTAATATTCCTAAAGGGAAAAGAACCAGTCACAAGACAGGTCACGTGACCGGTTCCCAAGGACTAGCAACCGGTTGGAGTTCCGGAACTTTGTATGAAAGGGATTGGTAACTTTTACATGGCGTTGTCATTGTAGTTGGTTAATTGATATAATTAAGATACTCAGTGATAGATTCTTGGCCCAAACTAGAGCTTCTTGTCCTGTAATGGGTTCTATAATACTAGGCAAATTACTGTACTTTAAATAAATATTTTTAATTTGGAAATAATCTGAGTAGTTTTTGCTATAATTTTTGTTCTTGTTTTGTGATATGATTCTTTTCGCCGGTAACGATTCAGGAAAATTTCGTACCATTTCGATTTTAACCAGTTATGGGACAAGTACTTTCAAGACAATCGATATAACATGTCGAGGAAATTAGCAAAAATTAATTTTCCAAAATGGGAAAAAATCTTTAAAATGCGAAAAGTTGCCACACCGGAAATAATAAATAATCACCAAAACGCAAAAAGATCGCTAAAACGAAAAAAGGAAAACTCCCTAATGGATAAAATCTACAAATAGATAAGACCGTCAAAACGGAAAAAAGCACAAAAATAAAATAAAAATACGGCAAAACGAAAAAAAACGCTAAAACGAAAATAACTACAGAACTGAAACAATCGTCTGGACGAAAAAAGACGCCAACATCAATATCGCCATACCATAAAAATAATAGTTCGCCAGAATGGAAAAAATCGTTGGAACGAAAAAATCGGCAAAACTGAAAAAATCGTCTAAAAAATAAACAAAAAAGAAAAGTCACCAAAACTGGAAAAATAGCAAAAACGGAAAATCGTCGCCAAAACGAAAATATATCACTCGATTTGGGGAAAAAGGCAAACCGCAAAAATCGGTAAAACGCCCAATCTGAAAAAATAAAACAGCAGAATAGCGAGAAATCTTAAAAAATGGGAAAACGGACAAAAACCGCGGAAGCCAAAAAGTTACAAAAACCGGAAAAAATCGCTAAAATGAAAAAAGAACAAAAACAGTAAAAAATCGACTGAGCGGATATAATCGCCGAAACACAACAAATCACAAATATAGAAATAAATCGTTAAAACTAGAGCAACCCGTTAAGCCGGAAAAAGTCGCAAAGACGAAAAAATTTCAAATCTGAAAAATTGTCAAAACGAAAGAAGTCGCCAATAAATAAAATATTGATAAAATATGATATGATATTGACAAAATAATTATATAAAATAATAAATATTTTATTTAGTATTCAATAGAACACTGAAGCCATAGCCGAAACCGGTCTGTTTATCAACCATATTTGATGTGGAATGAAGGAAAATCGTTCCATATTATTTCATTAACCTTTGATAATTATTCGATTCACTTTGTCAATCGTTTTTCAAATTTTCGGAACCAAGTTACTAATAGGTATACATTAGCGTGTCCGTTATTTCTATGAAAAACATATTTGTTTAAGAACATGCTCAAGTCTCACCCCCAAAAAGTTGAGGCTTGATGCAAATTGACTCTCAACAAATTGCAAGCCCCTGGGACTACGCCTTCCCGTGCCGACTTCCGGTTGAAATTTTATTAAATTACATTTATACGGCATGATGACCACACATCATGATTTTTTTTTTTTTTTCTAAAAAATTGTGGTCGGAGAAGTTTTCGATAACTTGTTTTACCGACTTTTATCTAAATCGTGTATATAATCAAATAAACAAATATATCGAAAAAGTCCATAACTATTAAAATAACACAAAACCCCATAAATTTTGCTAATTTCGGTAAAGTTTTTCGTTTCGTAGAAATTAAAGTTGTTTCCTCGCTGAACGTGAATCTAAACTCCAATTGCTTATAAGTTTTAGTTTTAAAAATATACCGTTATTACAAAAATGAAGACAAAAAGCATATCTTTCAAATCTGAAAAAAGTTGCCCTTTGCTAGCTCAAGTTATTTTGCAACTAACCTCGTAACAATGCTCCAAAATATTCATTTAAGACCCGTCTATGAATTTCATGTAGAGCAAAGTGATAAATAATATGCCAATTAGGGATGTAACGAATACCGATACCGATACCGATATATGGGCGATACTTCAGATTTTCCGATACATCGGTATCGGCGATATTTTACTGTCGATACGACGATACTTTTAAAAAATTTTTTAGAGTTTTTTTAACAAATAATTTATTTTTGTTCGATTTTACCATGAATTAAATTCACTTCGTTATTTTTTAAATCTTATTAATATCAATTTTAAAAATTAATAATATTTTATGCTGTTATTTTGTAAAAAAATTATTTATTTTTTGTTAATTTTACCATGAATTCAAGGTCAAGTCGTTGTTTTATAAATCTTATTCCAGCAAAAAAAAAAGATACTCCAAAGAAGTCATGAAAATGTAGAATTCGCGATCTGGAAGTATTGAAAATTTGGATAATTTCTAATTAGTTTTACATATCCTTGCCATTGCAAGAAGTTCTGTTTTTTGATTACCAATTCGGTGGAAGCGATGCTAGGACAAATTTCTTTTTCGGTATTCTATAATGATTTTTCCTCAAGGAAAAAGGATAAAAAAATTACCCATTTTCACAATTTTTTTATGCGAATTTAAACTCAGAACTGTATTTTCATGTAAATTTAAGTGAATATATATAAACTTAGAAGTCTTTTAATAATTAAGCTATTAAGTTATTTAGAAAAATATTAGTTGATAAATGTCCTTTAAAAAAATCGATTTTTTAAAAAGCATGGCTAGTATTTTTTTAAAATTATAAAGGAATTAAAATTTTTTCTTGCTTTTCTACTAATTATCTGCATATTTTTAATATAGATTTTTTGGAAGCAAAGAAAATGTAGCTCCTTAAAAATTACTTCCAATGTTTTATCAATTTTAAATATTCTCTCTTATAATGTAATTTTGTATAATAAAAAAATTGCGCTTAAGTTTTTTTAATCTAAACTTAAACTCAATTTCAATATTCGTATAGGTATCGGAATCGGTATCGGCGATATTTATTTTTAAATATCGGTATCGGTATCGGATCGGCAAAACGGCGTATCGTTACATCCCTAATGCCAATACATATACGAGTATAATATTAGTTTATATGCGAGTAGTTCGCTCGCAAGCATTACGCTATGAGATCTTCAAAGTTATATCGATTTATCTTCTGAGATCTTTATAAAAGTTGTTTATATACACATACACACACCTACTAATTGTTTTTTTTTTTTTCAATTTACATATAAGTTTATAAATTTATTTCACTTACTTATTCGCTATTTCATTTAGCGAGATAAATTTACAATTTAGTATAAATAGACTAGAAATTTTTAAATAATTTATATGAAATAAATTTAATATTATTTTCAACACGAAAATGAAGAATTAACTCGTCAAAACAATACAATAATTTGTAATGGAAAATTGCGACTAAATAAACTATTCAAAAAAAATTTTTGATATAAATTAATGCTGAAAATTACATGAATTGTTGAATATCCATAAAAATATATTAAAAATTATTGAAATAAAAAACTTCAAACAAAAACACATGTGTATTTTAAACGCACATTAATTTAAACAGCCCCAGACAGACAACCAGACAGTCAGATAGACAATATACAAAATATTCATTCATTCATTCATACAACAAACAGTTCAAAATGTGTGAGATCATTTCGAAGTCATAGAAGGAAACTAGAACTAGATAATAAAACCAAATTATCTATTTGTGTATGTATGTACGTACACACACATCCAACAAACTCATGTTTGAAATACATACATATGTACGATATTGACGTGACCAGAAAATCACTTTGTGACCGAATTTACCCCATTTTAAATGTCAATCGCACTTTTAAACGGCAATAATTAGAGATCGCTTCAAATCTCGAAGCCTTTCGATATCTAGATAATTGAATAAAATCAAATATTGATGAAAGTGGTGGATCTGTATGTATATCAGCATGTATTAATAACTTTTACCAGAACACCAGCTGCCGAGTAAAACATGGGAAAACGTTCGCAAAAAAAATTTTCGATGGCAAAACAGACTTTTTGTTTTTTTTTTTGGAAATATGCGTATTAAAATTTAAAAACGCCAAAATATGCAGGAAAACAGCCAAATATGCCACAAAAAAAGGAAAAAATTCCGTAAATATGTTACACAGTGTAAAATATGCAAAAACATGCTGTAAAGGGTAAAATGTGCAAAAATATGCACTAACAAATCAATGCCAAAATTCTTAAAAAGTTCTGAAACGTATAAATTTCTTATTTGTCCCAACCTACAGCGACAACAGGAAAAAACATGCAATTGCATACTTGCGGTTTCCCTGGTTATATCCAATAGCAGGCTATGGGAGTATTCCAATCAACAGCCTACAGACATCGAAATAAAAAGTCATAAACGGCGCTGGATTGGTCATACCCTTAGAAGGCCACATAACGATATCATAAGGAATATCATAGAGTGGAATCCACAGGGCAATCGAAGAAGAGGACGTCTTGGGAGGCTACTCTACATTTCGAATCGAAAACAAATGCGTTCGAATTGTAATGTAAACAAGAACAGTTTTCTTTTCGAATCGAATTACAGAGTAACACCCCTGTACACACGTGGAGAATACAGGTTGACGCAGAGGTAGCCGTCATGAGTAAAAGCTGGAGTGAAGTGAAATCGATGGCAGAAGACAGGAACACATTCAACCAATTTATTGAGGACCTATGCTCCTTATAAGATAGATGGAAATGTATTACTATTAATCAAAAAAGGGAAGTTTCGTTCCGATTTTTGAAAATCGAGTTTTCAGCAGAGTTGAACTTGAATTCTCTACCTAAAAGGTCTCTTACAATTTTTTTTGTAAACCTCACCGTTCAAACGTTACTAAAGGTTGAAGTTTGACTATTTTCTGATTATTATTTTTTATTATTATTATCTGTCTGAAAATAATCAAACTTCAACCTTTAATAACGGAGGCTTACAAAGAATTGTAAGAGACCTTTTTTGTAGAGAATTCAATTTCCTACAAATATATGAGACGAGATATTTTTTCAAAATAGTACACACCGAGATATGAATTTTAATTTCTAATAATAAGGAAAAAATAAAATACTGAGAGGTGGAGGACTTTCCTTTTAAAATTAAGAGCTCATACTTGGAGAGAATTTTTTTGAGGTGTCTACCAACCTATTTTTCAGAGTATTAAGTGAAAAAATATTCGATTTTTTTTGGCCCACCCTAGTGCGTACGAGATCCTTCCTATGCGAGTGAAAATCCCACTTTACTGAAATTGTTACAATCCCTTTTGTTAAACACTAGATGGTCACGTTAAGTTTGATGGATGTTATCATTTGCTAGTGTTTGATATAAAATTAATATGAATTTAACTATACATGTATCAAACCTGTGTTTGCTATGCAGAAACCCAGTTGGCCAAGTTTTAAGACATTCTTGAAGACAGTTGCATGACAATGTTAAATCCTCGGAGACAGAGGGTGAACAGAGGGAGAATATCATTAAGGAATTTTACTAATAGCGTTTTCACTAGATATACGATCAGCTCTTTAATCTTTTCAAGAACGATTTTATAAAAGTCCTCGATCCCTCCCACATAGTAGCCAATAATTATCCTTAAGAAAATCTACTTAAAGGGCTCGTCAAGCTCTAATATCTTAATTTTAGTCTGTTGGCGCTTAATTCTAAGCTGAAAACAAGTAAAAGTGATATATTCGGCTATGCCGAATCTTATTTAGCCTTCACCAATAACCATGGATTCAAATCGTATAGCAGGTGAGGACTTTTTGTGTGCTAATTTTCAGTATCATTAGTTTTGAGAAAAATCCTAGCATATCAGTCACACACCGTCATACAAACAGGTAGGTGAACATTGCTAATTCAACTTCACTAACTATAAGGATCCAGAATATATAGGGCATTCTAATTCCACACCAATTCGGACCGTTTGAAAATAAATTTATTGCCTCAATTTGAAGATATTTTTTAATATCCCTCAAAAGAGCGTTCCTGGTAAATTTTGAATTTTTTTTTAATCGTTTAAAAGATATTAAATTTTCAAAAAATCACTTTTTTAGGTTTTTGCTAGTAACTTTCTTAATAATGGTCCAAATTGGAATTTTTTTAATTTTTGTTTTTAGATGTTTAAAAAGAAAATAGAAAACAAATATTAAACATTTTTTGATTTTGATTTTTGAGTTTGAAATTTCAAATTTCAAATTATATTTTTGTATTTTCGATTTTTTGAAAAATTTTAATTTTTGACTTCTATCGACCCACCAACTGTTAAGCCCGGTCCGGTAGTGGGCCTTCAATAACTGCGATTTTTAAAAATTTTAAGTAAAACATTTGTTCTATAAAGCATAAAAAATCTTTTTTTAAGTCTTGTCTTCATGATATACGATATGCTCCGTACTTTCATATAAAATGCCACAAGAAACATTTTTTCATTTTTCACCTTTCTTAAAAAAGCCCATACAACTCCTCTTCAAATTTTAAAAAATCTAAAAAAATAGTATTTATGAAAGGCCCACTACCGGAATGGCCTTAAAAGTTGTTGGGTGGATAGAAACTAAAAATTTAAAAAAAAATCGAAGGAAACACTCACTTTCAAAAAAATCAAAATCGGAAAGTTTTAAAATAAATATTTTTATATATTTTTTCTGGAAATAACATCTTAAAACAAAAATTTAAAAAAAATTTTATTGGACCATTATTAAGAAAGTTATGAGCAAATATATGAGAAAAGTGTTTTTTTCTTTTAATTTAAGATCTTTTAAACGAGTAATCGAAATAATCTAAGAATTTTCCAGGAAAGCTCTTTTGCGGTGTGCTAAAAATATGGCAAAATTGGGGAAAAATTTTTTTTTCAAACCGTCCGATTTGGCTAGGAGTGTCCCGTATGTACTTAAGGCTGAGGCTTTTTTGAACTATTTTTATGGTTTTGAACATTAAATGCTATTATAGATGATCATTTTTATCTAGACATGAATGACGGAAGCTAATATTATCCTCTGAATTGTTTATTAGGTCATAAAATTAACAGTTGAGGACTGGCTCAGCTGTTCAATTTACTAAATATTTATAAATCTACGCACATACCACTGGACTCCAGTTTCACCTAAAATATAGACAGGCAAAATTTATGACAGCGTCCCTCATTTTGTCGTACGCAACATGATAGAAGCCATCACCTAAGACATAATATTGTTAAGTGATTTTAATCAAAACAACAATAATTAAAATATTTTCACTGAGGGAAAAATTTTAAGAAAAGGCAATATTAAAGTCATTGTGGTGTACAACAATTTGGCCAGCTAGGAATTGTTCTCTCATAGTTACTCATAAACACACAAAGACACACCGTCATACCTAAACGATATGTATTAGGGGCTAAACAAAAATTGCGTCATCAGCAGAGTTAATCATGTATTTTCAAATGTTCAAAACAGATATAAAATCTCACATAAAAATAATATTAAAAACGTTAATAAAAGATAAAAATGCGTATGAAGCTTAAAAAGTTTTAGATAAAAGAAAACCCAAACTGCCCCAATAATATTATGCTCGAGTACAAGTTCAACCAAACCAATAATTACTTCCACAATCTCAATATGCAGTGGCATGCACAATGGGGCACTGTGTGGCACATTTTATCATATCATAGATTATAAGATATAGATAAACATTCTGTTCAGTAAAATATTCATTTTCAATAGACCGGTCCAAAATGAATGAAAACGTTCAACATCGACTCCTCCATAACGATGCCGTAGTTTCAATTGTCGAAAAATGTTCATTTAAAAATTTGGCATAATATTTTTCTCTTTAAAGATTGTCTTTAAAGATAGAAAAGGTCAAAGTTTTATTTGAATGCTAAAAGTAGATAAAAAGCCAAAATGTGTTTTAAGCTTATTTGCAATTAGTGCTAAAATATCCCATAAAACTAAATTTTTTAAGCGTAGTTTGTATTAAAAATATGTCGTATGTAAACTTTCATTATAAGTTACTATACGAAAAAAAGCTGTATTTGGATTATTGTGAAATTTGGCATAACTCACGTGGTGAAAATTTTAGCCAAATCGGGTAACTTTCAGTTCAAATTTCAAATTTTCTAAAATTTGCCAAAGTTAAGCTCAATTTACATAAAGTGATATTTCATTTAGCGTAGATAAAATTTTTGTCCCAATTCGAATAACTATAACATGCGACCACTAGACAAAGTTAAAATTTTGTGAAATGTGCAAAAATGAAGAATAATTTCCAAACAATAATTTTTGATATGGTGGAGGTAAAAACTTTAGCCAAATTGGAGAACTCCTTTGGTTTCACTTCATTTTTGGTACAAAAAATTCCTGAAACTGTAAAAAGGCTAAAAATCTTTAAAAAAAATTGCTTTTGTCGCGGAAATGGCATAAATTCGCGAAAAATTGCAAAATTGAAATTAAGCCCTAAAACTGATTACAGTTCGTTACAACCGCAAGGAATGCAAAAACTCGGAAAAATTCGCGTAAATGGCGAAAATTCGCAAAAACTTGCTGTTCTCGTGACGATATCATAGTCTAATATTGAGTTAGAATAGCTTAAATTCTGTAAAAGTTATAAACTTGCAAAAAAATCGTTTTCATCGCGAAAATAACAAAAATGCGCGAAAATTGCAATATTCCCAACAAGCTCTAAAATGGATCAAATGACGCTAAAATTGTAAGGAATGCCGAAAAGTTGGAAAATATTGCGAAAATGGCGAATATTTGCAAAAACTTGCTAATATCGGAAAGATACCAAGGTCTAATATGGATTAAAAATCGCTTAAATAATAAAAAATGTAAAAAATGTACAAAAAATCACTTTTATTGCGAAATAGGGGAAATTCGCGAAAAATTGCAAAATTTTAAATATTCCATACAGTGTCAACAAATCGTTTCAGCTAGTAGGAATGACGAAAATTAATAAAAATTCGCGGAAATTATGACAATCTGCAAAAACATGTTCACATTGAAAAGATAGCTCAGTCTAAAATCGATAGAAAGTCGCTTAAACTTTAAAGATCAAAAACTTGTAAAAATTCTCTATTATTGGAATATTTGCCATCAAATTTTAAAATGGCTATCAAGCTTTAAAATATATTAAAGAAATCGCTGAAGCTGTAAAATTAGCAAAATCTTAGAGAACGGTGAAAATTCGCTTGTAAATAAATGTATTTTAATGGCTTGCAGCTCAAACAGCCAATGCATGTGTATATGTATACGTAAGTATATGTATGAATGAAGATATGAATTAAAATTCCTTCCCTTTGAATCCTCAATGAGCTGATTAACATTTTAATTTTATTCATTTATTTGGACAAAATAAACGCATACAAGAATTTTTAATTCATTATGAATTCATTCATATTTTAAATCATTTCATATTTTAGGTAATATGAATGCATTTAAAACATCACAATTCTTTGCCTGAATGATTCGTAGATTCATTAAAAAAAGAATCATTCCTTTACAGCTCTGGTTATAGTACATAGTATTGTCGTTTTGACATATACTATGCAATAATCGGCACAGTATTTCCAAAGAATATATTGTCCAATTTTCCTTTGTTGCCACCACATTAGACAATTTTCTTTATTGTACAATAAAAATCAAAAGTCTTTTGATTTTTGCCAATATATTGTGCCACCTTCGAATATGACATACACATTGGCGATATTATTGTACAATACGAAAAATTGCACAATTATATTGCAACTGGATGAGTCGCTTAAGAGATTTGTTTTGTTTCAAACACTTTCACAACAGTGATGTTGTGACGAGCATGTATTACAAAGGATTTTTTAAAACACATTTTTAATGAACTTGTAGGGTACGAAGATGGTTTACACACATTGTAAAAGTTTAAAAAATTACGCTTTCTAGTACATGTTGCTCGCAACAATATTTTAAAGAAAGTGTTTGAACCAAACCAAATGTCTTAAACACACCTTCAAGACATCTTGCGATCAGAAAGTCTGCTCAAGCTATCGAATTCAAAAGTCGGCCAGCAAACGTACTGAAAATCATATCAATATTGAAAAAACTATGCTGAAATATCTGAGAGAACTCTGTAGGAATTTTGAAGGGTTTTTTAGGCAAATGTGCCGGAAAAATATCTGAAAACATACGAAAATCAAAAATTGTAAGAGTTTTATGACTCTTCTTGTACCATTTATTTTTCTGATACTCAAAAAGCATAAGTTTAAAATTTAAAATTTTATGCACAAGATCTCTATAAATAAATGGGAATTATTACGAAAACTAAAATCAGACCACACACTGAAGCGACTGCTAAAATATCGCAAGGCATAGAGGTCATAAAATGAGCAGAATATTCTTAAAGGGAATTAAATTGCATTCTGATATTAATCGTATAATATTTTAGAAATTTGCACGATTATTCTGCCAAATACCAAACATTAGAGAATTTTAGATAACTCGGTTGATTGTCTGATAAAGTTTCAGATTTTTTCTGACGTTAGACATAACCGCAAAAAAATGTCGCTGGGTATGCATGCCTGTGTTTGCATACATATGTGTGTATATCTAATCAATATGCTACATAAATGTCATATTTGCAGAATGAAATGTATAATCGTAAAACAGAACATCAAAAGGCGTGTTCGCATGTCATTTAGACGTTTCTGCCAATAACTGTTTAAGGTTGCTTCCGTTAATTAAAAAAAATATGATAATGAAAATAATAAAAAAAACGTTACTACCCAGTTAAAATTGTAGTTTTGTAAAAGAGAGAAGCAATACTTTAGCTTACAAAATTTTCTTGCAGATGGAGTGATTTTTATAATGTGTGGGCATTTATCTGAAAATAATAAACTTTCAACAATAGATTTGTTTCTACCGATTTGAAAGTCTTTGCAATACATTGTACTTCACTGTAACAGGTAAACATGAAAAACGTTTTTGCTGGGTAATTTTCACCATTACGAAATTAATATAAAAAAGAAATTTTAATTGAAATACAAATTTCTTATTACAGGAAATTTATACATTTACGAATTCATTATAATAGTCATTCAATATTTTTATATAAAAACTTTTAATCTGTTATTATGAGTTAAAACAAAAAACAAAAACAGCTTTTCTTAGGTCCGAAATAGAAAATTTTTATCATTAGCGCATATGTTCTTACCATCGTTAGATTTTTTATAACTGAAACCAATGCTGAACTGTTAATATTATTTTACAATAATTATTTTGCATATTGATATTACAAACCTACAATATTCTAAAGCGAATAAGAATAAAGTTAATTCATTTGGAACGAGGAAATTAACTACAATAATTCAGGCAGACGAAAACTTTGTATCTTCATTTTCGTGGTCAGAATGCTGACTATGTTACTATAACATTCAGCGATTAGCGGTCAGTGTTCATCACAATCTAGAAATTCGTTAATCGTCAAAGATATATTTGAATCGTTTGTTTATTTATGAAAAGCTTTTGTCTTTTTTTAGCAAAGATCTTTTATTACGAAAATCTGTGATAATACGTCATTTGGTTATGAAAGGACCCATGTTTGGTTAATTAATTCCATTAAAGAAATAACCAAACTTGTGTCCTTTCATAATTGAATGACGTATTATCATAGGAGCTACCGGTTGGCGTAATAAAAGGCCTTTGCTAAAAAAGTGAAAAAAGGCTTATTAAATACATAATTACAACTGTCACCACAACCGATGACTTCAGTGAGGTTTAGCGACAGACCGAATATTCGGTTTCAGAATAGGTGAAATTTTGGTTTCGCTAGGTTACGTTATGACCGAAACCGAATATATTATTGTTTACTAAACAGAAAACACTGAACCAGAAATTCAGAGAAAAGTTAATTTTTTCAACGAATCGTTCATTAATTTAGACCTAATGTACAAGTACGTTAAATCAATGACCTGCTTCATTAATTTTGTTAGAGAATAACAACAATGAATACTTTCAATGTACCGTTTTATGTAGAACTTAATGAATTTTTTCATTGAAACAACGTATGTGAACATTAAAAAATGTATTTTTGCAAAAATTAATGAATCTGGGTCAATGAATGCTATTCTTTGAATTTATTTAAAATAAATTTTTCAGTAGATCTATATATAGGAAGAGCTACAAGTGTAAAACCAAATACAAAAATGAAAGGAACTATGTATTGGGACAAAAAAACATGAGTGTATTGTTTGATAGAAAATAATATTTTGTTTAAAAAAGAGTTATTTGGTATTAAAATATATAACTTCTTTGTTTATGTAAATGTGATTATTTAGAATTTATTTGCTTTTGAATCCAAAGTGATTATTAGGCTAAAGTTTATAACGCAAGGAACAAGGAAAAACACAACATGAATTTAATTTTCAATATACAGAGCACAACAGAACAACATTGTTTTCGGAAGCTGCCACGGTTTCCATCGTCAGTCAGTGTTTATGTGTTCTGCTTTCACCACTGAATAAGATTGCAATTCTTTTATAACCAAACTTCCCGTAATGATTGCATACGAGAATTGAATTACTACTAAATTGATGTTAATCTGATAAATATCGCAGCAAATCCTCAGCGTTACCGTTGGTCTATTTTTCTTCATATCCAATTTTCTGTTTTTTAACCGACTTCAAAAAAGGATAAAGGATATCAATCGTCAGGTTTTTTTATTTAAGTTCCCTCAAAACTCCGCCATTTATGAACCGATTGCGGATTTTTTTCTCTATTCAAAAGGATGTACTTCAAAATTGGTCCCGTTGAAAAGTGGGCGGGGTTACGCCCATACAAAGTAAATGCACATTCCTTTTCAACTACTTCTACTCAACCGATTTTTATGAAACTTTACACACGCATTAAGCTTCTGTTTAAATACTATATCAGGATGAAAAAGTGGGCTGTGCCACGCCCATGCAAAGTTAATATTCTTTTTCAACAACTTCTACTAAACCGATTCTTATGAAACGTTTCATACAACTTTAGTTATCGTTGCAATACAACATTATGGTTAGAAAAGTGGGCAATGCCACGCCCATGAAAAGTAAATAAGCATTTTAACTACTTCTACTTAGCCGATTCTTAGGAAAGTTTGCATACACATTTAGTTATCGTTACAATACAACATTGTGGTAAGAAAAGTGGGCAGGGACACGTCAATGAAAAGTAAATATTCAGT
The DNA here is from genome assembly GCA_956483635.1 of Panzeria rudis. Taxonomy (NCBI): domain Eukaryota; kingdom Metazoa; phylum Arthropoda; class Insecta; order Diptera; family Tachinidae; genus Panzeria; species Panzeria rudis. The sequence continues at coordinate 705,968 of OY101452.1, forward strand.
TTATCCACTTCTACTTATCCGATTCTTATGAGACTTCGCCCCCATAAAATATGGTGCGGTGCCACGCGTATTTTGTAGCCGGTTTAGTTTTGTAAGAATTATTTAAGATATATTTTTTATATTTTTTTTTTACTTAAGTTATTTGTATGCTTAAGTAAACATATCTGTAGGTAAGAGGTAAACTACACTAAGTTACATTTTGGAAATTTTACAGGTGACCGCAAAAACATGTCAAAAATGTATCTCTGTAGTATTAACAATTTGACTTGCCTCGAATTTTTTATATATATGTAACTCTAATATTACACTATGCAACAAAATGAAACTTTTTTTTTTTCGTTTTATGTTCCCTTAACTGCAAAAACAGTCGGAATTTGAAATTCTATGGATACTCTCTTATCTTTTTCATAAATTCGGGAATTTTCAAGAGCCTGCTACACCAATTTCTTCATAACTAATTTAATTACAAAAGCACTAAAAAACTTGGAACAAAATTACCCTTAAACCGTTTTAGCAATATTTTTTATATACTCAATAGTTTAAAAATTATTCAGACCGCAGTGAAGAAAAAAATATTTTTTTATACAAAATTGGAACATTTTTATTTATTAAAAATTTATAGAAAATTAAAAATGGTTAAAACAAGATTTTTATTAACAGATCATAAAGCCACATATAATACAAATAAAATAAGCTTTATTTCATGAAAATCGATAAAAAATATTAATTTTATTCATAATAAAGTAAATCACCCAATTTTCTCCAAAACTGTGAATATTTTCACTGTACAACAAAATCTTTTTTTAAATAACAAGGTTCTAACGGCTGATTCTGTTAGAGGCCATAAAAAAGTACATACGTGTATCGGCGTTTTGAAAGTTTACATCTGGGATTCATTTTAGGACGTGTCAAATTGGCCCCCTTTTTGCACAGAGAATATATTGTAGCGCTTACGTTTTAGATATTAGATGTGTTCAACGCTTTTGTGTATAACACCGCGAGGAAAATTTTTTTTCAACAATTCAGCCCGCTATATGGCCTCTGAAGAGGAGTTTTTGCTCCTTGTTTCTTTAGGGGACAAAAAGACCCATACTGAGAAGAGCTAGAGGGTTAAAATGTTCCATAAAAATGTTGACCATGGCTTTTTACATAAAAATGCAAAACATATATAATACGTTAAATGTAAGGCCTACAAGATATCCTATGCCGAGTCAGTATAACTATGTCCAAAAGGGGGGGAAATTTAACTCCCCTTAAAATGAATTCCAGATGTAAACTTTCAATTCGACGAACATGGATATATCTACATATATTTTTGGCGGCTTATACCAGAATCAGAATCATCAAAATAGATTTAGTTGTACAGTGCAAATATTCGCAATTTTAGCAAAAATCAGATGATTTCACTTTATTATGAATAAAGTAATATATATATATATATATATATATCCAACGATGTTCATGAACTAAAGCTATTTTTTTTAATTGTATGTGGCTTTATGATTATTTAATAAAGATTGTAACTTTTTACCATTTTAAATTTTTTATACATTTTTAAAAAATGAAAATTTTCCAATTTTGCAAAAAAAAAATATTTTTCATTATTGCGGTCTGCATAATTAAAAAACTATTGAGTTTTTTTTAATAATATTCAAGCAGCTTAAAGATAGTTTTGCTTTAAGTTTCTTAATGGTTTTTGTAATAAAATTTGAGAACCATTTCCCTAGTTAAAAGAAATTGATATATTGCAGAAATGATGTAATTTCACTTTATTGTGAATAAAATCAATAGATTTTCATGAAATAAAGCTTATTTTGTTTCTAGTATATGTAACTTTCTGATCAAAGAATAAAAATTGCAACATTTTATAATTTTGCATAAAAAAATATATCTGTCATCATTGCGGTCTCAGTAATTCCAAAACCGTTGAGTATATAAAAAAAATTTGTTTAAATTTTTAGTGGTTTTTGTAATAAAAGTGAACAGCACCTTTCTAAGTTATGATAAAATCAAAAATCCGAAAATTTTAGAACAAAATTTATCCATAGTGTTACCAATAGTGAAATGCAACTCCAACTCTCTATAAACATTTTTGTGTAGAAACATGTTTATGTGGAAATTGGCAAAAACACTTATACAACGTACAACTCTTACAGTAGGTGCGAATTGCACAATTTCGCTTTACGAAACTTAAAAGTATAATTTTTCATATTTAACATTTCACCACATTGTTTGTGGAGTGAGAAAGATAGAGAGAGAGAGAGAGAGAAATAAACATTTTGTTTATAGTTTTATTTGAAGTTTATAAACAGCAAATGGAAAGTCAAACGTTTGAAATACGATGGTACATAGGATCATCATTATAATGGTTTTTTATTATTGAATATTTTAATGATATTGAGACTAACTAATTTTGTGTATGGATTGCTCAGGAAGATGACCGACCGGTATTGCGTTCTCAATTTCCACAAGCTCCATACTTTTCTTCTCTACTGTATAGACAGCCTTACAATTCAAATGATTTTTAAGTTGCTTTCTAGCACATCATTAGTACTTAAAAATTTGTCGTCTTGGTTTCTGTGACATTTACTGTCAGATATGTACGATTTTGCAAATGTATTGCGCAAACATATTTTATGCTTGTATACCTTGTAGACACAATATTTACACATAGTACATACATTCATACATATGTACACAATATGCACTCAAATACATATCCACTCATATATGTATTTATATATAGATATTTACATACATGTCTGTAGATATGTATATTTTTTTCTAATGATGCTGCAAATTTTTAAGGATCTATTTTCACACAAGAAATAAATCCAATTTCTAAGAAGAAAAACACTGTAAATTATAGTTAGCAGCTGCTGTTTGCTAATATTGTTGTTGATTGTATTTTGAATTGCAATTGGAGGTTAATTTCAAATTGTATGTGTGTACTACGTTAAACATCGATTAGTATTTTACCACTTTTCTGTATAACTTTTTTTAATTAAATTTATTTTTTTCTTTTTCAATTATTAAAGTATACTACATCTTAAGCTGACATTTAGATAAATCAATTTTTACGAAGTAAGTGCGTTCGTAATACTGCAACACTTTCTGTATCTTTTTTATCTTAACAAATATTTATTATTATTATTGTTATGATTTATATTTATTTATTTATTTATTTATTGTATCGCTCGAGCTGCAATTCGCGTGTTGTAGAAATAGAAACTAAATGTTACAGTGTTATTGTTACTCATGCTTTACTTTTTTAGTTTCTCTTGGCATTTTCATTTCTCAGGCGTATCCGTAACTAATATACTATCTATTAGACAAAGTTGCCGCTTTGGTCTGATTCAACTGCACACAATTAGTAGATTTTTTGTTGTTGTTTGGTGTAAGTATATATTCATAGAAAAAGAACAAAAACTAACTTAGAAACTCAAAGCTGCTATTGAAAAATATAAATAAAAAACGCATGACCTTTGCAAGCAATCCATGGTATTTTTCGCCAATTTAAATTTAAAACAGCTCCATAATTTATACATATAAAGCTGTTAAATCAGTGTAGTTGTACGTATCAAGTTACATAGCATAGAAATAGAATATGATTGTCTATGTTCGTTTTATCAATATGGTGAGAATGGAGTTTCACCTCTGCGCAGAGGTGCCACTTTGATCTGATCAGACCAAAACTGGTAGATTTATTTTATTTTTAGACAAATTATTAGCCTGGTCGGTTCGATGCGTTTTTATATATTTTTTTTTTTTTACAAAAAGAAATTTTTATATGCAACTCGATTTTGATTATTTTCAGTAAAATCTCTTAGTAAAAATAATAATAAACTGCAAATAACACACATATATCTCTAAATATTATTTAAGTTTCTCAATTCTATATGGGAATTTTCTCAGAAATTTTACTTTTTGTTAAGTAACGTCACCAAGAAATTAAGCTTGTATTTCAGAACTTTGTAATCGGATTTTACCTTAAATGTAGAGCTACTTACGTTCTACACAATTACATATCTAAAGCAGTGAAGAAAATTTAATTAAAACCAAGCTTAATTGGTTTCTGACGTACATGACAAAAAGCGGACTTTTTTCTGGAAATTCCCATATGCAAAATTCGAAATCTAAAAAAAATTTTATTCTCCAGATCACAGAACACTCTTACGTCGCAGATTTTAATATTTGTACGTAATTCTCTAGTTAACAACTAAAAATCAGAATGTAACTTACTATAAATACAAAAGAAACCCTGTTTAAACATTTACAACAACAATAATAGCTTGATTGATCGTAAGGAGGAGCTTACGCACAAGCCAAAACCAAAAAAATATGACTTGGAAGATTGGAATAAATATTCAGAGCTGAAACTTCATGCTCACCATATTGATAAAACGAAATAGACAGTCATATTCTATTTCACCATAAAATTTGGGAAACATGAGCTATTTAAAACAGCTGATGTTTCCTTAATACTAGTATCCACGATCAAACGTGGTAAAAGTGAACAAAGAACGCTGATGATGACAGTGTAGCAGCTGTCTGTTTTTTTTTGTATTCCTTACTGTTGTCTTAAAAATACTGCACTAGCTGTGGAAATTTCAAGAGTTTACCTCTTACTGCTTCCACGACACAGCTAATTGTTAAAATTACATTAACTGATAGAATACCCTTTAACTTTTATTTTGTTTGAATTTATGTATTTATTGGTGTAGTCCGTATAACAGTACCCTAACTTTCAAAATGTCCAGTGTCTATATATCAATTCACCGCATATTACATTAATATTTCAGCATGTTTCGTTGTTCTCTGTAAAACACCTTTTAATATTTAGCTTTCATAAACTTTTAGTATATGTTGTTGTTGTTGCGACCATAGTTAAACTTATCCTTGGAAAATTTTAGGTCCTTACCTCTTATAGTTTTCCAGAAAAAAGCCTGCGGCAGACAGATAGACAGACAGACAGGCAGACAGCAGGGTTCCTTTTCACCTTTAGTGCACGGAACCATAATTACTCAAATTGTGTTTTGTTTATTTTATCTTCAATTTAAATTAACTCAGCGTATCGGAATCGGTATCGGTAGTAGTTCCAAACAATTATGACTGGCTTTCATTCACTCAAAAACACACACAGGCCTAAGAACAACATCGTAAAATAGTAAGAATATCTAAGGAGACTTGACTTTTTCTATACACCAAAACCTTTTTTTTTTTTTTAATTTAAGTTGAAAAATTTTGTAAATTACAATTCTCAAAAAATTTAATTATGTGACGTTCAACAGCAGAAACAGTGTTTTCATGTTAATTTAAATAAATAAAGTTTAAGTTTAAGTTGAACATCGATTTCTAAGAAGCTGATGAGCATTTCCGAAAAATGGAACCGAATTAAAATGTTTTTGTATGACGAAAATAAAATTCTACCTGCTGTTTTAGAAATTACACAGGCCTGCGAAATTTTTGCAAGTTTTTTCCTCAAACTATAATTAATTGTTGTCATTGTCGTAAAAGTAACGTGAAACGATTCTGATATGATTCATATCACGTCACATTTACAAGATAACTGTACATTTGTGTTTTTTGATGTACACTTATATATCAAGCGATATCCACAGTCGAACGCTGTTTCGATTAAAATAAGTTAGATATTGTTTGTGGTACAAAACAGCTTCGGAAATAACAATAATTGGAGAAAAACGTTACAAATTTCATCAAATCTTCGGGCATTTTTTATTCGATCAAAGCCAATTAGCCATTATTCGACGCGTAATTTAGTAGCCTTTCAAACAAAATATAATTAATTTTAATCGAGCCAGACTTTGACTCTGGATTTCGCTTGGAAGAGACATTTACATCGAAAAACACAACTGCACCGTTATCTGGTAAATGTGACGTGGTAAATTTAAACGAAGTTTACATTTGCACAATGTAGACTAAAATTTACATGTTTTATATGACTTTATGTAAAAAACTTTTTCATGCCAGACCTGTGTTATCCTTAAAAATTACATTAAATTTTTTTTACTGCAATGATAACATTAGGTATCTAACTACTGATAATATTAAAAATGCGTTCTAATAGACATGTAGTATTAATGAAAGCATTAATCATATTCTTCTATTATTTTTCTTACTGGGAATAAGTTAAAAGTCTTATTGAAAATCTTGGCAGAAAAAACACATTTGGTTGCAACTCAGCAGAATGTACAAATAAACTACATACGTTTATTCACTCACTCAACTACATTGAATGCATAACAAGTTTTGTGGCAAAGTATATTCGATATAAAGTATTTACACATCCACAACTGCTACAAATACTCAAGTCACATCAATCAGGTACGCACATTTCTACAACAATAGACAATTTGTTGTAGAAACCAACATAAAATTTTTCAAAAAAAAAAACGTTGAAAGACCGGTATAGTTATCACAGCAGATAACTCATAAAGGAAATGTCAAATATCATATAATTAGAAGGGAATATGTATATAATGTTTGATAGTTTGAAGAAATTGGTGATATTATGGATATTTCATTAACATCCACCAAGTTTGACGTTTAATCCAGCTAGTTGGTTAGCTGTGCTTGTAGGCGCATCAATATGCATTCGCTAAAAACAGTTTTGTTGTTATGAAAGCCACGTGCTTGACATAACCAACCACCACTGACTCTGCTGATTCCAACAAGACGTAAAGGTAGCTGTAAATTGAAGGTCCGCAGCAAAAACACAGGTTTTACTATTACACTGAAAATTATCTGAAATCAGAATCTTGCAAATGATAAATATTTGAAATCCGATATCTGGTTTCTATAACCAAAGCGAATTAATTTAAATGGTTCATATCTGCAACTTTGAAAAAATTTTCACATTAATGCGGCTATTGAGATAGAAGCCTATGATAGATGAACGGAATAATAGACAGACGGACGACATAGCGAAAACAATCAGGTTCCTTTGTCAGCTTTTGTTTCTTCTTCTTCCATTCGACCAGCTTTATCAACCCTGTATTTCTTGTTTCGAAGGGACATGACTCTTTTTACCCAACTGCCAAGGAAGGGTCAAGGCAGAATTAGCGAAGCGATCGGCATCGATATATCTCGAATAAAAAATATCGATATATCGAAATATCGATATTTGTTAACAATGATAATTCATACGTAGTCCCCAATTTTTTTTTTAATAAAACAATAAAAGTACCTTTCTTAAAAATAATTAAGCCGGCAAAAGTTAATTTCCAAGATCCTTACTGTTCCACCAATATTTCATGGAACATACATCAACAAAATTACACTTAAAGAATGATAATTTTTCGAATAGACAAAGTATTATAAATAAAACAAAAAATTTTGTTAGTAATATTCTATTTGATGAAGTCTGTGCCGAAATGTTTTTAAAAATTGCACGAAAAACATCAGAGCTAAAAAATATCGAATTTGATACTGTCGATATACTTGGAAAAAAATACCCATATATTAAATATATCAATATATTTATAAGAAAATATCGATATATCGATATTTTTTGCCCACCCCTAATCTGTTCCGTAATGTGGCAGCTTACCGAATTTAACTGTACCGTAGTTGAAACGTACCAATCTGTTTAAAATAGAAATTCCTTACGTTGTTAAGTGACATGCGTACACAGAAAAAACTATATTTCATTTTCTGTAAAGGAATTCAATGAAATGGTAAACATTTTGTCTAGAAACGGACCTACAAACAAATTTGAAAATATACACGAAAATATCTCAACAATTTCATTGGAAAAAACGTGTTTTTTTTCAATGAACAAATTGTTTAAATCTATGAAACAATTTGTCTGAAAATATTTACAAATTATAAACAAAACAATTTACTAAATCAAACAAAAACATTTACTGGATTTTCTGAAAAATGCCAAACAATATTTTTATCTGAATTTATAAAACAAGTAGTCTAAAAATACTAACAAATATTAAACAGAATAGTTTACTTAATCAATCAAAAATATTCACTGGATTTTTTGTAATATATCAAAAAAAAAATTTTTTGTATGGGTCATCATCATCATCCATTAAGCATTTATGAAATTTTACTTTGTTAATTGTGTTCAAGTCTGAATGTTTACCTAAAGACTAAAAAAATTAATGAGAATTAACGCAACGACATTAACGAATTGATTCACTCAAAAATCTTCAATAAACAAACTTGGTACAATCGCATTCCTTTTGTTATCATTGTGTATGTCGTCATCAGGGTTGTTCTTCTACGAAACAGAAAACGGGGTTTCTTGTTGTTTTTGTTGTTTGCACCCTAAATAAAAGTCAAACAAAAAATTCATTGATTCAGCACAGAACATTTACTGAAAATTAAATTTACTTTTAGACAAACTTTTGTTTGAAAATTTTTTTGTTATTATTTTTTCGGTGTAGAACAGTGATGTACATATATATGTGCGGTGACCATTCGTCCTTTTTTTTAAAGGACAGCCCTTTTTTTCGACACGATGTCCTTTAAAATTTTTTTTAATTGAATTGTCCTTTTTGAAATTTTATTTTTCTTTCTTTATCACTTATGTGTTTTAAACTCTAAAATATAAGTATGTATGTATGTTACTTCTTGTACTACTCACTAATATCACACAGTTTGAATTATATTACTACTAGATGTGCCCGCCTGCTTCGCGCGCTTAAAGATCGCTTTATGACTATAAGGTTTCTGCAAAATGTAATAATATAACATTTTTTACATATTTTTAAAGTTTCCATTATATAAAATAAAGAATGCTACCACCGTTAAAAACAAAAACATCTGTCTAATTTTCAACAACATTTATATTACTAAAATTGGGTATAGTTTGGTTTTTTTCTATTTTAACTTAGAAATAAGATATTGAATCAGAACTCTAAGGCACCTCTATACCAAATTTCATGAAAATCGCTTCAGTGGTTTTTGCGTGAAGCGTGTTCGGACAGAGAAGACAAAAATTACAAAATTTGATTTCTTGTTATCTACATCGATTACTGTTTACGCCACAATAAAAATTTTCAACAAATATTTCATGTACAGACACACCCTTTTTACAGTTTTATTATATGTATAGATAGATATATTCAGCGGTATCATGTATTTCGACAATTTGTCGTAGTCACAAATTCGACTTCGACATAAATAAAACGGGTGATTATATTCATATAATATATCAGATAAACCTAATACTACTTAAAATACCCAGCAAAAAATATAATGTTTCTAGAAGCACTAAAAAACATTTATATCTTCCGCATGCGATGTTTTGAAGCGCTTCCGAGGATGCTCAAAAATAAGGCAGAGATCTATCAGTGTTTATAATAATCTTTAAATTACAAAGTTAGTCAGCATTTTACATTTATTCAACATCAACTCCAAAATAAAAAAAATTATATTCAGTAGCATTGTGTGTAGCTTTCAACAAAATAGGTTCTAGAGAAAATATGTCCTTTTCACCAAACAATTGTTTAGAATCCATACCTGCTTCTTTTTATACTCTTTTTTAGGCGTTAGAGCGACGAGTGTACATGCATAGTAGCTGTGTTGGTATTTTACCACATGCAGTGTGTAAAATAAATGACAGAAAAGAAAGTGATTTTTATTAGAAATAAAAATATATTTTTGGAAAAACTAGGGGGATTTGGGCAAAATGTATTAAAAAGTTCTCCATTACATCAAGTAAAAAATATCAAATTCAGTGTGAAGCGCATTATTATACATTTATACGACCAACACGATTTCTTGTGATAAAATGTTAATGAACATCTTTGCGTTTACTTTATCGTCTTACTGTACTTCAAAAGTCTCTCAGCAATACAGTTGCAAAATATTTTTGGGCAGCAACGCTCTAGAGAATTGTCGCACGAATTGTTTCAAATAAACAATAACACATTTAAAGTATGCTTTCCTTCTACATTTCTCACCAATTGTATGGACGAGAGAGATTTATAATAAAATACGAATTGGTTTGTCTGTAGTTTAACGATGATACAATTGGATGAGGGAATAAAAGAAGCGCTGTTTTATATAAAAAACAAAAGCTCCAAAGTGAGACATCGCGAACAAAAATCATGCATATTCGAAGCGATTTGCGAAGCAGCAGACGCAACAACAACCAGGTTCACTCGCTTACAAACCTGCTTCGGCCGAAGCAATAGTTTTTCCTGGGTATTTATTACATTTCGAAATGTCCTTTTTTGTTGTTTAAAAAAGGTCACCGTATATATATATATATGCACATATGTATGTATGTATACACATATACATATTTTTTTATTATAAATATGTAATACACATATATTTTTATGTACATATATCTGTACATCCAATACAGTTTTAATAACACTTAAATCTTTTTAGTACTTTTTCTTCGCATCATTCACCACTGGAAAATTTTTAATTCCCATCACTGTTTTGTGAACAGGTGATTGTTTTTCATATTAAAACAACAAAATAAGGTAAAACATACGTAGGTCTTTAAATGTTGTATAGGTGCAGTAACGTGCTAACATTACGGTGCGGTACAGTACGGGTAGATCAACGCTCGCCTAATGGGGCCTTTATGCTTTTCGCGCCTTTCTTGCATGTATGTTTGTTTGTAGATTTCTTTATTACCTCGTATCTTCCAAACGCGTAGGCCGATTTTGATGATTCTTATATCCATCGATTTGTCTTAATGTTGCGAGTATCAGTATAGATATGAAAATTTCATTATGGTGGCGAAAAGACAACATTTTGTAAAAGAGAAAAAAATAAAAAGTCGGTGAACTATATTAAAATAGGTATCGTTGAACAAGTATTCAAAAATAATCTTCAGATTTCTCTTATCATTTTTCATTTCAAATAACCATTTAGGATCATTAATCATTTATAGTTGGATCGTTAATCATTTATAGTTGGTTAGCAAATAAAAAACCCCGATTGCGTAAAAAGAAAAAATCTAAAACCAAACTGTGTGCGAAAACTAAAAAGAAAACAAATAAAAATAAGGCCCCTATTACCGTTTACAACACACAAATGTTGTGTTGTATCGGCTACAACACAACATAAGTTGTTTTTCGATTATGATATACAACATCTAGCTGTTGTGTATGTTATTAACGGTTTGCAAAGAAAAATCTATATACATACTTACAATTTGTATCAATTTTAATTTTTCATCTTGTCACGGCAACAAGACAACCGTTAGTGAGCAGTTGTAAGCTTTTGACAGTTTTGACAGCAAATAAAAATACATGTTGTAAAAATACATGTTGTGAACGGTAGGCCTAAATTTAAAAAATAAAAAAAACCAAAGCGTAAAAAACTAAAAAGAAAAAACAACTCCAGTAGTGCGGAACGGAGATAATAAAAAATTTTCGAAGAGTTTTAGAAATTTGATTCGGTGTGGAAATTTTTTTTTACCAAAATTACTTTAAAAAAATTATTTTTATTATCGTTGTACTGTGCTCATAGCGTACTGCGATGAAGAAATTTTGACCAAAAAAATTATTAACCTAATGTACACGTTACTGAATCATTAAACAATATGTAAAGAGCTTCACATTATTGTATTCTACGACACCTTCATAAAAGGAACTTTAAGCGGCAGGCACCTTTAGTATATATTAAATGAATAAAAAAAGAAAAACTTCTCTGATTGTCAAACAAACTCCATATATAAAAAAATTTTGTTTACATTTTTTTTTTGACTTGCGCATACCTCATTAATCGCCCTTGTCAGTACTTTTTTAAATTAAACAAAAAATTGCCTTAAAGTGTAACGTTTTTTAGGGTTCCGTACACCAAAGGTGAAAAGGAACCATATTGTTTTGGCTACGGTGCCCGTACGTCCATCTGCATGTCTGTACGGACCTAAAACAGAATATGTGTAACTTTGTCCCCTTCAATAACAAATACTAAAAATGTATGAAATAAAATTAAAGGGAAACATGTTGAAATCCTAATGTAATATGCAGATACTTGATATATAAACAATTGACATTTTGAAAGTTAGTGTACTATTGTACAGACTACACCAATAAATACTGAAATTTAAACAAAATAAAATTTAAAGGTGCTCTATCAGCTAATGTAATTTTGACCATGCAATTTTCATAATTAGCTTTATCTTTTAAGCCGTAAGAGGTAAACTGTTGAGACTTTCGCAGCAGTGCAGCGTTTTAAAAGCAAAAGTAACGAATGCTAAAAAATAAAAAAAAATTAAAGGGTATTCTATCAGATAATGTAATTTTCAAATTAAGCTATATATTTTGAACAGTAGATGGTAAATTCATAATTAAAGTGTTTCCCTTCAAGTAATGCAACGAACAATCCGAAAAGCTAATTCTCAAAACGAAAAAAATCGCAAAAACGAAAAAGCCGGCAATACCAAAAACCCCAATATTAAAAAATAGAAAAAAACGATAAAATGAGAAAATGCGATAAAACAGAAAAAACACCAAAAAGAAAAATTGCCAAAACTAAAAAAAAATTGCCAAATCAAAAATGCCACAACTAAAAGAATCCAAAATTAAAAAATAGCCAAAACACAAAAATTACCAAAATGAAAAAGCGCTAAACTCGAAACGCACCAAAACAAGCAAGTCGACAAATAAAAAAAACACGACAGTCAAAAAAATTGAATGAATTAAAAAAGCGCTGAAGCATAAAGCAAAAAGCAGCAAAACAAACAAAATCGCCAAAATAAAAAAAATTTAAATAAACGAAAAAATCGCCAAAACGAAAAAATGCCAAAACGAAACAAATTACCGAAATAAAAAAAGCTAAAACGAAAAAAATCTACATAGCTAAAATAAAATTGCCAAAAACGAACCAGCGTTGCCAAATATGCAGATTTATCTGAATTTTGCAGTTTTTCTAAGCATTGATCAGTTTTACTGTTTTTTGCTTAAAAACAAGTTTTTCTGATTTAATTGAGCAGATTTTGCAGTTTTTACATTTTTATTTCTTTCTCTTAATTTTGTTATATTTATTCCAATTTCTAAAACCATAATTTCACCCCATTTGGTTAATATTACAGTATCAAGGTTTACTTACACTTTTTTAATGTGACTATGTAAAGCAAGAGGGAATTCAAACACATTTAGGTCTAAGAAAGTTGTGTTTTTCTATATGGAGTTTACTATCATAGTGCATATGTACCGGGAATTTTTTTCAGAATTCTTTCGGCGAAATTTTAGTTATTCACACAAACAAAAAACAAAGCTCTCTTAGTCCAAAAAAGAAGTTGTATACTTCAAATAAAACAAAAACCTAAATACAGAAGCAAAAATTTTAAATACTTTATTTGTTGCATTTTGCTCCTGACGTCTTTAAGCCGATTTGGAAAAAATAATGTATTTCCTTGTGTTATTTTAGAAGTTTTATGATAAATGTCCCATAGTGCAACTCATAGATGTCATTTTCATTTAATTCAGAAAGCTATTAATTTGGAGAGCCAAATTTTTCTAACTTTTGTCTTGTTTTCTCCTCCGATATTGAAAACAATTAAATAATTTCGATTCACCGGTTAGTATTACATTATTCGAATAATAATTGCTTTAATTTGCTGTACATATTACGTTTTAATAAGAAAATATTTCAAATAAATTATATATCTATAATTTTTTATGTGCAGTTTTTTCAAGTAAAAATCAGTATTTTTTTCTAAATTTGCAGTTTAAAAAAAAAAGTTATGGCAACGCTGGTCAAAACGAAAAAACACTAAAACGAAAAATCATGCTAAAATTAAAAAGTCCCAAATGAAAATAAAAATTGCCAAAACGAAAAAAAGGCATACATTCGATTCGTTCGATTTATTTGTCAAAAATTGTATAGCAGAAACATAATCTAAGGACAATTCTCAGAAATTTTCGCCAATGAACCCTAGGTCGGAAATGAATTCCTAGCCCGCGCAAACCGATAAAGTATTTTAAACGGGTTGAAACAAATAATACTAACAAAACAGTTATCCTTGCACCTTCCAACTTTTATAAAATTTGGTACGAATGATAAGTATTCAACAAAAATATACCGAAACGACTTTACAAAATTATGTATATATTTACACCTACTTACCCTAGATGTTCTCTTGTGGTGTAATATTAAAGAGCACAAAATGGACTTTAAAATGGCATTGTTATGATATTATTTTTCAAACTTCAGAGTCAAATTGTACTGATCTTTTGTTTCTAATATTTTAGCTCATGCTCTTTCAGATTTTTATAAAGTTTGGTATATATCGTGCCTCTGGTATAACTAACATCAGCGCAAAATATTCACTCATTATACTTTCACCTTCGCGAATTATAGCGACTTTAAAATGGAAAATTTTAACGAAAATTTGCTAAAGCAAACAAAGATCCAACAAGAATATAACTAAACCGACTTTACAAAATTACGTATATACTTAAACGCACTTACCCTATAGGCTCCCCTGAGGTGTCATGCAAAAGGGTACAAAGTGGACTTTATTCTTAAAGGGTACAAAGTGTGCTTCACATATGTTACGATTCTATTTTGCAATCTTCAGAGGTCAAAATATGTAGATAAAAGGTCAGTAAAAATTAACTTCTGAAGATTGAAAAATAAAATCTTAACAGATGTCATTTTAAAGTAGATTTTGTGCCTGTTAATATGACACCACAGCGGAACATCTAGGGTTAGTAGGTTTAAATATATACATTTTTGTAAATAATATATTTTTGTTGAATTTTAACATTTTCAATCCGCTATATTTCGCGAACCAGAAAGCATATTGAACGAAGATTTTGCGTTAATACTAGTCACGCTAAAGGCATCATTGGTACCAAATTTTATAAAAATAGAAACGGACAAATAAACTGGTTTGTTGGTTTTATTTGTTGTAACCTATATATAAAACTTCATTGCGATTTATGCGGGCTAGGAGCTCAATTCCGATCTATGGTTTCTGGGCGAAAATTTCTTAGAATTGTCCGTAGATTACGTTTCTGCTATACGATTTTTTTTATTTCCCCTCTACCTTTACAAATTGGCCCGCTCTAATATAAATACATATGTACATATACGGTATTTATACGGAACCCTTCGTGTGCGAGTTCATAAATGCAGTTAAGTTGTGCAACCAGCCATCACTGTCAAGTATTTGTGTAAAGAAACTTTTAACGAAAAAAAGAGCGTAGAACTGTGATTATAGCACAATTACTGAATTTACGAACGTACCCAAAGTAACAGCTGTCAATTTTGCCTGCTACCAATGCCATGACAAAGTGGTGTGGGGCTGTCTAATATATTTACTTGATTATTGTTGTTTACATGTGTTCATATTAATATCCCAGTAAAAAAGTTGCTTCCAATAAAGCAGGTTTCTACTATTACGGAATAAAAGTAGCGCTGAGAAACCTGCTGATATTGCTGCTGTATGGCGAGTTCCGGGATTGGAGAACTACAATTTTGCTCACAAAAGCGCTTTTGAAGCCCTGAAAATCATCAACATTTTCAGCACTAGAACTGAAAATATATGAAAGAAATGATTTTATGTGGATTGGCGTCGTTAACGCCATTTTGAATTTTTCTTATTCCGTTTCTTTATTTATTTTTTATTAATTTCATATTTTTACTCAATGTTTGTTATTTTAACTTCAACTAGTATCGAACTAAGAACCTTCAGGTTTGAAGTCCAACGTACCAATCACTCGACCAAAAACACTGTTGCAAAACGGCACCAAGAAACTCAAATAAACTTACTCTTCATTCTCGCTTAAAAACCTGTTTTGGATCAGCACTATAAAATCAGCTTTTTTGTATAGGTTGTGTAATAAGTAAAAAGCAAATATTTTTCTCGCTTCCTTACAACCTGCATTGTTGTAACGCTATGAAATCAGCTTCTGAGCAAGCTCATATTTTAAAGCGAATTATGAAGCCCTTTATTTCTTTAGTGCTTCAAAAAACTTGAAAATTTTTTACTGGGATATTATACAGATATGTATACATAAACACTTGCATACATTTTCTACACATATAAGTACATAAACACCGGTATTTTCAATCCCGTTTTTCCCTCTACAACCAGCTGTGTTTGACGTTCACAAATTCTGTATCTAACAACAAAATGTTCGCAGATCTCTGTCATTGTAATCTTGCTATAACTTTGTATAGATACATTTTTTGACAAATGTACATTATTTTCTGTAGACATCTGGTATTTTTGAAGATCTTTTTATATAAATCAGGCTACACTATCGATTGCAAAAAAAAACAATTTTTTTTTCAATTAACAAACTAAACAAAACTAATTTTTATATACAAATTGTATCAATTGAAGTAATCATTATGCTTTAAAAATACTCATGTTATCAATCTTTTTTGTTTTGGTTTCTTTTTGCGTAAACCACCTGGCAACACTATTTTAGTTATTCAGTAGGGGATGAATTTTAAACGAACAAAGTATCGAGATACACACATAGTAGTGAGACATCTCTGGATTTATTCTAAATACCTAAATTGCAATTGATGCTGAATGAGTGCATAAAACTTACAAAATATACTCGCACACGCACACAGTAGTAGTGTCGTTCTTTTCACTCTAAGGCAATTTGAAGGCATCACAAAATATTTATAAAGCAGTACATCTATCTACACAAATATCCATCCGTCTATCTACTTTTTGGTCATTCGTTTGTTTTCATTTTACTTATTAATATTTTTTCTTAAGAAATCCAGTCAATAACGTGTGTATCTGGATGTTATTGAATACATATACTCAATTCTTATATCCAAATGAAAGAAAAAAAAATCGAAAAATACAAATTATAATAAAAATTGAAAATATCGGTACGAAAGAACGTCTAAATGCATAAATAAAGTAATTAAAAACTTGTTATTGTACTAAAATCTTTAGTTAAAAATTAAAAAATTCAATACAAATTTTCTGAAAGAGAAATGAATACCAATGAAAAAAATTAAGATAAAAAGATATAAAAAAATTTATATAAAAGTCAACTATGTGTGTAAGTACGCAATGGAATAAACATATACATGTGTATATGTATATACATCTATATATACATATCTATCTATATACATAAATATTATACATATACATTTGTATATGCATATATGCGTACATATTCATATGCATATACCTTATATTCCTTGCTATACATGCACACATATGATATTACTCTGAGAAATACAGCACATATATCCTGTGCTAGTGCATAATATAATTTCTTCGTACTTCTTTACAGAAAAAAGTATATAACATTTTGTATACAAAGTTTACACCAGTCCCCAGAACTATTTAGAAATAAAAGTATACACTTTTATTAGGAAAGCACTAAAAAGGAAAGGATTCTTACATGTGAGTATGTTTTAAAGAGTCTTTACATAAAAAACTAAAAGCTTTCATTCACACACCACAATGTATGTATCCATACTACATTATTAATGATAAACAAGTATGTAGGTATTGTTTTTATCGAAAAAATCAACTATTTATAATAACAATAGTAAAATAATATCTCAACAAAAATCTTGCAAAATTATTTTTTTTGTTCGTCTAAAACACTAACTGCGGGGTAAATATTGATTATTCTCATACACATCTTCTACGGATACATATTTGTGAATATAGAAAACTACGTCGTAATTATTATGCCAGTACATATGTATATTAAAGGATATCTAAGAAATTTCCTTCCATGCACTAGCATCAGCTTGAGTGTGCGCGTCTCACACTCAAAATTTAAAATTCTTAAATAAATCAGTGCAAATGTCTGTTAAATCGATTTTACACTTATCAACTTATTATCATCATAATGGGCCGATTTAATGCTCAATGTCGAACAGTTTGTCCATAAGTATATCTATATAAGTATGTATGTAAATATGTAGATATATTTTTTAGTTTCATTGTCTATTCTTATTTCATTCTGTGCGGTGTGCAAATGACAAATGTATCAACAAAAATGAAAATTTTTGTGGCTGGAGCACCCAACATACACACATACTCCATATGAAGAAGATATTAAAAACTGTAATGTGTAAAGAACATATTTTTCGCCTATACTAAATTACAAAAGACAACAGTGAAAGTAAAATTCTTTGAACAGAAATAGCAACCAAAATTCAAAGCATATTTACAACAATAAATACAAACATACATGAATGCATACGTGCATACGATAGATCATACCTATCTGCATGCATATATACCAGCCGGGGATACAGGGGGAAATAAAAATGAGATATTCCCCCATAAAACGAATAAAATATACCTCAGTTCTATTGCGATTCTAAAATAAATTTTTGAAAATAGAAAGTTTTAGTTAATATATACCAGCCGGGGATACAGGGGGAAAGGAAAATGAGATATTCCCCCCTAAAACGAATAAAATATACCTCAGTTCTATTGAGATTCTAAAATAAATTTTTGAAAATAGAAAGTTTTAGTTCAAATTTGCCCCCCCCCCCTTTCCAAGCGTGACCTGCACCTGATACGTACCTAAAAATAATAAGTAAAAAGCCCTTCTAAAGACCTTATTTAGCAGACACAGGTTCTACTAGTAGAGTTTTCATTAACGCGAGTAACACTATGCAACAAGAAAAATTCCAAGGTGTACCACTATAATTTTTTGAAGTGTAATGGTCTCCTAACTACAAAAACAGCGGAAATTTTAGATTCTATAGATAATTGTTTTTTATTTTAGTTTTTTTTTCTTTCTAAAATTTGGGATTTTTGAAGAGGCTGATGCTCTACTGATTTTATCATAACTTGAAAAGTTATCGTTCAATTTTGTTACAAAAACCACTATAAAACTTGAAATAAAATTACCTTTAAGCCGTTTTAAGAATAATTTTTTTATATACTCAATAGTATTTTAATTATTCAGACTGCAATAATGAAAAATATATTTTTTTATGTAAAATTTTTAAATTTATAAAAAAATTTAAGTAAAAAAAATGTTACTATTCTTATTCTTTGATCAAGCCATATATACTACAACTGAAATAAGCTTTATTTCATGAAAATCTATGAAAAAGTATTGATTTTATTCACGCTAAAGTGAAATTACCTCCGATTTTATCATAAAGAAGGTAGTAAGGCACACTTTGTCTTCAGTATCTTAAATATTTTGCTTTTTTGAGACATGGGTACATTTCAATAAAAGAGAGATATATTAACAAAATCGGCTCAGTATTTTGGGAGCTATAGGGAGGCGCTCAACCCTTAAGCAAACACCAAAGTGTACTCACACAAACGAACTCCAGGGCCTGGCTGGTCTGCTTTTATTTTGTATGGAATTTTATGGCTACCGCAAGGAAAACAATAGAATGTACCCTTAGGTTTTTGAAATAAACTATTTTTTTTATTAATATTTACAAGAAAATATATCGTCATATAAAATGCAAAAGAGCCAACGTACATTTTTTAAAAATTTTCAGGAGAGGTAAAAAACTGAATAAAAAGCGAAAAATTGTGATTATAAAAAATTTTTTTCAGCATATTTTCATTAATTCAGACTTAGTAACGATACTCGTTTTTATTTTCTTTCAGAAAAAAAACTTTTGCACACGGCGACATATTTTCAAGAATCGCATTAATGGCTTGTTTAAAGGGAATGGTGTGGAAATAAAAGAAACTTTCCCATGAAGAGACTTTAAATAATCAACAAAACTGAAACGTCCTTGAAAAAAAAGAAAACAATAAGAATTATAAAAATAAAACACATCATACAGATTAATCCATATCATAAAATAAGATGATCCGAATTTTGTTACTGCTGACGATATGTTTTCTTTTTGATCTTACGACAATACCGAAAACATTTGCTTCTTATTCCGCCTCATCATCATTATCGTCATCTTCATCAGCGTTCAAATTTCAAACCAACTCAGTGTCTAGTGAAAACGATGATGATTATCTTTCACAGAAAGGTAAATTATAAAGTTTAAACTTAAATTAAAAAATGAAAAATACACACACAAACACACAATGGTGATCTCAGATTTAATCGATCCGAAAAAAAACTGGATATAATTTAAACGGCTCATATATTAAAAATGAAATAGATGATTCAACAAAGGATGAGATTAGTATTACAGTAGTCAACAATTGCAGATCTGGGTTATAACACAGAATATCAAAATAGTGCCATTCCTAGGCTTGCACAGAATGTGCCAAAACTCTAAATATCAGTTATTAATGTGGCAAATACAAAGCAAAAAAAAAAAAGAATAGAACGCTTGGTGTCATAGGACACTGGTTTGGAACGAAGTTCCTGTCGCCTTCGGCCTATGTCTTCATATTACTCACACGTAATAGACTTTTTCCCTAAAAATTTGGATATCCGCATTTTCTTCACCTATTTTTTTTTTGTTAAGAAAAAAATACCCGTTTAATATATCGTTGAAATTTTTTAAACATAAAAGGATTGCAACATTTTTTAGTAAAAAGTCAAGAAATAAAAATTAAAAAATGAAGTTTAGTACATTTTTCATGCAGGTAAAAAAATGCTTCTGAAAGAAGGGAATATTTTTAACAAATCTGCTCTTCAGGCCACATTTTATAGCGCACGGGTAACAACCTTAGCTTCTTCCTGTTGCTTTCGTTTTGAACTGTCGTTACATGTACATATTTTTGTTACACGTATTTTTTTGTTAACAAATTTTTAATTTTGTAACGCGGTTTTTTCCCAAATTAATATTTTACTATTTAAGTAAAATATTAAAGTTTTATTAAAATACATTGAAATTGATTATGGAGGAGTATTAGCTAGTTCCTATGCGCATTTCATTGGGGCTAATGCCCCAGCATAGAAATCTGCCCCAGCCCCAGCATAGAAAGCTGCGTAAGGAACTTCGATGCTTGCAATGGTTACAATGCCACGTAACAAAAAAAGGATCACACAAGTGAAGAATCATATAGGAATATATAAATATGTACCTCTTAGCAATATCGTCAAAAGTTTCAGAAAAACGTATATGTTTAACTCGACTTAAGCGGTTACTCTATATTGCCACAGAAATATAAATTTTCATACATATCTTGACCTTTTTTGTAGTTCTCGGGGCTGTATTTTATTTTTTATTTCATGATACCGCCCAAAAATAATGAAATTAATTATTTTTGGGCGGTATCAAAATTTTTTTCAGGCGTTTTCATTTTGGTTAATATTTCATGCAGCAACCTAGGGTTTGCACAGCGACTGTAATCGTAATCACGATAAATCGCACCCATTCGACGCGCGATTGCGATTAAAAATTTTACTCTTTTTCAAGCAAAGAATTTATGTCAAACGCCTTCGCCAAAGAACTTTTTTTGATTTAAGATTAAGTTAAACTGTATCAATTTGCGCACAGTGCAAATTTAATTCATAAACACTTAAATTTAAAATTACTTTCGTGTTTAATAATGATGCAATAGATATTGTCTAAACGCTTAAAACATATTGCAAGTATACTGATTATAGTCTAAGATCCCACCGAAGAAATGTTTATCCATCTCCCAACCGCGTAAAACATCTTTTGTCGAACTCACAAGACCACCTAATAAATTTAGATCAGGCTATCCTTAATTGAAGGTCTTGTGTTGAACTTATTTGCACTTTGTACTCATTTGGGAACCAAACAAAATCATATCTTAAGGAAAATAACGTTGGTTTGCCTACCATTTTCCGGTCACATCTAAAGGGTTTTCACATATTAAACAGATGGGCTTATTCTATAAATTTGAACTCATCTATATTTTTAGAGATACTTACATATACATACATACATACATACATACATACATACATACATACATACATACATACATACATACATACATAAAAACACATCCAAATATATATATAAATTTATTATCCCTGAGATTGAATTGGCCCACCTAAACAAAATTAAACTAGACTCGCGGTTGCCATGAAAACTTAAGCTTAAACGACTTTCATTGTTTTATTGATAAAAATACTTTTCATACGATGCACAGATAGATGCAATTTTTCTTATACTATTAAAACAAATCAAAAAAATGCATGCAATGAAATCAATAAAAATAGAAAAGCAAATAATATATAAATTATTAAATACTTTGGCTCTTTGATAAAAAAAGGTCTGTTATATTTTGTTCTGGGAAATGTTTCCTATCAAGAAATTTCTCATAGTATTGTCTTTCTTACTCGTACATTATGAATCATCACCTATGATTTACGATATTTATTTGTGTTTTAGTATAAGATTATGATAGTTTATTGGTTTGCTTAATCGCGATTAATCGCATATTTTTTAATCGTAATTAGGAAAATCTGCGATTATTTGCAAACCCTACAGCCACCGTTCTCCGTTGCACTATCTTAATCAAACCCAAAATATTTATTTTCTTCAAACTTGTTGCGTGCATGCTTTACACGATCGGCTAATTCTGGGAATCCCTACGCAGCTGTCTTAAAGTGTTTTTTTTTATTATTTTGTAATCCCGTTTTAGAATTACCAGAGTTGTATAGAAAATAACTTTTGTCTTATTTTATATTCTCCAATAGAAAATGTTCTGGAAAAATCGTATCATGGGCTAATACGTGAAAATGAAACATCAGTGGAAATAACACCACTGATTAAAGTCGATGAGGAGAAAATATGCAACTTCCATATTATTAAGAAACCATATCATGAAATACCATTCCAAATTGAATTGATAAACAATTTGGGCATTTTAAAAGCACGGCGCACTTTAAATTGCGAGAAGCGTAAAAGCTATCATTTTGAAATTGTGGCCGTATTTTGTGATGGCACTCATTCTTCTTCTGCTAATGTCCACATTGCAGTGATCGATGTCAATGAATATGCTCCCACGTTTCTACAGCCATCGTATGTATGCGAAGCGGATGAAGGGCGTCTTTACAAAGAGATCATACGGGTGGAAGCCATTGACAAAGATTGTACACCCCTGTACGGTGACGTATGCAAATATGAAATACTCAACAAAGATCAACCATTTACTATAGATAATGAGGGTTCGATTAAAAATACCGAGCCTTTGTCGCACAAAGTCTCTCACAACTATATATTATCGGTGGTCGCCTACGACTGTGCCATGAAACAATCGTCACCCATCATGGTGAGCATAAAAGTGCGGCGAGTTTGTGAGGCTAAATTTTTGGGCATACCAGCGCGAATTGATTACACGGTACGTATTTTATTATAAGAAATTAAATAGAGTTTTAATAATTCTCTTCACAGACTTCGTCAACGGAAAGCTTATCACTATTTCCAAATGCCCGTTTGGAATTGTGTGACATGTATTGTGACAGTCAAAATCTGAATATACACACTTCAATTTCCCTTAAAGTAAGTACGTGAAATTTTTGTAAAACAATACCAAATGGTAAGTTGTAAAGACTATAAAATTGGAAAAATGAAGAATTAAAATGTTTTTATCGGGTCTTCAATTTCCTGTCAGTCTTTTAAAACAACAAAAATATTTCAGCTTTATTTGCAAATATTTTAAATTTATTCCAAAGAACTTTTATTTTTTATATTAAATTTTCACATTTTATTACTATAATTATTATTATTGTTATAATATTTTATATTTAATCTTCTTTTTAAAGATCTTAAAATGAGAAAATTGAGAAATTAAAATGTGTTTTGTAACGTGTCCTCAATTTCCTGCCAGCTCTTTAAAAGTACTTTTTCATAAAAAATCAATGGACCTTGACGTAAATATTTTACTTATGTATAATTAGAGATTAGTACCCGTGAACATTTTTGCCGAGTTTGGCCCGAGCTCGATAAAAAAAAGTTTGCGCAAGTTGACGAGCTTGTATCCAAAGTCGATCGGAAAATGTATCGAAAATCATTTGAATGCACTATTCTTCGCCTAAGAAAACTCTAAAATTATTGGCGAAATACTTGAGAGAACTCTGTACAAACTCTAAAGGATATTTCTAACGAAATTTCCGACTTGTCTGAAATATCTCACAAAAATTTTTCAGAAAATTTCACGAATTTTTGATACTTCTTACGACCTACCAAATTTCATTTCTACGATTTGCTTCAGCAAATTATCTGATTTAATTTTCATAATAAAATAAACGAGAACTTATTTCTAGAGGGCTTGTGAATAAAAGAGTAAATTCATGAACTTGTATTTTTTTGAGCAGCAGAAAAATACATGGCACAAGAAGAGTTATAAAAATCTTACAATTTTTTGCTGCATGCAAAAATTTTATATGACATTTCTAATGAATTTCTAATTTTTACTCGAATTTTTTTCTTTACAATAAAATATTCCACGAAAAGTGAGTATAGGGTTTGAGAGCAGTATACATGTATATATTTGCTCTCTAAAATAAAAAACTAAATAAAAAAATCGTAGGAGAAATTAAGAGTTATGACAATTTTTCGATTTTTAACTTTGGTTCCCATAAAAAACTCAAAATTTCCTATCTTATAAAATATTTTTTGGAAAGATTTATACATGGCTAAAGAGCAGATTAATTCTTCTTTCAAATAAAACTAATTTTAATAAATTCGATCGAGAATGTTAAAAGTTATGTCAATTTCAGATATTATTCATAACAAAATGCGACCTACCTTCTTAGCAAATACAACAACTTATATCATAAAACACACACTTTCTGTTGTGTTGTTATAGCCCTTATAAGGTTTATAACAACTCTTCTTTGATTAAGCACTTATCTTTTATAGTTACTAATTTGAAGCTCAAAGTTTTTAAATTTTATAAAACCTCACAGAAAAAATTATCATAGGTTTTTAGTTTAACACACATGTGTTTGAATTTGTTTTTAAATTTTATTATTTTTTTCTTTGGTTTTCAAATATTCCAATACAAAATTTTGATAGAAAAAAATGCGATATTTTTCTTATTAAATATTTATGAATTTTAATGTTTGATTTTACGAATTTTGTGATAGGTCCCATTTCCGTAAAATAAATGTTTGAATTTATGAATTTATTAATAGAATACGAATTATAGTTTTTTCTGTGCTTGGTCCAGTATTTTGAAGATATCGGATCCAAATCACAACCGATTGTTACAATTATTTCTTCGTTAGTTAAATAACAAAATTATAAATTGTAAAATAAAATTGTTGGAAATATTC
This sequence comes from Panzeria rudis, assembly GCA_956483635.1. Lineage (NCBI taxonomy): Eukaryota > Metazoa > Arthropoda > Insecta > Diptera > Tachinidae > Panzeria > Panzeria rudis. Next base: position 731,068 of record OY101452.1, read on the forward strand.
TTTTTCAGTAGGAAACATACCATTTTTAATTTGAAAATTTATAAAATTTTTAATTTTTGCCTGAAGAGCATTATAATTATTTTCTCTATAAATAAAACTTTCGTCAGGAACATACAATTATTACATATTTTTATTACATATAAAATGTTTTTTTTTTTTAAACACAACCCGCGAAGCAGTTAGCTTCTCTGCGGAAAACCCAGAGTCTATGGAGGGAATCGAACCCACGATCTCTGAAATGGCAGGTTAGCATCGCTACCACTCAGCCACAGGGGCACCCTTAGCCTTTTTGCCGATACGAAACCTAAACCGAACTAGGTCGCATTTTGGTACGATAATTTACACTATGTAATAAAATGAAAGTTTTGTCATGATCTTTCATCACCACAATAGTTTTTTGATATATTATGGCCCCCTAACTTCAAAAACAGTATAATTTAAAAACTCTACACAGAAAAAACTAAATTCCGTTTTCAAAACAGAAATTCAATGAATTAGTAAATATTTTGTCTAAAAATGGACCTACAAACAAATTTGTAAATATAGAAGAAATATCTCAACAATTGCATTGAAAAAGAAACTCGTTTTTTGCAGTAAACAAATTGTATTAAGCAAATTATATAAAAGCATTTACAAATTCCAAGCAAAGTAATTTATTGAATCAAAGAAAAATATTTACTGAATTTTCTGTAATATATCAATCAATAGTTTTGTCTGAATTTTGTGAAACAATTTGGCTAAAAGTACTTATAAATACTAAATATTAATGAGCTTTTTTTTATAAAAATTAGAATTTTTCAAGAGATTTTATTATAACTTTGGAAGAGGTACTCAAATTTTATTACAAAAACACTAAACAACTTGGAATAAAATTACCTTTAAAGCGTTCTAATATTATTTTTTCATTTACAGAATTCTTTCAGAATTATTCGTTCCACAATAAAGAAATATATATATTTTTTATGCAAAATTTAATTTTTTTCACATTTATAAAAAATCAAAAAATGGCTAAAATTTTTATCATAAAGCCACATATACTTAAAATAAAATAATCTTTATTTCATGAAAATCTATGGATACATATTGATTTTATTCATAATAAAGTAAAATCACCTAATTTTTAGAAAAATTGCGGATATATACACTGAGCAACAAAATCTACTATTTTTAAAAAAACACGGTCTAAATGATTGATTTCCCTAGAGGGCACCAAAAAAATTGATACGTGTATTGTCGTTTTGAAAGTTTTTATTTGAGATTCAGTTTAGGGGAGTTAAATTTAGTTTAGGGGGAGTTAAGGCGCGGTATATAATATCTTGTAAGGGTTACGTTTAAGGTATAAGATGCGTTCAACTCTTTTATGTAAAACACCACGAGAAACATTTTTGCTGAACAATTCAGCCCGTTATAATGTCGCTGAGGAGGAGTTTTTCGCCCCTTATTTACTTAGGGACCAAAAAGAACCATACCTCGAAGACTTAGAGGGTCAAAATATTCTACGAAAAATTTCACCAAGGTGATTTACATAAAAGTGCTAAACACATATTATACGTTAAACGAAAGACCTACAAGATATCCTATACCGAGTCAATATAACTGTGTGCAAAAATTTGGAAAATTTGACTTCCCCTAAAATGTATCCCAGATGTAAACTTTCAAAACTCCAATACATGTACATATATATTTTTTGGTAGCCTATACCACAATCAGAATTTAAACCTTATTATAAAAAAATTGTTTTGTTGTATAATTTTTGTAAAAATTAGGTAATTTCACTTTATGCATTAAACACATTCGCCACAGCAGGCTACCGACTACAACCTGTCAAAAATAGAATACATGTGTGTATATGAAAATGATTATTTTCATGACTGCACGGCTACACGACTGCAGGTTGTTGTCCATGCTGCTTCTGTGGTGTAGTCAAATTAAACTAATTTCTATTTTTGTTGGCTACAAAACAAAAACAGTGTTAACAATATATCAAAATATGTAAAGCAAATTAGTGATTAGAAATATTTTTTATTGTAAAATAAAAAAGAAAACTAAAAAATTTAAATGTTATATATGCATCAAGAATTTTTAAATAAATAAATTTATTTGTTTTGTTGTTATATAGAATATTGACTTAAGTTAGAAATACCAACATTATTGAAAATTAAAAAAATCACAGGGTAATAGCCCTTTTTAACCTAAAACTTTTAGTGTAATTTTTTTCGGCGCTCTCTTGATTCCGGAGTTACGGGGTTCGAAACTTTAATATATTATTGATCATAAGTCCTACAATAGAGAACGGATATAAACGATATATACTACGTTTATACCCACGGGTTATTTGCAATGAAAACTGTAAATTGTTGCCATATAATTGTTTTATTGCGACTTATTAACTCACGAAAACTATTCACGATTAACGCACTATTTGCAAATGAAATGTTTGGTGCTGCCACGCTTTGTTAATAAAAAACAATAAATAGAAAAACATTAATAGAAGAAAATTATGACAATTAAAACAAATAATTAATTGTTCTTTTATACATTTCAACTCTTTTATTTATATACAAAAGTCTTCTATAGAAGTGCTACCAAGTTTTTGTATTTTGCTATGCCATATAAACAATGAATTAACTTATTTTCAAAATGCTCTAAAATACCTTTGTACTGGTATATACAATTTTGAAATCCATTAACCCATTGCGAGCAAAATTGAATTTAAATCATTTTTTATATGACTTCTCACGTAAAACCACCGTTATCTTAAAAAATGGCCGTTGCTATGGTACTTAAACATGTATTTAGTTTAAGAGAGAATATTTCAAGCTTTCATTTGATGTATACTTGAAAGCTATAATCGATGAAATTCGTAAGTTATGGCACTTTGAAAATGAGATTTCGTAATTAAATTAATTCATTTACCTCTTCAAACTCATCTTTAAAGTACTATAACTTACGTATTTCATAGGTGACAGCTTTCAAGTATACACCAAATAAAAGCATGGCAAGTTCTCTATAAAACTATACACATGCATATGTACCGTTGTATCGACCAGTTTTTAAGATAACGGAGTTTCTGCGTGAAAAGTCAGATAAAAAATTTTTTAAATTGCATTTCACTCGGAATGGGTTAATTGTTTTAAAAAATTTGTATACTAGTAGAAAGGTATTTTAGAGCAGTTTGAAGTGATATCCATATCGTTATATCCATTCTATATTCTAGGAATTATGGCTAATAAAAAATAAAAGTTTTGAACCAATTCAAAACCAACTCCGGAGCCAAAAGAGATAAAAAAAATTACACTAAAATTATAAGGTTAAAAAAAGCTACTGCCTCATGATTTTTTTTTTAATTTTCAATGATGCTAGTATTATTGACTTAAGTCAATATGCTATTTTATTAAACAGAAATAACATCAAAAAATTTAAGTATTAAAAGTGCCATAACAATCAATAGGTTTTAAAGAAATAAATTGACTTATTTTTACATTTTGCGAGATGTAAAAACATTTTGAATAAGCGATTTTTTATACAAGTAAAACTTTTGAATGTGGCACCACTGAAATATATACTGCAACAACAAAATGTCAGCTGGTTACGATGTAGCTGCCGTGTTCAAAATAATTAAGTAGCTGACTACACGATGACGATTGCTGCCAACAGCATTTGTAGTCGTGTAGCCATGTAGCCTGCTGTGGCGAATGTGTTTATAGCATAACTCTTAATTTCCTTCTACGATTATTTTTATTTTAGAGAGTAGTGCTTTCAAACTTTATACTCACTTTTTGTTGTTAACGATGGAGAAAAGTTAGATTTTAAACTACAAATTCATTAGAAATATCATATAAAACTTGTACGTACAATCAAAACTGCTAAGATTTTTATGACACCTCTTGTCACATGTTTTTTTTCTGCTGCTCAAAAAATACAAAAATACTCACAAGCTCTCTAGAAATATTATTATTATTATTAACTAAATGTTACAAATACAATTACAAATTATATCATTAATTAATTTTAAACCAGAATAGTAACAAAGAATTTCACTATTTGTAGTGAAACAGACCAGAGTCTATGGTGGGACCCACAACCTCCACACTGATAGGCTAGCACACTACCCACTAGCTTACCGAGGCACCCTCTCTAGAAATAAACGAAGTGAGTGCTAAAATATCGCAAGTCGTAGAAATGAAATTTGAGTCCATGGGGTTATTGGTGAATGTTATATAAGATTCGGTATAGCTGAATAAAGCGTATTTCCTTCTTTTTCTCTAATAAGATGGTAAAGCAGTACGCATACTTTTATCATTGAATTTTTTATTTTCCGCTTTAAAACAAAATACTACGCCTAAGTATTGTTTTCGCTGAATTAATTAATTAAATTAATTAAGTCCGATTTATTATTTTTGAATATTTGTTACCCTTTAAAGTTAACACTATGTTATGGTATTTGGAAAAACTCAATTACATGGCCCAAATATCTCAACGTAGTTAAAAACTTTTATGAGAAATGTAAAACTATCAAAAATATAAAATTTTATGAAACATTTAAATTATGAAAAATTCGAAAAGTAAGTATTTTTGCGGTTTGTCACACTTAATTCCAGACACACAGACGTGCGAGTAAACTAAATTTTATTTTATTGGTTAATGAATTTTCACTTGATTTTCTAGACCAAGCATATATCATTTGGTTGCGATCGGGAGATAACAAACTGTTCCCAGCATTTGAATCTAATAGATCTGTTGCCACGAAATGCAGATTGGACTCGAGATTTGTCATACGATGAGGGCTCGGAGCCAATATTTCATTTCGATGGTTCCACTGGTGTAATAATACCAGATAAATTGATTGCTCGTCATGATTTTTCTCAACATCCTTTTAGTATCATTACGATATTTAGACACTTTAGCGGCACATCCGTTGATAATAAACATGTAAAAGAGCATATTGTATGTAGTGCCGACGACCATAAAATGAATCGTCATCATATGGCACTTTTTGTAAGAAATTGCCGTTTAATACTGCTGCTGCGCAAAAACTTTAACGAAGGCGATCTAAATATATTTAGCCCAGCCGAATGGCGTTGGAAAATACCTCAAGTGTGCGACAACGAATGGCATCATTATGTCTTGAATGTCGATCACAGCTCAAAAGTTGAGCTATATGTTGACGGTATACTCTTTGAAAACTCATTAGAAGATCGTCATAATAATCCCGAAGTAATCGACGATTGGCCACTACATGCGGCCCATGGTGTTAATACAACTTTAGCTGTAGGTGCCTGTTACCAGAGTAGCGAGAATCGTCTTAAACATGGCTTCAGTGGTGATATATCGGAAATAAAAATTTCTTTAAATAATGTTCTAACAAATGACGACGTTAAATGCGGTACGAATTGTGCGGAACATTTATTGCCACCTCCAGAGAGTCTATTGGAGCCAGAGTCTCAGGTGCAAACAAATTCTCAGCTAAATGAAATCTACATAGAAGGCCAGAGCAAGAGCAATATTGAGCTGTTGCTGCAAAAGATACAATATATTAACACAAAGGAAAATCCAACTATTGGGCGGCGTAACATTGAGGTACGCACCACCATGATGTGCATTAATCAGAGTGCTATACGCTTGCCAACTGTTGAGACCTACATAATGGTAAATGAACCCACTAGTCCTTTGGTGCTAGCAGCTAATTCAACAGCTTCATATGCTTTACATATGCAAAGATTAGACTCTTCTTTTAGTCCACTAAGCAGAAATACTCCACAAACGCCTGCCACAACATTAATGGTACAAGGCAATCAAAAAACTCAAGATTCTTTGCCTTATAAAGTTCACACTGAATCGAGTGCTAAATTAGTTAAAGGGGAAAATACAAAAATTTTAATAACAGGTAAAACATTTTATTCTTATTTACATACACACAGCCAGACAGACAGACATATTCATTCGAACTTTCTTCTCAATTTATTTTCTTAGGAAATTCCAATAATTTGGTTTCCTATCCGGAGATCAAAAGTGGTGTTCACATATTGGGCAACATTAATATAAGTATTGTAACCGCCTCGGGCGAGCCAGTCTTACCACAGCTGCAATTATTAGATACATGCAGCGTCATTGTTTTTCCCTCATTAAATCCTGATCACGAAGAAATTCAGGTTGATGGCGATGAGAATCTCTCGACAACATTAGACATTAAAACTAATATCAACAAGGATGGCGTGGAAATGATAGGACCTGACAGCATTGCCAACTATTTGGATGTCCTAAATGCTTTGGTCTATAGCAATAAAAAACCAGCATATTATCTGAATCGCGTATTCAAAGTAACTTGCTCTCAAATGAATTCTCAGTTTAAAAGTGCCGAGTTTACTCTGACACTAACCGTATTACATCCCAAACAAGTTCCAGTGAATAATAGTGCTAAAACAACGACAGCACCAAATTCTCTTACGGTCAGCGGCAGTGCATTGCAAACAAATACTGGTGATGGCGTTCAATATACTGGTAAGGAAAAAAGATTAAAACTAAAATTTATAATCTAATTAAAGTACTTTTCCACTCTTAGCCAAATATTTACTTACAACCTAATTCATAAAAATTTGTTTGGCCAATAAGAGGCTTAAAAAAAAATTTTTGTATGAAAATTGTTTTATTAATCTGTTATAAGTCAGAAATATTTTTTTATGAATTAAGGCATTAATCTATATGATATACAAAGAGTGTACCAATAAATAACTTTGAAAGAAATTAAGATTATAGAATAGAATATAAAAGATAATCATAATGGCTGCATAAAAAAGACGAAAAAACAAGTCCAGTAGTGCGTGACATAGCGACTTTTACAGCCCTGAGCTATTATTGAGAAGATGAGAATATTCGATATTTAATGCTTTCCAACTGTGAAAGTCGCTATGTTCTGCACTACGGGACTTGTTTTTTTTTCATCCCACACATACAATTATTTCATGCTTTAAAAACGCAATCTGTTTTCAGTATAACTAACATCAAATTTAAGTCTCGCGATGGTAATTTTCAAGATATCGAATAATTACGAATGACTTTGTGTAAGAGGTAGCCATCACCCCCTCTTATAAATCCACTTTTGCTTGAAAGGCATTAATAACTAATTTGGTTAGGGGTACACATCTTACGCTCCTTTACCAGCAGGATTGTGTTTAAAAGCGCAATTCGTACTTAGTATAACGTACGTCAAATTGGGAGAGTCTCATTATGGTGGCTCTCTAGATATAGGGTAATTATATATTAGTCTGTATTAGAGGTACCCGTCCACCCTTCTATACATCCAAGCTTTTGCTTGAAAACGCACTTAATTCTCAGAGCAACCCTCATCAAATTTCGAGAGTTCCACTTTTATTGTTGTGCAGATGTAGGAAAATTAATAATTACTTTATATGAAGGGTACCCGTCCCTTCCTTCTATACGTACTGGCTTTTACCTGAAAGTGCATTTATTTTTCAGAGTAACTCTTACCAAAGTTGGAGCGTCTCGTTAGGGTGGATTATCCGTCCCATTTCAACAATTCCGACAGACTTTTGCTTGAAAACGTACTGGGAGTAACTCACGTGAAATTGAAAATAAAATATAACCCGCTACTTTGCTAGCGAAAAGCAATATTTTTGGACCAGAAATATTTGTTTTTTATTCATTTATTTTATATTGTATTTCCAATATAATTTAAACTAGCAATCAGTACGTATGTATATAAATTTTGAGTCCAAAATTGTCGTCTATCTCTCTCGTGTACGTCTGACCAAAAGAGTTCCCAGCAACTCCTTTTTAATCGTGTGTCACCACTATAAATTACAATACTACACGCTAGTGGGTTTAGGTAAAATTCAACCATTTTAAACATCTTGCAGGATGCTTCGAAAAGTAATTTTTTTCAATCTTTTAAAACTTCTGTAAATGTGTGAACTTTCAGCAGCTGTTATCGTAGGAAAATTATAGCTTCTCTCTTTTAATTTTTATTATATTTTATGCTGAAGCAGTACAGCAGTCGAGTCATGAAAATTCACTAAGGAATTAACTTGATATATCAATTTATTTAACATCACAAAAAGCTGCCAACGAAGAAACATACTGACTCTGTTTTCGTTGCCATATATAAGAAATAATTAGGGGATTCAAATGGTGTGCTATCAAGTCATATTGTCATAATATCCTAATACTTTACAATAGTTTAAAAACGTTGTTGTTGTGCTTCAACCAAAAAAGTTCTAATATTTATAATACTTCGTGTGTTGTGTTTATTCCTTTGTCATAACTACACAGTACAAATCTGAACCGAAAGGACGAAACTCTTTAGTCAAGCCGTTGATAATATTTAGAAACCGCCGTCATTGATGTACGCATAAGCATTGGTTACGCTTGTAATATGCATTTAAGTATGCCTTAAAATTGTTCACAGTTTTATAAATTCAAATTTAATAACTTTTTTTTACAACTTTTAAAAAGAAAAAATTTTGACATTTAAAAATATGCAAGTGAGAATATGTTGTTTGTAATCTTTAGCTGGCTGGCAGCCACCGAACGTTTTTTCACTAGCAACCCTCCGGAAAATTAGTCGGCTCAGTCACCAGCAACATCTGGTGTTGCCTGTTTATATATTCGAATAATTTCATATTCTAAGTGCGAAGAAAATATTGTTTTACTTTAATTAAAAATGAAGTGATTAAAAGATACTAGTTTCTTTATTAACAAGATGAACTAAATTAACAACAAACTGGCTATTATTTTATTTTTTTCACTTGTTTTTGCCTTTTTGATTACAAGCTTTTATAGTTGCTTTTTTTATCAGCTGACTCAAATTTGAAATAACCCACTAAATTATGAGGGGTTGCTCACAGCAGTTATTCGTGTTATTATTATAATATTAAAACATATGACTTTATGACTACTTTTTGAATACCCCAAATAAATGTATTATTATAAGATCAAATCCACTTTGTGTTATATGTTTGATTCTTAGCTCGGTCATCAACCATTTTGACATACAGTTTGTACCTTTTAAATCCCTCTCTTTCACGTAACTTTTTCAAAAAGTACTATTTTAACAAAGAATCTCTTACAGCAAATGCTTTTTTCAAAAAGTACATGCCTTAAAGTACATTTTCTTAAGTAACTTTTTCTAAAAGTGTATTTTCTTAAAATTAGCTTTTCGTAATTGTGCTTTTTCCTAAAATTACCTTTTCCTAATAGTATCTTTCTACGAGTAGCTGCTTTTCCTTAAAATACATTTTCCTAAAATTACATTTTCCTAAAATTACCTTTTCCTAAAAGCAAATTTTCTACAAGTTCCTTATCTTTAAAACATCTTCTAAATAACTTTTCCAAAAAGTACGTTGTTCAAAAATACCTTTTTCAAAAAGTAAGATTTCAAAAAGCACATTTTCCAATATGCCTGTTTTCATAGAAGTATCATTTTCAAAAATTTTCTTCAAAAAAGTACCTTTTCTAAACATAATTTTTCAAAAAGTACCACTGAATAACTATTCCATAAAAAGTGTACATTTTTAAAACGCACTGCTGTATAAAAAACAACTTTGCAAAAAATTTAAGTACAAAAAGGTAAAGGTAAGTCAAAAGGTACCAAAAAGTTACAATTTCCCGGCTTCATGATATTTTTGGCTTAGACATAAAACCTTAGTTAGATCTGGATATATAAGGTTCCCAAATCCGCCCGTTTTTACCCCCTTTTATTCCCTTAGAATTTTAATTTCCGAAAATCCCTTCTTACATCAGGGGGACAACCTACGTACGAAATTTCAAGTACCTCTGGCTTACTCCGTTTGGGCTAGGCGTTGATATGTCAGTCAGTCAGTCAGTTACACAAAAATATCAAAAAACTACCCAACATACAGCCGCTTGTTTTTAGATTTAATTATGATGCTTTTTTAATTTTACGTATACCTTAATTAGATCCGGAGATAAAATGTTACCGAATTTACCTGTTTGTATCCTTTATCATCCCCTTAGAATTTAAATTTCCAAAAATCCCTTCTTAGTGGTTCTACAAATTGAAAGGGAAACCTACATACAACATTTTTTCCTATTAAAAGATATCCATTCAGTATATCAATCTACATAAAAAATTGTTACATAGAAAAAAGTAACAAAAGAAAAATGTCCAATTTCTAAAACATATTTTATGACAACTTAAGGAGGAAAGAATACGATCTAAATTTCATTTCTAACTTAATTCATCTAGAAGATAAATAGGCTACAAAAAAATACCACAATTATTTTTTTTAGCCTTTTTCATTCATGATGCTTTTTAAAATTTTGCGTCTACCTTAGTTAGATCCGGAGATATTAGGTTACCAATATTACCCATTTTTCCCCTTTTCATCCCTTAATTCTCTGGCTTACTCTGTTTGAGCTGGGCGTTGGTATGTCAGTCAGTCACACAATAACGTTACTCTTTTATATATAAAGATTTATCGAACTATTGTGCCAAGGATAGCATAAGGGCAAAAAATTATTATAAAAGTCCACGGAAGCGCGGTTTTAAAAACCTGTTTTTATGGAGAAGAGGCCATATTTTCTACATATAATTTGGCTCCAGTTTTTGCCTCATATTGGTAATTTAAAGCACTTTCAAGTAGTACCGATTTTGAGAATATAAATTTCATATTGAAATCTAAAGATTAAATATAAACTTTAACTTCAAATTCGGCCTCTTCCAAATCAAGTTCAGGTTTTTGAAAAACAAATTCAGAATTTTCCAAATCAAATTCAGTATCTTACAAATTAAATTCAACATTTTTCAAACCTAATTTGGGATTTTAAAATCTAAAATCAAGTTTTTTTAATTCGAATTCATTTGAAAATGTCCAATTTTGATTTTTGGATTGGGTTTGAAAAATGCTTAATTCTATTTGTAAAATACTGAATTTGAATTGGAAAATTCTGAAAATTTGAACTTAAAAGCCTATGTTAGCTTTAGTCAAGTCTATAACTTCATTTACAATTTTTATAAAATTTTAATCAGGCATATGTCCTAAGTCAGTGCAAATATGATGTAGCCCTTTGTGTTCCTAGCGCTCTATCGCAAAACATGTTAATCTTACGAAATAGTAGACTGTTCACAAAATTTGTGTAAAATTTTATTATTTACAACTTTTTTTTAAAACGTCATAAGTCATATTTAAGACAAGTAGCGAGATATTCACAAAAACTCCATATTCCGAGATCTAGCAGTTTTTCGTGTTATTCGAATTGGCTGCATTGAATTTGGGAGATTAAGAAATGTTGTCATATTCAGTTGTATTCAAAAATGGCTAAATATGAAATAATTTATTAATATGATTATTTCGAACGTATTTACTTGTGAATCCAAATTGATTATTAGACTAAGGTTCGTAACATTTTAATTCAGAAAGAATTGGGCATGATTAATATTCCGTGTACGTTGTAAAATTAAGTTGATGTTAATTTTTCCCTTGTTCCTTGGAAAATTAATCATGCCCAATTCTTTCTGAATTAAAACGTTACGAACCTTATCCTAATAATCAATTTTAAATAATATAATTTATCTATACACAGCTGTGGTATAAATAGGGCTGCCAGATTCAAATAGTAAACTAGCTTGACATTTGATTAAAATCAGCTTGATTTTCAAAAGAGAACTTGACACATTAAAAAGTGTAAAACAAACCAAGAAAGGCCAACAACCAAATATTTTCTGAGGCAAAAGAACGTTTTCTTGTAAGCATACTAAAATCTTACTCTTTTTTAAGTGCTCCAAAACTAGGCCCACAATTTAAGATCATGGCTGCTACAAAATATGGCCCATGGCATGGAAACACTATGAAAAAGTTATGGTACCTCAATCAAAAAGACCATGAGCACATGGTTTCCCGCAAATCTGAGCTAAAAAGGTCATATTAGAAGAATGGATAAAATACCAGACGGTTACTATCAAAAATTAGTCGCATCTATTCCCAATATTTCCACTAGGTACATCAGTATATCTCACAATAACTCGGCTTACCCGATTAATATATATGTAGTATAAACCACTAAAAAAAGATGCAAAATAAAATTATCTTTAAGTCATTCATATATACGGCCATGTCACGGAGTTTAATTCCGTTCGAAAACAAAATTCAACCCACCCCATTTTTGGAGCAGCTGGTGTCTCAAAATGAAAATGAAAATATGTACGCAATTCTATCAGGTCTGTCCAGATTAGGGATGCCAAACGGGACAAGGTTTTTTGAAATCCGCGATTCGGGATTTTTAATTTAAGAAACGGGATCCAGGGACGGATCGACTTTTTCGGGATTTTTATACATTAATCAAATCAAATTAATTCAATCATGGTTGACGCTCCTTTCGTAGCAAAACCAGACAAATCTGTCAATCGGTTATCTATGAACCTTTTCATAGTTTAGTTGAAGCAATAAATAAATAAAAAGTCAAACTATCTAACGCTGTCAATCAAACAATTACTGCTCCAAGCAACACCTCATTTTGTGGGGCAAGGAAATTTATAATTTTTAATATCTTCGGTGGGGTGCCTACTTTTCATGCTGTTTTGTAGCCGAATATCGAATACTTAAAACATTTTATTTCAAATATGTATTTATCTGACAAAGTATACTTTAAACTTTATTAGAACTCACTAAAGTCTTTTAAAACCTTTTTGCCTAAGCTACATTTGGAGTGCGATAACTTTGTTTCGTGACTTTTTTTAAATCTCTTTTGAAGTTGCTACGCACTTAAACGCCTTTTATCCTTTCGTCATTAAATCTCAAAAAGACTCGTGAAACAAAGTCAACAATGTCAAATATTTGAAGTGGTTTTTAATAAGTCATGCCTATTAATAAACATAAACATACATAGTTGCATTTAATATAAAAAATAATTACCATATTTTTACTATTACCAAAATCCTGGGATTTTCGTTTAAAAATCCCAGGATTCGGGACTTAATTTCTTAGAATAATCCCGGGTTTTCGTTATTCGGGATTTCGGGACTGGCATACCTAGTCCAGATTGTTGGCGGCGCTTTCATGCCGGCGTATACTTCGGCTATAGCTCGAAGTATTTTTGGGTTGGATTAAATTCCGTTTTCGAACGGAATTGAAGTCTGTGGCATGTAGGGTATTCATTCTGTTAACCGTTAATCGGTTAAGCGCTTAATTACTACCGGATTAACTGACCGGTTAATTTAAAATAGGCTATTTTCGATTAACTGTTAAACCGGTTAACTTCAGTCAATTAACCGAAGTAATAACTTTTTTCACATTTTGTAGTATTATAACTAGGGATGTAACGATACGCCGTTTTGCCGATCCGATACCGATACCGATACTTAAAAATAAATATCGCCGATACCGATTCCCATACCGATACGAATATTGAAATTGAGTTCAAGTTTAGATTAACAAAACTCAAGTGCAATTTTTGTTATTATACAAAATTACAGTGTAAGAGATTATTAATATTTAAAATTGATATTAACCCAGTATAAAAAATTGGAAGTATTTTTTAAGGAGCTACATTTTCTTTGCTTCAAAAAATCTATATTAAACATATGCAGATAACATAGTGCAACAGTCCAAAAAACACACGGACTTTACCGTATAGATTCGATTGTACTACCACGGGGTAGTAAAACCCTATACTTAGCTTGGCGAATTTGGTGACCAATTTCGATTTATGGACCTCCAAAGTTTTCATCAACTTTTGGCCAACAGAAAATTCAAACTTGGTGATACCGCTTAACTATATATTGCAATAATGTAGCTAAGAGTTCGCTAAACAGATTTTATTACCATTTTATGCCAAAAAGTTATTTTTTCGTGCACTTTTTTTTAAAAATTAAGGAAAAACATTTTTTTCACTTTTTCCAGAATAACAATATTTGACAAAGTTGTAGCTACGGTAAAACTGAACAACTTTTGTGAACATGTCAATACAATCTGAAAGTATCTGGGCATCCTAAACAGCCCAGAAAAACTAATTGCTACCTTAAAAGTTTTCGTTTTTTACGAGTTATACCATATTTACACTATGCAACTTGGTTGCATGCAATTTTCATTTTAAGTGAGAGTATTGAAATAGAAATGTACACATTTTGTATTTCTTCTCTGTCTTTCTCACTGAAAAAAGAGAGTTGCATGCAACAAAGTTGCATAGTGTAAATATGGTATTAGGCTATATTTGTATTGCATTTTTTGATTTTGAGAAACTTTGGAGGTCCATAAAAAAAATTGGTCACCAAATTCGCCAAACTGAGTAAAGGGTTTTACTACCGCATTGTAGGACAATCGAACCTGTACTGTCCAGTTCTTGTGTTTTTCCAAAAGTCTTTATTTGTCGCATAGTGCAATTCGTAGAAAAGCAAGAAAAAATTTTAATTCCTTTATAATTTTAAAAAATACTCGCCATACTCGCATAAAAAAATTGTGAAAATGAGTAATTTTTTATCCTTTTTACTTGAGGAAAAATCGTTATAGAACACCGAAAAAGAAATTTGTCCGAGCATCGCTTCCAATTCGGTGATTAGTAATCGAAATACAGAACTTCTTGCAATGGCGAGGATATGTAAAACTAATTAGAAATGATCCAAATTTGCAATACTTCCGGATCGCGAATTCTACATTTTCATGACTTCTTTGGAGTGTCTTTTTTTGCTGGAATAAGATTTAATAAACAACGAATTGAATTTGAATTCATGGTAAAATTAGCAAAAAATAAGTAATTTTTTTTACAAAATAATAGTATAAAATATTATTAATTTTTAAAATTGATATTAATAAGATTTAAAAAATAACGAAATGAGTTTAGTTCATGGTAAAATTAGCAACAACTAAATAATTTGTCAGAAAAAAACTCTAAAAAAATTTTTAAAAGTATCATCGTATCGACAGTAAAATATCGCCGATACCGATGTATCGGGAAATCTGAAGTATCGCCGATATATCGGTATCGGTATCGGTATTCGTTACATCCCTAATTATAACGTATTTTTTGTGTTTAATTATTTGTTTCATCTCATATACGAAATGTATGTGTTTAGAAATTATTTTTCATACAAAGAAAGAAGTGTATTCAGTGATTTTAACTTAAGTAAAACATTAAAATCTTTTGACGTGGCACAAAAGACTTTAGTAAAGACTCTGCTACTCTAATTGCACTTGGGGGAACTATTAAGTTTTTGTTTAATAATTTAATTAAAGCCATAATACTGTTGCAACGACTTAATTATAAAATAAGAATTAGATCTAATGAGAGACGACTTCAGTTATATTATACTTTTTTTTTACTAATAAACTCAAAATTTTTATTTGTTGAAAGTACTTGATATATAGAAAAAACTTTATTGATCGGGTTAACCGGTTAATACCGAAATTAGCCGATATTAACCTATTAAACCAAAACTTCGATTAACTAATCGAGCGATTAACCGATTAAAGCAGAAGCGCGATTATATGAATACCCTAGTGGCATGGTATGGTCTGATAATTTTCTTATATTTCCTTCCAAATGTTTCGGAGCTATTCAGCAATTAGCAGCGAACTTTTATTTTTTATGCAAAATTTAATTTATTTTTTTTTTCGCGCGATTATATGAATACCCTAGTGGTATGGCATGGCTGATAATTTTTCTTATATTTCCTTCCAAATGTTTCGAGTTATTCAGCAATTACAGCGAAATTTTATTTTTTATGCAAAATTTACTTTATTTTTTTTTTTTGTTAAAAAAAAACTCAAAAAAATTACGAGGATAAAAATTTGTAATTTGTCTAATTTATCAGAAAGCTGGGGTATCTTAGGAATAAAATAAGTCATTTAGTATTAAAATCGATGAACAAATGTCAATTTTATCCAGAATTGAGTGAAGGAACTTAATTGACAAAAATTGGGATTTTCGTACAACACACACATCAACTTCTCTGTATTTTATGGAAATTGTGAATTTTGTCACTTTTGTTCCTTTACTTAATTGTGAATAAAATTGATATTTTTCATAAATTTTAATTACTTATGGCTTTAATTACTTATTTTTTTCTTAATATGCCTGATAAATGATAAAAATTTAACGTTTTGCCCCCTTAATTTTTTCATTAGTTTTTGAATACGAAAAAAAGTTTAGTTTTGCATGAAAAAAAATTCTTTTGCTGCTATTTTCTGAACAACTCCGTAACAGCTGAAAATATTTAAAAAAATAGACATATAGATGCCTGAAAGAAGTTTTATTCCGCATTTTGATGAAATATATTAGCGAGACAGCCCAGTTTAGGGTGTCACAAAAAAATCTGTGCCTGATAGAAGAAAAATGAAAATGGATTTGAATCTATCGCGTTAAACTTTATATTCCACATATTTTTATTAAAGACTCGATAAGAAAAAAAATTTTAGCAGACCAGTGTAACACAATTCGGTGATAAGAATAGTGTATTTAATGTTAATGTTAATGTTACGAAATTTTTAGAAAATCGATTAAAACTTCAAACAACAAATAAAAGACGGCTTTTACTGAATTTTTATTTTATTTAACTTAGCGGTGTTTGCAAATGGACTACTCATATCATTTATTGGATGGTAAAAACTTGCATATTGCTCACATTTATTAAATTTTTTCTCGATGCTCTTCCACTCGCACATCAAGACTTTCCGCACGTCTCTTTGAATTTTTATTTTTTATAACAAGACATATCGAAATTGGGGTTTTAAGTGATTCCAATATATTTCACACACATACAGAAAAAAAGTAAAATTATTTTTAATTAAAAAATTCGCTATGGCAAGTAAAAAATTAATAAATTTTCACCTATAAACGAATTGCTAATATGAAGTAAATTTGTGTACCAAATTTAATTGAAATAATTTTATTAAATATTTAATAATAATTAAAAGTTTAATTAAAATATTTTCAAGTTTTCAATTAAATTTTTAATCATAATAATTTAAAAAAATGGGAAAAATTTGCGATTTGGATTGGAGGTAATGATGGATGGATGTGTTCCAAATGAGCTAACGACGCTATGTTGAGTTGAAGAATACTTACTTATTAATTTCGTTTTCGTATTATTAATTTTATATTTTTACTTACTGTTTGTTATTTTAATTTCATCTGAGGGTTGAACTAAGCTCCTTCTATTTGAAATCCAACGCACTACCACTGAGCCAAAACAATGTTTGCAAACAGGCGGCAAAAAGTTAAAATAAACTTACGCGTAAGCTCTCACTCTCACTGAGTGCATATTTTTGTACACTTATTATACACATCATGGTTATAATAAGTGTACATGTGGCGGCAGCCGATTATTTTTTGCTCTGTTAGTTTTATGTATACCGCACGTCAAAAACGTGCACTTTTTTTATTTATTTATTTTATTTATTTATTTATTTTATTTATTTATTTATTTTATTTATTTATTTATTTGATAACTAGCACAACAAGAAAATATATCTTATAAGTGACAGTGCTAGTGATATGAGAGCACACTGATATATACCAAATACAAAAGTTTTAAATGATATACAAACATATTTGGAGTAATAAAAGATTTTTGACATAGTAAATACAAGTTAATTTAAAAAACATTGAATCTATGATTAACTCAGCGTTTCCACCTGACAATGCTGTCTTGAATTTTAATATTTTGTCTTCTTTTTTATTTTTAAATTTTTATTTATCTATTTTTTTAATTTTTAGTAAAATAACTCGCAAAAATTACGTATTTCTAGAACTCAAAAACAGTTGTTATAATTATTGTCGGAACGCCTACGTCACGAAGACTATTATTGGCGTTTTGATTATTAGTACGTATTTGTTATTGTAATGACAGCATTGACAGTTGTTATCTTAGTTAAAATAGGTATGTATACATAATTTAAACTATTATGTTACAGAACAAGTATGTAATAAAGTGATGTATTATAATAACAATATAGAAATTATAAAGATAATAATAAAATAGAAATTAAAGATAATAATAAAATAGCAATAAAAAGTAGTCATTACATAAATAATTTTTTTAACTCCCTTTGAACACATTAGCGTTGCTTAATTTTTGCATGTAATTTGGCAATGAATTCCAAAGACTTATTGTGTGAATCAAAAATTGCCGTTGTGATAAAAGGCTCTTATATTATATTTGAATTATCTTTTTACCACGGTTTGATCTGGCAAATGTGATCCTATTGAAAATATATGTGGGTTGTTGAGTTATGATTATTTTTTGCAGAAAAATAAGACATTTGTAGTTAAGCAGATCTTCAAATTTCATTTGAAAGATCTGATAAGAATATAATGATATGTGATCACGACGTCCTTTCTGGAAAATATAGCATGCAA
The DNA here is from genome assembly GCA_956483635.1 of Panzeria rudis. NCBI lineage: Eukaryota > Metazoa > Arthropoda > Insecta > Diptera > Tachinidae > Panzeria > Panzeria rudis. The sequence continues at coordinate 749,398 of OY101452.1, forward strand.
TGTTATTGCAGGCGACTCTGAGTTTGCGAAGGTCTTCACAAGCGCAATTTGCAAAAAGTTCGCAACCGTATAAAAGTGAGGGTATTAGATAAGTTTTTGCCAGTAACATACGTACATCAAGTGGGGTCGAGTCCTTAACTTCCATAGGCTCCTTAGCATACCATATACTCTACCCACAACGGTGTTGATGTGTGCAGACCAGGAAAGCCTTTCATGAAACATAATTCCCAGATTAGATGCCGAGGTAACAAAAGCAATGTCTTTGTCTTGGATTTTTATTCTAAAATGATCAAAATTATATTTAGATTTTGAAATAAAAATGCATTTGAATTTTGCAGGATTTATGCATAAACCGTTTGCCTTAGCCCAGCTGTCAATTTTAGTCAAGTCATCATTGACTTTGTTAACACAGATATCTATATCAGCGACATCGCAACTGTTGTACAACTGAACATCGTCAGCATACATATGAACTGTGCTGCTAATGGGAATATTAGGGAGGTCATTGATGTACATGCAGAAAAGAAGAGGCCCAAGTATTGAACCTTGGGGAACTCCTCTCCTGACGTTTAGCTCATTAGAAATGTTGTCTTTAAACTGAACTACTTGTGATCGGTTTGTAAGTTACGAGTTATGAGTGAACAAGCGGAGCTTGAGAAATGGTAAAATTTTTGCAGTTTTGTTAATAGAATCGAATGATCCACCGTATCAAATGCTTTACTATGATCAAGTAAAACTAAAAAAAGCAACCATATTATGATCGATTTCGGTTCTGATATCCCCTATAACATCTACAAGTGCGGTTATGCAGCTTCTACCTTTCATAAAACCAGATTGTTTTTCAGATATCAATTTCATACTACTCAAATATTCTTTCACTTGTTTACCA